>JAZKJV010010694.1:0-600000 GCA_037367405.1 Ottelia alismoides
TGGTCCAAACACCCTAAACAAGACATTTCTGTGCCTATAGAGTACAGCATAATTTGGACTTAGTCAAATTAACTTGTTCTTGTCTGTTAATAGAAGCTATCATCTAGGACGGTTCACTTGCATTGCACATAGGATAGTTTATTTAAATTCTGCACGGATCACTTGCATGTAGAGTGCTGACGATAAGGTACGCATCTCTAACCCCTGCATGCATCATTGTTTCTAATCGCGCATTGGCATTTCCGATCACCTTCCTTGTTTTCACTCATCTAAGTTAAAAAGAAAACTGAACACTCGGTACACAATTCGTTGAATATACTTAAACCAAGTGTTAACTGCCTAAAATTTGGGACTATTAAAGAAAACTCGACCCTAAAATAAACATAAGAAAAAATTATTGTTTTGGGGAGAGTAACCCCCTCATTGTTTGGTTTGCTTGAGCGAGAGAGCGACCCGCACACTAAAGATAGAGCCACGCCTGAACTCTTTTTAGACTACTATCTTGGGTTAGTCGTTCTCCAGTGAGGATCTCTCCGGTAGCTGGTAAAGCGGCTCGTGACGTCCTTAACAGATTGAATTGATCGGGTAGCCGGTAAACGGTCCGCAATTTATACTGGCTGGGAAAGATCTAATTTGAGATTAGGCAAGTCTCCTGAGAGCATTGGGTTCCTAACAGCTCGCTTTAACCGCTCTGATAGATTGTATTATCATCAAACTCTAAAATTGATAAGATAATTGACCGAACCTTCACGGTCTTCACATTGAGTTGAGTTGGTGAATTTGGGGGTTTGTATTGTGTTTGTTTGCTAGTAGTAAAGATCCTTCTGCGCAATTTGCACCATCATTCACTTTCACTCTTGCATTGACCCTCGAGATTCCTGTATATACAGGTAAATAAGTAGCAAAAATAAAAAAAATTATTTGTTTGTTTGTCACGAGATTTTCGGGCATAGCAACGACTTTCAATCATCAATTATCGATCCTCAAGATTCTTGTAACAACAATGCCTAGTTCAAGGCTAGACAATAATAACAACCTTAAAGGAAGTCTCGTCCTCGAGACTAGAAATGCAGGCATAACAACCTTAAAGAGGATTGAAACCATAACAACCTTAAAGAGACGTCATTTCATTTATAATAAAAATATACATAATGTTATCATTCAAACAAGTACGGGTATTTTTCTCTCATTTCTACCTCAGGTTCCCATGTGGCTTCTTTAAACTCTTGGTTGTGCCACAACACTTTAACTAGAGGTACCTTTTTGTTCCACAACTTCTTGATATCCCTGTTAAGTATTTCCATAGGTATTTCTTAGTATGTCAAGTCTGACTCAACATGCAAATCATCATAGTTTATCTTATGCTCAGGATCCTTAATATAATTTCTCAGATTTGATACATGAAAAATATCATGTATTGCCGAAAGATGTGGAGGAAGCACAAGTCTATATGCAACTTTTCCAATTTGCTGAATGATTTCAAAGGGACCCATGAACATGGGTTCCAACTTTCCACGCAAGCCAAACCTCCGAACTCCCTTCATAGGCGATACTTTAAGGAATACAAAGTCACCTATTTCAAACTCAAGATCTTTTTACCTGGCATCACTATAGCTTTTCTAGCGACTCTGAGTAGTCAATAGTCTTTTTCGAGCAAGCTCTACAACTTCCCGTCTCTCTTGGACTCTATCAGAATCATAAAGGTTATTTATCCTGACCTCTTTCCAACATAGAGGAGTAGTACACCTATGTCCATATAGTGCTTCAAATGGTGCCATGCCAATACTTGTATCCTACTTTATTCCTTGTCGACCTATTCATCAAGATGCCTAGGTCTCGGGGGTTTCGGGTCATAAAATATTTACAATATTTTATTCCTTTTCTTTTCTTTTATTTATTCTATAATTTTGGCTTTAATTACAATATTTTATACACTATTTACATGCACATGCATGAATGCTAAGATGAGGTATTTAATGCTATTTACAAGCATTACTAGGGTTTTTGAGGCCAAAATGATAGAATAAAGATGATGAAATGTTGATTCATCACCCCCTATACTTTACCTTTGCTAGTCCCTAGCAAACACTTATGCAATAAGTGCAAAAAGAAAAAGAAAGAAAAGAAAAAGAAGAACTTGGATATAGTTTAATTATCAAACTTGTCTTCACAAAATCAAAGTTTGGAGCTTAAGTCGGACCTTTGGAATTTTAGTGCGGGCAAGAACCTTAACGAGAACCGAATTTGAAATCCAAAAGTCCTTGAGAATCCCAAAACTCTGCCTAAGTCTCCTCAATAGCCAGGTCAGAAATATCTCAATTCATACGCAAACTCTTACGACTATGAATCTGACTCGTACAGTGTAAGTGGTGGTGGCTCTCCCCAACTAGAATGACAAAGAAACTGACTTCTCCAGTACGACAACCCAATGATTCCGCAATCCAACAACTCCATTCCTCCGAGGAGCGGGGTACTCCCTTTCTAAGTTCAAGTGGCAACCAGCTCAAGAGGAGGGGGTGAAGAGAAGAATGGACGGTAGCCAGTGTAGCTACCTATCCTAGGATGCAAGACCAGTGTAGTCAAGTCATCCAGCTGTAGGCTCACATGTTTGACTTTGGAACTCAAGCTTGCTTATTGGCTTTACAATATTTGTACATACTTTGCAGGCTTTTTATTTTTGTACATGCCTGAACTCTTTTTTTTGAATACTATATACAACAACATTTACATAAGGAGTTTTTCCTCTTGAGTCAGTAGACTATCCCTCTTTTGAAGCTTTATTGCAACCCACAACCTCCTGTCTTTAGACTTCCTCATCACTGGATGGGTTGGGGTGCACTTCCCTCCCTAGAGGAGGACAAATGTTTCCACTTGTGTGCGTCTCATACCGGCAAATTCAATCCCCTCACCACTCCAACTGAGTTGAGCCATGTGAAAGGTGCATGTGTCCAAGTTAGGTCATTATCAACAAGAGTCGTGCGTGTGCTCCGAAATACTCTACTTAGGCAGTCAAGAATCCATTGCACCAAGTCTCGTGATCCTCGAAGAATTAAGTCAACTAGACCTGAAGTACCTCAAACCCAATTCCTATAAGGTTCCTGTTATTAAGTAGATTTTAAGGTCCAATCAAGATCCAATATCCAGATTTTCTTAGACTTGTCCAACTATCAAACTCAATCCGAAAAATGCGAATGCTGTGCCATGCGATGCAGAAAATATTTTTGTGATGCAATTTTCAAAGGTTTTGAACTTTTTATGGATTTTTGAAAAGATGATGATGATGCATATGCTGATGCATTTTTGTATTTTTCAAAAAAGATTTTTCAGATGTTTTTGGATTTTAATTTTGCAAATGTTTTTTGGAATTTTTGAAAACAAAAAGATGTTTGGCTGAAAACTAGGTTAAAATATGTACACGGGAGTGCTTCTTATATTTACAAGAAGTGGATTTTAAGAATTTACAGGGTAAGTGGTCAATTTTATAAATATATATAATAAAGGAGTTTAGTGAGATGTATGTATTCCTCAAACTTATTTGACATAGGTTTTTCAAACAATTTTGAAAACTATAGTCCAAAATAATTTTTACAAACATTTTACAAACATGTACACACATTTGAAAATCATTTTGTAAAGGTTTTCAAAACAGTATATATAGATTTTTCAAAATATTTTTGCAACCATTTTTCAAACCATTTGCAAATCACTTTTCAAACATTTTATTTCACACAAAGAAAATAAATTTTACAAACCATACATTTTACACAGGTTGAAAACATGTAAACAAAATATTTTCAAAATAGCTTTCAATAGATGTTCACAAAGATTTTCAAACTATTTTTCAAACATTTTGCAAAAAACATTTTCACCTGATTTATTAATCAGTAAATACAAAAAGAATTTGAGGAACAAAACACATTTTTATTAAGGTTTTTAATGAATTTTAAAGAATAATTAGCCATATTTATTAGGAAAATACGAAAGTACGAGTTTTGGCTGAAGTATATACATAGTATATACGACCCCCTATACTTAGCTTGAGCTATGTCCTCATAGATCGGAGAGAAAAGAGAAGACATAACTCGTACTAAGTATAGACAAGTCTAAAGAATAAATCAATGAACCAATGAGAAGTTGACCGTCCCCCCTATACTTAGGATCAAATAATCCTAAGTATAGCGGACTGTACACAACGCAGGGAGGGTCAAGGGTGGGAGTGAACAGATCGTACTCGGATTGTCTCCCCCCTATACTTAGGGTAAGATATCCATAAGTATAGACAAGAAGAGGAGATAATGGAGAGGATAAAAAAGAATAGAAGAAACTCAGGGTGGCACACCCCCCTATACTTAGGACAAAGTACGTCCTAAGTATGGAAAACTGTCTACAAGGGCGACACCTTTTTGATAGATGAAGAAGATAGAAAATGAAAAGAAGAAAAGAGATCGGAAGATGAGAGAAGAGATCAGAGGATGCACACATCGCTCCCCCTATACTTAGGGTAAAAGAAACCCTAAGTATAGGCAACAACAGGAGCGATGACACAGAACGAAGAAAGAACACTCGGCTCGTCCACCCCTCCTATACGTAGGACAAAGTGCGTCCTAAGCAAGGCAAACACGAGAATGGGTGGACGAGCAATACGGGAGAGACAGAGATGAACCAAGGAGAATGTACAACAGAGGTGGATGTACATATGATCAAGAAGGCTGAAAGCTAACCTTCTTGCGAGATCGCTGAGGTATATATATGATATGGTGTATGTCGACATCGGGGTCCACAGTAGACGGAGGCTGATCAGGGTCGACACGGTGAAGGCCCTCAGTGGAGTCAAATCGGAAAGGGACAAACTGGTCAATGGAAGTAGTCTGGCTGGGTTCACCCTTGGTGGTCCTATGGTGTGAAGGCGCAGACGGGCGAGTGGAAGAAGTACGACTAGGTCTGGCCTTGGAAGTCTCGCAGATATCAAAGTGGAATGGGACAAACTCATCATCCTCAGAAGAAGTGTAATCGGAGTCGTCCTGCGAGGTGTCGTCCAGGGTCGAAATCAAAAGGAACGAAGTCATCAATGGAAGTACACAAACTCCGTTCGTCCTCAAGACTCTCACCTGCATCCTTTTCTTCAACAAGAGGCCAAAAATTTTTAATATTCGCATCATAACCGACCTCAATCATCATTACTTTTGAGTGACCAGGAACATGCTTATCAATGGAAGTAGTCAAACAAGGTCCGTCCTGTCTAATCTTGTTATCTCCCCGCCGCTCAATGGGATCAATCACATAAATGATTTGGATTTCATCAACACATCGCCACACACCAGAAGGAGGAACCGCGAGGTCTATGCTTTCCGATTTCCTCCCCTTTCGGGGGATCCTTCGGGTCTCATCAGGGGTCGCTAAGCAAACATCTCTAATAGCATCAGATCGGTCACATGCCTCGGAGTCAGCTAGAAATCGGTGAAGGTACATCAGGTGCAGTCTCTGGTCAACTGTGGGTGCGGTGATCGCCGCTTCGCTTTCGTCAACAGGATGGAAGCGAATCTCTCCTGATCCATAGTCGATAATGACCCTCGCAGAGGCGAGGAATGGTCGTCCCAGGACGATTGGAGATGGCTCCCCTGTGGAGGTCTCCATGGGCAACACGATAAAATCAACTTGGTGGCTCGTGCCCTGAATAGAAATGGCAACGTTTTCAAGGATACCCTTCGGCCTCTTGATAGATCCATCAGCAAACTGAACGATCATCCTGGTTTTCTTGAGAGGCCCTAAGTGAAGAGACTGTACCAGCGAGAAGGGTAATATGCTAATCGAAGCATCGCCGTCTAGGAGAGTGTGATCACAAGTATAGTCAGAGATAGTGCAAGTGATGAAAGGTGTAGCTGTGTTCTTCTTTCTGGGAATGGGACGGTGTGTGATGGCGTAGGCAGTGGCCATGGTCAGAATGTGACGCTCAGATCTACTCCTTCGCTTTCTCTTCTTGGGAAGAGGGGCAGATAAATCAGTCATGGACTGCTGAAGTGGGGCACGGATAATCTCATGAATAGTAGCCACCACTTCGGGTTCAGATAGCATTTTTTTGACTTTTGGACCTCCTCCATACAAGGGAGGAAGTCAGAATCAACATATACACGAGGCATGCCAAGAGCAGTCTGTACAGCGGCTTCCTCGGGGTCAAAGGTGGGACAGTGTGTGAAAGGATGTGTGGTCAGGGGTTCTGGCAAGTGGACTCTCTCCTCACGGTATGAATCAACCCACGGGCTCCCGAACTCTTTTTGGGTTTTTACATTTTTTCTCATTTTTTTTGTATTTTTAGCGATTGCAAGCTCCCATGATCACCGATAAGTAAATATGTATCCCCGACGACAAGAGCATTAATCTGATTATTCCTCAAGATAACAAGATTATCATTCATCAAATCAATGCGCATCATCATCCGATTCCAGATATCACTCACAGAGATCGAGGGAGGTGACTCCAACAGGTCAGACTCGGGTGGATGCGAAGGTGGAGGTGGATAATATACAGATGGGGTGGAGGTGGGGAGAAGTCCGAGGTCTGATACTGTGGCTGAGGCGGGTATGTACAAAAATCAGAAAAAGTAGGGAGGAGGATCCTCCTTATAAAAGGGAGGTGGACCGGCTGGAGCGAGCGAGGAATTCGCAAAGTCCGGATAAAAAGTACTCCAGGGGTCCATCTCGAAATCAAAAGGAAACGATCGGGAGAGCACAACGGTCAAGTCAAAAGAGTGAAGAAAAGGCGCAAATGCGCAGAGATGATCTAGGACACACACAAATCAATCACAGACAAAAATGAAAAGAATACGAACCCTCAATTCACCTACTCAACTCGGTGAAGACCACAAATGTGGTCTTTTTATCTTGTCTGTTTTAGAGTTAGGTGAGAAGTCCAAAAGTTGCACAAACACTTAGGGGGCTGAGAATGGGATTTGGGCACTAACCTTAGTGTGTGCGCGAGCAATGTAAAACGAAGACAATGAGGGGATTACTCGCCCCAATACAAGATTTTTCTTTTTGATCGATTTTAGGGTCAAGTAATATTAGAAGTCCCAATTTTATTGATTATCACTTTTTTTGGATTTTTAATAAAAATGCACGAGCCTAACGAGGAGTTAATTCCTTTAAGCACCTAGGTTGGAAAAAATCAGAGGGAGAGTCGGAAAAGGCAATGCAAGCGGCAAATCAATGATGAATGATAAAGAGAAATGCTCACCTTGTCTCCAACACTCTACATGCAAAGATGCTCAGCAGAATTGAAACCTATCTATATGCAAATGCAATCTGATGAAATCGCCCTAAGTTTCAGAAATTGCTATTATCGTGAAGAACCACAAGTTGACCACAAATCCTCAATCCTAGAGTCCGGTCTAGGCTCACCCCTCCTCCTCTCGACAAATCGAGTTCAGGAGAAGCGCTTGGTAGGGTGAGCTCGCGGCGCGACGGCTCGAAGATAGTGAATCAACTGTTTAAATTTGACTAAGTCCAAACGATACTATATGAGCATGCAAGGGTGATTAATGTGTTTGGCCTTAATCTATCGCAAGCAATCCTAAAACTAGGGGCTCAATCACATAAAAGAAAGAAAATCGAAAACCGAGAAAACAAAATAAAAAATGCGATGAAAACCCGTAAAAACCACGATGAGCCCCCAGGTGTACAAACACCTGGAAATTAGGCTCAAGAGTTCAAATGTCCGGGGGTACCTGTATTATTACAAATAGAGTCTCTCTCTCACAAAAATTACACTAATAAATGCAATAAATAAATAAACTAGAACTGTCTTCAAAATCCGCTCCCTAGCCCGCCTTCGTGCTAAGTCAAGTCGCCTCATGTGGGTGCGTAGGTGCTCCTGGAAGAGAGCTCCTCCCTTGATCTGCGTTCCTCGCAAGAAGTCAAACAAGAGAGGGGTTAGACAATTCAAACAAGAAATACCAAAAATAAGGAAACTACAAAAGCAGAGATAAAAGCTGCAAGAGTAGACAAATAATCACAACACAAGGCAAAAATGATCTACGTGTTGTTGCTCCCCGACAACGGTGCCATTTGATAAACACGAAATTCGAGGGTCGTACCGTTTCACAAGGCGAAACCACAGTCGGTATGTTAACCGCTCAAAATCCCATATTTAATCAACAATTAACCCACACTATAGATATCAAGAATGACAAGCAGATGTGAAGTTAAAATTTATTTTTAACTCTACATAAAAGATGTGTAGAAGCAAGTACGTAGAGAGTTCGAACACAAGGAGCAAGACATGGTAGATCCACAAGTGTGTGCGTGTGAAAGTGAATGTATGTCTACACTATGCCTACACTATGCAAATGCAAATATTTTTGTGGGTTTTAGATTTTTAATTTTTTATTTATTTTTAGTTTTGTATTTTGATTTTTAATTTTCTGATTTTATATTTTCTTTTTATATTTTATATTTTTTATTTTCTTTTTCGATATTAGACTATATATGCAATATAAGAAAAGGGGTGATACAATATTTATAAAAATATGCAAAAATGCTAAAAAATTCAGAAATAAATTATTTTTGGTCTTTTTACGATTTTTTACTATTTTTGTGATTTTTTCGGTATTTTTCAGAATATTTTTGGTATTTTTAAAAGGCAAAACAAAGAAAACAGTGAATTAATATTCAGGCTGAAGGTAAAATAGGAATGAAAAATATCAAACAGCCATAAAATTTTTCCAAACTAATTTTAAATTAAAGGGAATAAAAAGGGAAACCTATAGGAACCGAGTTTACATTTTTTGGAGTTTTCTATGATTTTTTAGATATTTTTGGAGCTTTTAGGTATTTTCTAATTTTTAGGTTTTGGTTTTGAATTTTTTAGTGATTTGTGGATGGACACTAAAGTAGGCTAAAAATACACAGTAGGTAATTTTTTTTGGAATTTTCTAGGTGTTTAATATTTTTTGGTATTTTCTAAGCTAGACAATAACTAAAATGCATATTTTTGATTTTTAATAAATATAAAAATGCAATAAAGATATAATGAAAAAAATATGGCGTGCAAGAGTGATGCAACAGGAGCTTAAAAAAATTTGTAGTATTTTTTGAATTAAAATGATGCCTTAAATAAATGGAGCAAGGAAGCAAAAATATATAGCCTGACTGGGGTATAACTGCAAATATCAAAACAACCAGGGGCTGAGAGCAATTTTCCAACAAAAATTATAACTAAATATTCACTTTAATGGACCTTTTACAAAAAGCAAAAGCCGCGAGGGTCACGGTTGCAAATAACCCACCCACGCACGTGCGACGCACACGCCTGGGGAGGACCTGCTTGCCAATATCAAAAACTTCGGGGCGGAAATGCAAAAAGCCCAAAAGTATATAACATCAAAATGAAAGCTTGGGTATTAGTTATTAAATACAAAAAGAGGCTGGGCAAGATATGCAAAATACCCAACCAAAGGGGCGATCCGACGGCGGTCCTTCCCTCACTTATACACGTGTCATCGCAGGGGGCCGCGATACCCCTTCAGATCTGACGCCTGGGATTAGATCTCCGCACGGAGATCAACGGTGGCTGGAGGCTTCAATCGGACGTCAGCTGGACGCCTGGAGGAACTGGGCAAATCCAACGGTGCTGGGGCTTCTAGGATGAACTAACGACGAACAGGGCCCCGACGAGCTTGAAGCGTCGAGATCTCGGCGTTCAAGGTGGCTTCCTCCCTTCCGACGGCACCACCGACCTCCTAGGAGCCCCCTCGATTGGACGACGCCCACAAAATGGCCACGGAGTGGCCGGAGCACCGCTGGTCGGCGGAGGAGATTGGCTCTAGGTGGAGGTGGTGCGAGCAAAAAACGACCCCTGACGGAGTCCTGGGCGCCTGGGAACCTGCAAGAAGAGCAAAACGCAACAGTAGACGGTCCCAGGTCCAGCAACAAAAGGGCGGATGGCGACGTGGTGAAGATGGGCGCTCGCTGGAGCACGCCCCGGCGAGGGAGTGGATTAGGTGGCTCAATGAGTGCGGGGCGAAATGGAATGATGGAAGGCGAAGCTATGGCTACCAGAAAGCTAAAGCAAACAAGAAAAAGAAAGAATAGAGACCTCAAGCCCAGGGAGGACGAGGTAAAAACCTCACGGCGGCGCGACCGCCAGAGATGATGGAACTCGCCGCTGGGGCGCGAGTTACACCTCAACGAGCTCCTGGGATCAACCCCCTCTCACCGGGGATCCTAGGCAATCCTTGGAGGTCTCGGCCTTGGCACAAAAGCGGTTCAAAGAGGAAAAGGAAGATGGGCTGGGTGTTTTGAGGGTTGGACGAGTGGCGTGAAAGGCGAGGCGTCAACGGGAGAAGCAACGCTCCAATACCCGAAAATAACCCTAGGCGTGAATCATGGGTAGATGGTGATCAAAAGTCGTGAAGGCTTCGACCTTAAACGGTGAAAGACGAGGCTTGGAAAAATCCGAGAAGATGGGACAAAACCCATCTCTGACAGAACCAGAGGTGAAGGTCAGACTGTTGACCTTGGTCAACAGTCCAGACCACCTGGTTGGTCCACGTGGACCAACCAGGAAAAACCTCTAAAAAATATTTTGTAAAATCATTTAAACATCGAAAATGATTTATTTGCTTTTAGGTTAATTAATAAAAAATGTTTATTATTTTATATAGTATTTTATTCTGATTTTTAATTATTTTTAGGAGGTATAATTTTATAAGTTTCCTTTTATGCCCTTTATAGGTATAATACATATATACTTTATTAATTGATTTTTATTTTGTATTTTTAAGTTTATTATTTTTGTTTCTTATTTTATATAATTATAAAATACTTTTTACACATAAATATATTTTTGTTTTATTTTTCTGATTTATTTTGTATGTTCAATTAAATAATAGTATACATTGTATAGGTATGAATATAGGTTCTATACCTATGTATAGTATTTATAAGTATTTTTTTATGTTTCTTTTGGGTTTTTCTTCTGATTTTAATGTACAAAATTATTATAAGTAATATTTACAAAATTATAAAAATATAAAAATACAAAAATAATGAATAAATAATAAATTGAATATTTTAATCTGTATAAGTATACAATGTGGATCCAAAACTCAACTTTCAAACCGTAGCTCCGCCAAATGCGAAACCACTGCCATTAAATAGCTTATTTTATTCTATATACAATTAAAGGTGAGTTTGCTGCATTTGGAGTTTTCATTTGTGAGATACGGGTCTGGAAAATTGGGATTCTGGAATTTTATTCAGACCATAACTTTTTATCTGTCCATTATTTTTCAGTGAAATCAATTTTGTATTTTTCTATATTTAATTATCTACAACTTTCATGTACAAAGTTTCTTTATTTGATGTATAAAAAGTGGAACCAAAAATAGGTCCCAAAATGAATAAAGAATGATATAAAAAGTATAGGTATTTGGCCCTTATCTCCCCCTACTTTATTCCTTGTCGACCTATTCATCAAGATGCCTAGGTCTCGGGGTTTCGGGTCATAAAATATTTACAATATTTTATTCTTTTTCTTTTATTTATTCTATAATTTTGACTTTAATTACAGTATTTTATACACTATTTACATGCACATGCATGAATGCTAAGATGAGGTATTTAATGCTATTTACAAGCATTTACTAGGGTTTTTGAGGCCAAAATGATAGAATAAAGATGACGAAATGTGGATTCATCATGCGCCCATACCTCCTTTGCGTGCTAGCCTTGCTCCGGCCTTGTCAGTGGCTGTCGAGTCCCCGTACTCCAGGTACTCTTCCCTCTCCTATACCCCTTCTTCGTCTCACCTCCGTCCTCCACCTCTACTCGTCTCCGCATCTCCTCCGCTACTCTTACCTCCCTTGCTCCGGTGAACGCCGTCGAGCCACCACGTGACGTTCACCTCCACCACTTCACCAGGGGAGCCCCGCCTCCGACTCCACCCATTCAGGCCACCATCTAAGAGGCTTCGCCACTCTACGCCAGAAGCTTCTTCGACTTCACCGTCAACTCCACCGCACGATGTTCACCTCTTCCCTTCGCCAGCCTCGTTGCGTTGGTGAGCCACCAACCTCCAGAGCCTCTTCATCACCATGCCTGCTCTCCTCGTGTTGCCAGGAGACACTGCCCCAACGCCCGCCAGCTGTGTGTCGACCATCGTCGACCGCACGCCACCAGTAGTTGGAGCCCCTCCAGCCGTAGGCTCCGCCCTCCTCCTTCGGCCCTCCACCTTCGATAGCCGGGCGACCCTCCCGAGAATAGCACTTGAGCGACGACCTCCCTTCCTTATATGAGCAACACGTGCAAGGGGGGATTAATTGTGAAGACACCCTTGAAGATTCTCTGAACCACACCGAAGTCCAACCTTCCAGGGGTCACGTGACTCTCTTGGAATTTTGCAGAGAAACCCTTCGAGGTTGAGGTAATTACCATTTAGTCCCCACTGTATTTTATTGATTTATATTATTGCAATTATACCCCTGTGTTCCCCTTTTGTATTAGACCTCTATATTACACTATTTTTGTTATTACAAAATAATACTGTGTTCTACAATTAATTCTCTACATTATGGTATGCTTGTGAGATTTTTCTAGATTACGGTTAATTATTAATAAGTCTTCTCATGGAAAATTGCATATTTTTCCCATCTTATGCTTCGAAATTCATAAGTAATTAACCATAGCTCTGAAAATTACCAAAAATTCAGGGATTGTAGAATTACTTGTATGTTAACATCATGCCAAAAAAGAATTACATTTCCATGTATGGTTTGCCCTATAAAAATTATTTTGCATATTTAAATCTTTAATTTGTAATACGTAGTAAATCTCATAATTTTAAAGTTTAGAATTTTTCTGAGATCAATCACCCAGTAATATATCTTAGATAATTTTATCCCTTGAAAATAAATAGTTTTAATATTTATTATAATTATTTATTGAAATTCACTTCATTTGCATTCATAAATTCACAAAATATTTATCTTCCTTACAAAAATCCAAAAAAATTATAGTATACTTATTTCATCATCATAAACATGTTGGCCAAGCTTCGTAATTTTTGGACACCGTTTGATTAATACTTGCTTTTTAGTCCCTAAAAATTGGCCTCATTTGCATTTTGCATTCCAAAATTGCATTAAAAATACCAAAAAAAGAGCGACTCGAAAATCGTGCTCGAACTTTGATAGGCAAAATTCTAGGTTGATCCTTTGCCTCCTTGAGTTAAACCTTGGGACTTGCCCAAGTAAAATAAACATAAACCACACCGAATAAATTGACTAAATTTAATTGTGGTTATTTCTTGATCGATTCCGAATTCCCGACGTAATTACAACGATACATTAAAGCTTAATTCTCACAAATTAAAGTGGTGATTTCATGCTCGTCGGATGGCGCCGTTGCTGGGGAGGCAAATAGCTTAAATTTTGTGTAAAAATTTTTGTGTTCGATTTTTTGCATTCGGGTAGTCTGACCCCTGAATCTTCACTGTATATTTTCCATATTTTTTCCTATATTTATTTTATTTCCAGCATTTATTTCCTTATTTTCTGATTAAATTGTGTGTCACCTCTTTCACTCTCTCGCTTATTTTTCTTGCGAGGTACCTGATGTACGTGAAGCGGTTTCTCACAAAAACCGACGCATCTTCACCGATTTCTAAAAAGCCGCATTAAAATTAAGATCGAATTGAGTCGTGAGAGAGCGTATAGTCTAGGATTTATTTTTCTGTAATTTTAGTTTTTGTAGTTAATTGTTCATTTATAGCGATGTCCATTTAGACTCTCGCACATGTAACAAGACCTTGAACTTTTCTGTGGTGTGTCATGGCATGTTTCACTCTCCAGTGAGGGTGGGGACCGACTTGAGTGGCGCATTGGTTAGACCTGCACATACGACCATTAGAGCTTCTAAAATTTTTGATTGTGCTCATAGAACCTAGGACCACACTTCACACGAATTGAGACATACATTAGGTCGTTCAACTTAGTCAAATTCAAATCAGTTCTTCACGGCTAACAAAACTTTCTGCCTAGGTGCGATTTTTTTGTCGGCTTGCATTCATTTAGAAAAATCATTCAATTCTTATATTACATCCCACATGGAGATTGTGAAGAATTACTATAAGTCTTCTATCTGAGCATACATCATTGTTTCACATGCATTGCTTTTTCTAGAATTTCTCCCTCCTGTTTTGTCACACAATTTTAAAGGAAATTGGGACTGGAAAGTAGATGTATATTTGTGCTCACCTAATTTTTTCCAGTGATCACCTAATTAACATGGGAACTGCTAAATATAGCCGATTTTAATTAATCCATGAAATCTAGAATTTTTGCGGGAGAGCAACCCCGACCTTGGATTCATTTATTTGTCTGAGTGAATGAGAGATGACACTTAAGGTTAGAGCCTAGCTCCGGAATCTTCATTCAGACTACTGATTCTAAAATGATTAGTTACTTCTCAGTGAGGAAATAACAGGTAGCCGGTAAACAATCCGGATTTCCTTAGCAGAGTGGGTGGTTTAAAGGACATTGTGTAAGGCTTCATCCTTAAGTAACAAGGGTAGTCATTTTACGGTCCGTACTTATACCCATACTGGCTGAAAGTGGATGCAACTAGTCGTAAGAATTCGGGCCAATCTTTAAGAAAATTTTCAGCATCTAACAACTCGCTAATTTTTTTCAAGCTTGAATTTATCACCAACTAAAATTGAAAAGATAATTTGTCGAACTCTTGCAGCTTCATTGTGTGAGTTGGTGAACCAGGGGTTTGATTTGTGTTTGCATTATTGTGCGTGAACCAATTTCGAAGATTAGGAGTCGCACACTTGTGCCATCACTCTCCTTGATAAAAAAATTTCTTTTTGTGAATATCCTGTGCACTTGCACCGAGATCAACCATGTCGATTCATCATCAATCTCCTTTGACAAATACAGGACAATGGTCCGAGTACCCATCTGATCTATATTATGAAAATGAATTTGTCTCGATTAGACCCAAATCATCCAAACATTGTTCTATCAAATATTCTCCAACATTTGGGAAAAACTCTCATCCCCCGAATAAATCAAGTCCAATCTACAATTCCTAATCATCCGACTGAATTCAACATACCATATGTGTCACCTTCCTTAGCCTTTGATACACATGATCACTTGCCATCCTGGACTGAACCATCTTATTCTTGATTTCTCATTGAAACTCATGAACCATTGAAAGATCAAATCACTTTTGAAACACATGACTGGCCGAGACACCAAACCCAACCACCTTCATTCTTTCCTCACAATCTTGTTGGGATAGACCCACAATTCACAGAAATGCATCCAGAGTGGACCTTGCGGAATAATATTATGGCCCAATCAAACCGTAAGGAGAGGTCCGCACCTAATGATCAACCATACTGGATTGACCCTAACGATCAAATCCCTATTGAACAATGAGAATACCACTCTTTCGGACAACCCACACATATAGAGAGCCATACTGATGATATCGACACATATGAACCCTGTATGACTCCATTGTTTGGGGATACGATCAATCATGACCATGGAAGTAGACTCTATTCAAACCAACATTGCTTGCCTGAGTCACGGTATGCTGAGTATGAGACCTACAGATTCCCATAAAATCTTTGCATTGAGCAGAGTCCTTCCATAATTTTTGAGGAGAAATTTTCAGAAAATCATAATCATATGTTGGATATTCCAAGAGAATCTCCTCTCAGCTTATACAGGAAAATGGAAGATGAAATTACTGAATCTCAGATTCAAAAACAAGAACATACACCGACTGCTCACATGATTGACCATGAAAAGATTTTTGAGGATGATATTTCGAGGATAAATAAGAGATATGAATTAATGGATGATAAATTTAGAAACTTCACCAACTGAGTAATTTTACTCTATGTAGATCGGATATAAAAATGGATGATGAAAAGATTGGATCTCATGTTGAAAACCAAGATGCTATTCAGAAACTTAGAGATTATGATCACCCTAGGGACAACCCTGATAGCGACACCTCTACCTACTACTCCCCTAGAGACAACTCTGAATCTAACTCGGTATATCTAAGCTCCTCCTCATTTGGGAACACAACTCATCCACACACCACACATAAAATACCAAAAAAATCGAAATATTAAAAAACACTCAAAAAATGGAAAATCCAGAAAAATTCATAAAAATTAAAACTGAAAAAGATTTGAAGAATTTGGATCTTGCTCTAAGGGAAGCACTGGAGAAAATACTGATTTTTGAACTTCCCTTAATACAGGCAATTGAACACTTCCCCAACCTTAAAGGATTTGTAATGAACAAATTAATGATGAAAAAGTCGGGCAGGATAAGAACAAAGACTGAAAGACATATCTTGTCAATGGCTGCCTCCTTGGTGTTGAGGAGAAAAACCAAGAGCCGCATAGTGAAATGGTTGCCCAGATTTGACTGTGGAATCAAAGACACAATATTTACCCATGCTCGTATCGATGACGTCTCACAAATCAATATCCTCTCGACCTCTGTATTTGATAAGCTCAGACTCGGACCTATCATGAAAATAAGAGATATCGTTCAACTAGCTGATCGATCTATAAAACAGTCGAGAGGAACAATTTCAATCATCATTACATTCCAAGGTGCTCCGCTCAATAGACTTCACGATCATTGATATAGAGCATCAAGGAGAATTCAACAAGTCTCCAATCATTCTCGGAAAACCATTCTTGGCATTGGCTAAGGCAATTATTGAGTGCGAGACTCGGGAAATCAATTTTACAGCATTGGGAGCACTTCGATCTCACCCAGTTCTTGAGGAACACGATTTTCTGAGGCGACCTACGAAGCCGTCAACAACTGTAACCACCAAATGGTAGAAGAGCCCTACCCCACTGCTACACCTGAGATAACGGCTGTTGAAGAGACTATTGGTTTAGAGACACTCCCCCCTGTTCCATTTCCCGCTTCTCTCACCATGGGAAATGACTTCTCATATGATTCTGAGACATATGCATGAATGCATCCTGAGTCAGCCAATATCTCCTCTGATCACTTTGATCAAATCAACCTGACACATGAATGCACCAACATCAAGTCAATTGAGAACGAATATGCAGAGACTATCCCCACTGTTCCATTTCCCGCTGCTCTCACCATGGGAAAGGGTTTCTATTATGATCTTGAGACTTATGCATGGGTTCATCCTGAGTCGGATGAAATCTTCTCTGACCACCTTGACCAATTCAATCCAACTCAGGAGTGCACCAACATTAAGACAACACGCAACAAAATGGCTGTTCCTTCATCTAAAGAGAAAGTTGCCTTCAACCTTCCGGAAAAGGAATCGTCTGATGATTCCTCATCAAGTCCAGAAAGGGTAATCTACATGAGTGAGGTCTGTTCGGCAATCCTAAGACCCTATCTTCGCAAGGATCCAAATTTCAATTCCTATTGAAAGACTCTCATTCCTCATTATTATTCATCCAAAGCCGTTTCTCCTGGTCTCATTAAATATATTGGAATAATTTCTTATGAGCTGACTGAGACTGGTGATTCAGAGTATTCATCATCCGAGGATGAATCACTTAATCCCAAGAAGGAACAAATTCAGAGAAAACAACTGAAGCAACTAAAGAACAAGAATATCTGGAGTGCCTCCACTTTCAAATACTATTCCTCTGAGGATAACTCCGATAATGGTTATTTTTCATCTGATTCATATGCTTCATCTACTCTCCAGCATGATTTCTCTGAGGATAACAGTGATAATGGTTGGGAATCATATGCTTCATCTCCTTCTTATCATTACGATCTCCCACCACAGGCTCATAAAAAGACCAGCCGAAAGCCGCCTTAATCACCAGCTACCCTCCCTCCCGACCCCATAGGTCTCCTTGTACATCTTCTTCCTCTACTTAGGCCAAGGACTAAGTATGGGGGGGATCGATGCCATATATATTTACCATTCTCCTCATCAACTCCTTCTCACGATCGTTCCATTTCCGCCCTTCTTCCGTACTTAGACTGGCTAGAGCCTAAGTATAAGGGGAATCGATGCCCATCTGTATATACTCTCCTCATTCACATCTCCTGACCACCTCAGTTTAGCTCTTCTTCTATACTTAGACTGTTCACAGCCTACGTATAGGAGGGCGGGCCAATCAATCTTTTTCTTTTTCACTCTCTCACACTTAGCCCGAGCTATGTCTTCTCTACGCTTCTTGTGCTATGAGGACACAACACTCACTAAGTATAGAGGGTGTGTATATATACTATGTATATATTTTACCCATAGCTCGTACTTTCACATAAGTCTATATGTATTTACGGGGTGGGTAACTAACTTGGAAAAAAATAACAAAAAAAAAACAAAACAAAAAAATTTTTGCTACTAACACTGACTGTGTCAAACCAAAAATTTTGAAAAAATGGCCTCTTATTTATTTTTGCATTAAAAAAATTCAAAGAAAATCATCACAAAAATCACACGAAAAAAAGTGTCTGTATTTCACACACTTGCACTTCATCCAACATCACATGCATTTGCATTTGTGAAAACCCTTTGGGTTCTGAATCAAGTTATGACAAGAACCGAGAGTGGTCTGGACTTGACCTTAATCCACCTAATTTTCAGAGGAACTTCACCGGGAAAAAAGATTTTTGAAACTTTAGGTCTTTGACATAATTCTTCGAGCTCCACATGATAATGTGCAGCATTTGACTCTTAATGTCTAACATGGTCTCTTCATTCTGGGTATGACTCTGGAATAGGGAATCAATTTGTACTCTCGTACTATGCACTTAGCTCAACTGAGATGGGGTGTTGGAAGACTGTGTGAGTTTCTTTTCTGGTAGCGTGGACATCTAAAGACCAGAGTACATGTTGAAATAAAGCTTCAGAAAAGGGATGGACGGCTGGGCAAAATTTTTTCTAAGGCCCCAAAACATGTATGGAAAAATATTCTATATCTGTAGGGGCACAACAAGATCCAAGCAGAGCTACAAAAAATCCAAATACAAAGAAGCCACTGCTAAATAAACTTTTGACCAAAAAAGGGTCTGAGCTTCAAGAAAACCTGCAGATCTTGATGGAGACTTGGCTAAAATGGCCGGCTTCACAAGGAGAGGTGACTACACTGGTCACCCTCCAGTTCTTTTCTCCTTCTTCTAATTTCTCCCTCTATTCGATTGTGAACACAATGCGACAGACCTTAGAAGAAAATACCTGACTCCCCGAGGACGAGTTACTGGAGAGGAGGTTTGCATGGTAGTTCAGCATTCTGGTGGGAAGAGCTAAAACCTTTCACGCACACGAGTCGATTGTTCAATGTTCATGGGGTATGCTTTGGAAGGAGGATTGATCTAAGATGACTTCTGAGCCAAAACTGTGAAAATGATGTGTAGAACTTGAAGGCTGTTGATTTTAAATTCTAAGTCTCACAGAAGTACCGCCAAACTAATAATCCAAAGGTCGGGTCTAGTTTCATTTTCACCTTCTGCTCATTGTCTTGGTATGAAACCTAATCTCATTTCACCTCATTGCATTTCTTTAGATGCTCATGAACGAGCATGGTTTAAGTATAGGGGGATGATGAATCTCAGATTCATCACTCTAAAAAGGACGGATTATGCTCAAATTCCTAAGATTCATTGGCATCATGTGATACCCCAAAAATATCACTTTGCACAAATGATCAATTTTGGTTTTGATCCCTTCATGAAAGTTGTGGATCTCGGTGAGACGAACAACTTTTATGAAGAAAATGTTTCGATCTAAGGTCGTTTGCTATTTCTTTTTGAATTTTCTTTGTATTTATTTTTTTCAATTTTTCTAGGGCTTACACGTGGCGGCTCCTGGAGCTGCCACGTGTCACCCATTTTTGGGAGATATATACTCATTTTAGTTAAAAATTAATTAAAAAGTTAAAATTAATAATAATAATAAAGACGTCACATGGTAGCACTAGGGTTGTCTGATCTCGGCCGACCGGACGACACCTGTGCATTGTCTTCTTCCTCCGTCACTTTCCCAATCGGGAGGTTGTGCCACCTCGTGATTCTCAGGCTCCGACGCCCTCCAATCTCCTTTGATCTTTGGCTGTGACCACCCCCACGTATCTTGCGGCAAACCTCCAATCGCCGTCGCATCCCTTTCCTATCAGATCGTCAACCACCCACGATCGTATCTCAATCAATCACAATCTCGTCGACCTTCGATTTCGCCAAAACTTCCATCGCTGGTCCTCCGTCTCGAACCTATTTAACCTTAGTGCCATTCCCTTTCCACGATCATATGTCGATCGACAACCTTAGAGGAACCCAACCGCCGGTGGTGACAACCCAGGTGCACCATCCCTCTCCGGCGAGATCCGAATCCCAAGTGGGTTCGTTGCAGTGCTCCCATCCCTCCTTCGTGCGCTAGCCTTGCTCCGGCCTAGTTAGTGGCCATCAAGTCCCCGTACCTCCAGGTACTTTTCCCTCTCCTCTACCCTTCTTCGTCTCACCTCCGTCCTCTACCTCCACTTGTCTCCGCATCTCCTCCGCTACTCTTAGCTTCGCCTCCTTGCTTCGGTGAATGCCGTTGAGCCACCGCGTGATGTTCACCTCCACCACTTAACTGGGGGAGCCCCGCGTACGACTCCACCCGCTCTGGCCACCATCCAGGAGGCTTCACCACTCTACCCCAGAAGCTTCTTCGACTTCACCGTCAACTCCACCGCGCTACGTTTACCTCCGCCCTTTGCTAGCCTCGTTGCGCTGGCGAGCCACCAACCTCCAGAGCCTCTTCGCCGCCATGCATGCTCTCCTTGTGACACCAGGAGACGCTGCCCCAATGCACGCCGGTCGTGTGTCGACCATCATCGACCACACACCACCAATAGTTGGAGCCCCTGCAACCGTTGGCTCCGCCCTCCTCCTCCGGCCCTCCACCTTCGACAGCCGGGCGACCCTCCTAAGAATAGCATGTGAACGACGACCTCCCCCTCCTCACGTGAGCAACTGGTGCAAAGGGGGGCTATTGCAAAGACATCCCTGAAGATTCTCTGAACTACGTCGCAATCCAACCTTCCAGGGGTCACGTGAGGAGCACATGACTCTCTGGGAATTTTGCAGAGAAACCCTCCTAGGTTGAGGTAATTACCATTTAGTCCCCACTATATTTATTGATTTATATTATTGCAATTCTACCTTTATGTTCCCCCTTTGTATTAGACCTCTATATAACACTATTTTTATTATTCAAAAATAGTACTGTGTTCTTCAATTAATTCTTTACATTATGGCATGCTTGTGAGATTTTTCTAGATTTTGTCAATTATTAATTAATATTCTTGTGAAAAATTACGTATTTTTCCCATCTTATGCTTCAAAATTCATAAGTATTTAACCATAGCTCGGAAAATTGCCAAAAATTCGTGGATTGTAGAATAAGTTGTATGTTACATCAAAAAGAATTGTATTTGCATGCATGGTTCGCCCTATAAAAATCATTTTACATATTTCAATCTTTAATTTTTAATAAGTATTAAATCTTATTTTTTAGAAGTTTAGGATTTTTCTGAGATCAATCACCTAGTGATAGATCTTAGGTAATTTTATCCCTTGAAGATAAATAATTTTAATATTTATTATAATTAATTATTGAAATTCACTTCGTTTGCATTCATAAAATATTTATCTTGCATCCAAAAATTCCAAGAACATTATGGTGTACTTATTTCATCATCACTAACATATTGGCCAAGCATCGTAATTTTTGGACATCATTTGATTAATACTTGCTTTTTAGTCCCTAAAATTGGCCTCATTTGCATTTCGCATTCCAAAATTGCATTAAAAAAATAAAAAAAAAGACTGCCTCAAAAAACGTGCTCGAACTTTGATAGACAAAATTCTAGGTTGTTCCTTTGCCTCCTTGAGTTTGACCCTGGGACTTTCCCAAGTAAATAAACATAAAACCACGTCGAATAAAATTGACTAAATTTATTATGGTTATTTCTTGATCAATTCTGAATTCCCGACATAATTAAAACGACACAATAAAGCTTAATTCTCACAAATTAAAGTGGTGATTTTTGAGCTCGTCAGCGACACAGCTTTGGGAGGAAGCACGAGGATGGCGCTGTCGATGAGTGGCGAAGGGGCGGTTGTAGTAGGAGGTCTGCACGGCGGAGGGGGAGTCCAAGGCGTGGTTGGAGCCCGATGGTGGTGGAGCATGGAGTTCGAGGCACGGCTGAAGTGGCCGATACACGACAACTGGTCGGTGGAATGGAAGGCAGAGCGAGAGCGGCAGGAGTCGGTTGTCGTGGTAGAGGGTGATGGTTGTTGATTTATCGAAGGTATATCAGGAGCTGTAGGATGAAGATGACGTCGAAGCGGTGGTCAAGGATGATGGTGAAGTGATATGCTAGAGAGGGTGCTGGAGGAGAACCGGTGGATGATGGAGCATGGCACAGTGATCGAGTACGGGGTGAAGAATCGAGAAACATAGGATTTGGGAAAGAACATGGGAAGAAATAAAAGGAAAGGGGAGACGCCTGGGTTGGAGAAGACGAAGGTCCTCTTCGGCGTTCTCATCTCTACTCCTCGACAAAGGAGGAGGCTTGATGATCACGCTTGGAGGAAGGTGGTTGCCGGCGGGCGTGGGGCTGTCACCACCCATGACACGGCTCCTCTCTGATCCTGATGGTAATAGCCATTGGCGGATGGATTGGAATCGTCGATGATGATAGATTATATAGAGAAGGTTTTGGCTGAGAGGATAAGGGCGATTGGTGAAGATAGAGGGGGTAGAATCACGAGGGTCGTGTGAGACGTGGGCGAAGGTTGCGAGATGGCGGTGGGCGCTGCGCAACGGGGGAGAAGATGTGGGTATTGACTGAGAAGAAGAGACCCTCACACACGTGGTACGTGAGGAGAGAGAGAAAATTTTTAATTTTTTTGAAAATAAAATAAACGAAAATAAATGCCAAAAATGAGTGATACGTGGCGGCTCTAGGAGCGGCCACGTGTCAACTCCAGAAAAATCGGAAAATTAAATAAGAAGATAAATTGAAAAGAAATAGCAAACAACCTCGGATCGAAAAGTTCTTAACACGAAAATTGCTCGTCTCGATGAGATCTACAACTTTCATGAAGGGACCAAGAGAAAAAGAGGTCATCTGTGCAATGTGATATTTTTGGGGTACTCTATATACATAGAATACCTTGATTTTTGGGTTTGTAATTTTCTATGATTTTTAATTAATAGAAAAATCGAGAAAAGTTACAATAAAATCAAAGATAAATATTTACACATTAATCTAATTTTTTGTATTTTTGTAAATAAGAAAATAGGAGAAAACACTAAAGTAGAAAATGGAGGATAATTGTGCAGATTCGCAAAGGACTCTCAGACTTGGTCAGATTCTTTGTTTTCAGTCTCATTCTGAATTTGGATTTTTGTGCATTTTAATAAAAAAATCATCAAAGAATATAAATGAAAAAGAAATAAAAGAAAAAAGGTTAATTATGTACATGAAATATTTAGTCAAAAACTGCAAAAACACAAAATGTGCAAAAGAGGCCCAAAACCCAACTTTCACATATGTGCTCCGATTTTTATAAAACTGGTCATGTTTTGAAGGTCTTTGAATATGTATTACTTTAAAAGTTAGTACAACTAAATTAGACACCGTGTGAGGAAGATATGAGCGTTTTAGTCTGCCTATTCTGAAATTGGAGTATTTTTTGTATTTTTCCTTTAATCTTATTAGTAATATGAACACAATGAAGGTAGTTTAAGGCATGGCCTCAAATTTCTGCGAAATTCGGTCGAATTTCTGTCGAATATCGATATCCAGTCGAAATCGAAATTCGACCGAAATGACCGAAATATGGGGGTGCTAGTACAAAAAAAGACCGAAATGACCGAAATTTCGATCGAAATTCCACCGAAATTCCATCGAAATTCTGTTTTGGTCGATACCGAAAGGTGACCGAAACCAACATTTAAGGCCTTGGTTTAAGGTCAATTGGAGTTAGCATGAATTAATTAAAAATACATGAAGTTGGGTGGAAATATGAAGATGATTATGAGTAAAATTATTTATGCTAAATGCAGATATTAGTTATAAGTGCATGAATGGTAAAAATGCAGATTAAATGATGAAATGCAACTAATTACTCGGGAACGAAACTATATTTTCATCTTTTAGTACGGTGAATCACATATTCATCAGTCACACATGATCCAGTTGCATCTCCCTACAACTCCATTGAGTTTAGGTGTGTTAGGAGGAGTGAGATAGGAATGATATTCCTTTCTCCATGAGGTACTCCTTGAATTCATTTAACAGGTACTTGCTACCTTGGTTAGATAAAATTCATTTCATCTTCCTTTAAACTTTGATTCTAAACCAAAAAGTAAAATCTTTATATATTTCGGAGGTTTCTAAGGTAAAGGAAAGAAATCTCATATCACAAAAATCATTAATAGATACCACATATAATTAATGTTTGTTATGATATAGATGACCCACATATATCAATATGTATGAGATCTTGAGTACCGTGACGTCTTAAACCATTCCCAGAGAAGGGTGCATTGGATATTTTTACCTGAATACAATATTCATAAGTATGTAAGATTTGAAATTTCAAACAGTCTAAAGTTTCTTATCTTACTACTATGTTGATCTCATCAAGAGACATATGTTCTAGGCTTGATGCCATATCATTGTCAAATGATCTTCATTCTCCATTTGATCTTTTAATGTTCAAATTTTCAGTATTTAGAAATGTTGATGAGCCATTCATTAATTTTCTAATTTAGTATAGTCCTCTTGATGTTATATTACTATCTGAAATATATCCATCATAATTCTTTATGATATGGTTATTCCAGAGTGCATGTTTATTTCCAATATTTAGGAATAAACAATGAATGTATTCTAATATCTCTGTCATACAGACATTCTCTAAGACTAAGGGCTCTCCCACCAAAAATATATGGTCTATCTATCTAATGGAGATTGTTGCAACAGTTGCATTAACATCCATGTGGATGACTATTAAACCTTAAGATCAAATTTTCTAGTCTTCTAAAACATATGCAACCAATTGCAAGTGTTATTAGAAGAATGAGATATAACTATTAGACTTTGATCTTATCTAATAAGCAAGTCAATTTAAATGATTATATGTAGATGTATAATATGCTGATGCACTATCCGAGTCCTTCTCTAAGGATCCTAGATAGTCGTACCATCAATAGATCGGCTAGTTGCAGTATTAGCATTCATCCAACTCATTGGATGTCATATGTGTGGAAATTACAGAAATACAATCAACTCTTTGATTTTCCTTCTCACTTGGGTTAGACCCATGCTTCCACTATGCTTCCTTCATCTGTAAACAACCATTGCTTAAGACAAAGGATCTCTTATGTTGAACTCAAAAGATTTCAATATAAGAGTATTTCAACATTTATACATGCTCCATTCAATTCATACAATATCAATATTATGAAGCTTCATGAAAGACTAGAGTATACATAGTAGAATGAAGATGCTCATTATATATACATACATCTTAACTCTTAAAGACTTTGGTTAAGGCATGTACTCAAACATTTTGAGTACATCATCTTTTATCGAGCCACCATTTTTCATAATGTAGTGAACCATGTCTTTCATGATTAAATGTCAAGAGTACATATGTATGCCAAAACATATTCTTAGTTTTTATAAGGATTTCGATAATTACGATCATCACCGACATGATAATTCCAAAGCACATTTGATGAGATATCAAGACTATAGAGGCATACAAACCCAAGGTTGTTGTCTGAGTATCTATTTAATATTGTGATGAAACTTGCACATTGCAATCGCATACATTATGTGTCCAACTACAAGTACAATATCTTGATCATGGATACAATCCATGATATTTTACTGGTTAAGATTGAGGATAGTTTTTTGAGTGGGTCTAATGTAGGTCATCTGAAATAATAAATATTTGCATAAATACATATTTTCTTTGATTAATGATTTTATATCAAAGTTATCTTGCAATGTCAATTCTGAAAGTTCATTCCCTTAATCACTTTCAAAGAAAGAGATATACTTATCACTATATCTCTAGTAAGATATGGGATCTCTTTTTCTACTTTTGTTACATCCCAATAATATGAGAAACTATAACTCAGATAAAAAGAAGCGGGGACTCATTCTACCTTGCAAGTCGAACTTGCATTTCTCAATTCAGTCTTTAACACTCGTGCCCACCACCCTAAGGCGTTGTTCACCCGTCATTAATTAAACCAACAATCAACATGAATAGAACTCGCTATGTACAATCCAATACCACCCCAATAATATGAGAAACCGATATTGGGGTCACTACACATAAAGCCTTGAACTTGGCATCTCTCGGATCCTATATAATAAGATCCGACTCGACAAGAGGAAACCAACGGAATTCGTTTTGTGTGAATTGGACTTCGTTTCGATTTGTTATGATTTTCAGAAGAAAGAGAAGTAAGGAGGTTTAAAATATCATTAACCCGTAATGACTATCATTAAGACCAATTAAGCATGATTAAAGAAACTGATGATGGATTGAAAACTGCTAATGACCATTAGCAAACACTAATCAATAGTTAGCAAAAGATAAACGTAAGCGCGAAGTTAAATTATGATTAGTGAAAGTTAATCATGATTAGCATTAATTAAGCATCATTAGCGAATCTAGAATCATCTGGAATGTTCTAACTTAAGTCCTAAGTTTCGGATAAGTTTTGGCCAAAACTATAGGCCGCTAACTGCGATTTAGGTCTAAACCATGGTTTTCTAACCATGGTTAGCGATTTTCTGGAGCCTATAAATACCCCCTACCCATTCATTCTCTATGATTTCCACTACCACCACCACCCCAAGGGCTAGGGTCGAGAGGTCGGAAGGAGGAGTGGGAGACGAGCAAGGAGCGCTAGCGAAGTACTATTGGGAGAACGAGGAGTAGGAAGGTACGATCCTCTCTTAGTTGCTTCGTGAGCTAGATTTTCGATTCATGTTCAGGTTTCTTGTTGTTTGCTTTCGATGATTTTATAGAGGAAACTTTTTCTGTTTTTTTAGAAATATGTCCCAATATAAGGGGAAACTCTGCCAAAATTTTCCTAGAAATATCACTCCGTATGAGGGGAAACTCTGCCGAAATTTTCCTAGAAATATAATCCCGTATAAGGGGAAACTCTATCGAAATTTTCCTAGAAATATCACCCCGTATAAGGGGAAGCTCTATTCTTCGCCTTCTTCGTGTTCTTCGTGTGTTCTTTGCATTCTTCGTGTTCTTGGCACGTTCTTAGCATTTTTGATACGAAAATGAAATTCGATTATTTCAGGAGCTATGAATCATCCTTATGAAAGAAAATCACGATAAAGCATTACATATGTGGAAGAGAGCTTGATTAGGTAACGAAATCCTTCCTTTTGCTGTTGAGTTTTCATACGAGATTATTGAAATTCCTGATTTTATGTTCTTTGTTATGAAGAACCCTAAGTTTAGCTATTTTTGAGAAAATATGAAAAGTTGCTTTGTATTTCCCACTAAAATAAGGTTTAAGCATCGAATTGATGCAGTGGCTTGAAAAGATATGGTTTGGGGAGTTAATATAAGCATAAATATGAGTATATATAGATATGAATTAATATGTATGTGGATATATACTCAATATTGAGGAATATGCAAATTGAAGGTTTAACGGAAGAATTACATCATGGGAATTGATATGTATTAAGTTGGATCCTGAAAAGGATTGTGTGTCATGTTAAGGATGACTAGGAGTAGAACTACATGTCAGGCATGCAACCTGTAGGTTTCTCGGAAGGAACTCGTATTGGCGTGGCCCTACCTAGGTACTACACGGTTGCCCTATTATGATAAGTGCGTACGAAATAAATAACTTGCAACGCGTGGTGCCGAGTGTCAATATCTTCAGGTTGAACGACGGAAGATGTAGTTGTGCCATGTGGAGGCACGAGTGGTTGGATAGCGGCTGGGTCACGATAACATGTATTTAAAGCCGCTAGGTTATATGATTAAATGTTAGCTTGAAGTTTTAAGCAACCGGGTCCTCGAGGATGGTGTGATCCTTTGTTTGCTAGACTGAGAGCTTGAGACCCTGATTAATAAAACAAAAGGAAATTCTCAGGGTAGTATTGGAGGATTGGTTGAGGCGATGCACGATGCCATAAGCTCTTACCATATCAACACAGACTCCAATCCCGAAGTATCCACAGTTTCGGAGTCCATATAGTGGTGAGGTAATTCCCTAGACTATTCCCGGACGTGGAATAGAAAGGAATATGACTTAAATTAATAAGAAGAGATGAAACTTTTTTTGATAAAAAGTTTTGAAAAATTACCCATTTGTTTGTTTTTCTCTTCTTCGTTACATAACACTCGCTAATTGTTATCCAATAATTTATGGAAAACCCAACAGGTGTCGGTGAGACATCGCAAGAACTCTAGTATTCCAACCAACTTACATAGTAGACATCCATCTAGCCACAATAGCTTTACTTTATAAGGTAGTTAGTAATCTTTTTGTTTATTTCCTTCCAACTGATATACATGTAAATGGTTATAGTGGGACAATGTATCATGTGAACTTTATTTTGTGAATGGAAAAGTGCTGAAATACTTCCTACTGAGTATTTTTAATTGCAGTCTGTTTATGAATGTTAGTTGTGATTGTGATGAACCTCAGTTTCATCATCTTTATTTCCCATAATTAACCCCCTTGCTTAAAAGTTTGTCAATAAATCCCTGTTAGTGTCTAATAATTAACAGAGTCCTTAATAAATTAAAAACCACAAAAAAATGACAAAACAAAATTCGTGGTTTTTTTTAGACTCAAAAATATCCTCAAAAATATTTCGGGTCCTTGTTTGATCTCTTTTCCAGTTTTGGTCAACATAAAACTTGTAGATCTCGTCAAGATCTACAACTTTCATGCTTTGAGTTTTCTCAAATTCGGCCAATAGGGCCCTCAAAAATAAGAAAAACCTTCTGAATAATCTGATTGGGCCACGTGGCCCATTCTGGGGGCGCCACGTGGCCCCGCCCTTCTTGTCTTATCCGCCATCTTCCTAGACCGTTGGATCTCCCTTTGATCCAACGGCCAGGCCTTCTCCACGACCCGCTTCTATTTCTGGCCATTTGATCTTCCCCCGCCTTAATCTCAGCCACTCGTTGCCGCCTCTCGCCCCTTGCGCCACGTGTCGACTGAAGAGCCCTTCGATCACGCTCTAAATCGTTCATCACAGCCGTCTCTTCGAAGACCGCACCTCAACCATTCGATCCACCTTCGATCCCATCTGAGCCGTTCTTAGGCGCCGTCTCCTTTGCATGACACGTGGCGCATCCATCCGCCTCTGATCGCACCGCCCCAGATTTAATCCCATCCTCTCGTTCGCGCTTAGATCTCCACCGTTGGATCTCCAGATCCAACGGTCGGAGGCCATCGTCAACCTCCGATAACCCTTCTCTTTCCCACGATTCACCGCACGAACACCCCGCCCCCTTCCTATTATTCCACTCACTCCGACCATCATTTCGACTCACTAACCGTCCCACGGTCTTCGCCACTCGACCAGCTCCCTCGCGCATACCTCCACGATCCACGTTGTCTTCCCAGTCGTCCCACATCCCCCTCGCAAACCACGACGCCACTCATCGGCTCCGCCACTTCTCCCTTCAAATACTCCGCTCCTCCCGACATTGCAACCCGTCCACCTGTATGCGGGGCACGGCCCAGCCCTCCTCCTCCTCCCTGTGACAGGGGGAGGAGAGAGGATAGAGCGATGACGAACGGAGCTCCCGGTGAGACCCTCCGCCACCCACGGCGGAGCTGCGGTGCCTCCAGGCCCGCTCGAGCTGCGTCGAGTGGCTGACGACGTCCAGCGAAGATCGGGGCTTCCACCGCGAAGCCCAGCCCAAGCTCCCACTTCGCCTCCGACCAGGTAAGCTCCTCTGAACTTCTTTTGACTTTTTATTTGATTTCATCGACTTAATTAGGCCTCTCCGGCCATCCCCTCGCTCCGACGACCACCCCATTAGCTCCGTCTTCGATCCCCCTTCCTCGCGACACTCTCCGACCATCTTCTTTCTTCTTCCATACCTCGAACACCGCCGACCCATCTCCTCCGCCATCCACGGCGGAGGAGCTCCGGTTCCCCATTTCCCCTCGCTCGAATGGAACCACATCTCACCCACGCATGCACTTCGATTTGCTTCGGCTATGTGCCTAACTTGCAGGTCCATCAAAATTGCAATGGCCGGAGCCTCGCCGGGGTCTTCTTCGTGACTGTCGTCTTCGACATTCGAGCTCAGGCGACCTGAACTGAGATGTCAGACATCTTCCCCGAGTTTCGAGCTTCTCCGACGATTCTTCCTTGAGCTCGGGGAAGGCCCACTGCACCCATGATGGAGCGGCGGAGGAAGAACTCCTTCACCGGAGCTCTGATTCCGCCGCCAGCTTGCGGAGAAGGAGACAGCCCAGGGATCGTTGGATGGTCCTCCCTCAGCGACCATCCAACGGTCCAGATGGAGCCGCGTCATCGCCTCCAGATGCCGTTGGATGCGCCTGATCCAAAGGTCGTGAGCTCGCCACGCGTCATCACCAGGAGACAACCGAACCTCGACGCCCAAGCCCCAGGCTCTGTAGCTCCGAGCCTATCCGAGCCTGCGCCGAGCCATCAGCAGCCGCGGACCATCCGAGCCTAGCCGAAGCTACACCGAGCCTCTGCCGAGCCGACTTTCGAGCCTAGATAGCACGTGCATCGCACGTGCTACTCTGGGTAAATTGCAGAGCCGCCCTCGAACTTCTCCATATTTGCAAAAAGGTCCCCGCTTGTTTTGTAAATTACAGGGAAGGACTCGCACCTTATTTTTATTGCATTTCAGTCCTTTCCAGGGACCTTTTTGTAGTTATCTTTTCATGTTTTCTTTCAGTTATGCCCTTGCTTTCTTTGTTGAATATCTTGAGCTACGTATGTCCAATTGAGTTGATTTCAGTTTCGTTTTAAAGCTTGTTTGATGATTTTTCAAATGGCATGCTTGATTACTGTTTTGGACACAATGATTTTTGTCATGTATTATTTTATAGCGATGTGTCTATTTGAGCTCAATATGATGCCTTTCTTAATATTATTCATCACATCTGCCTTTTTTTAAGGAACTCGAAATTGACTCGTATTCACTTTTGCTCATTATTTTCTATCTAGGGCATATCTCCATTGCATCGCATTGCATTTACTTGCACAGAAAAAAAATGATTAAAAAAATATGCATGTTTATTTTAAATGCATAGTTCTTGTTTTGTCTTTGCATATTTTGACCTATATGCCTTTAACTCTACGCTTAGTTAAACACACTTAAATCCGATTAATACGAGAGAGGCTCGTGTCCCTGAGTTCGACCTTGGTATCTTGCCAAGTAAAATAAATAACGATCACCTCATTTCGATTGACCATCGCATATCTCTAAATGAGGTGATCGCTTTGACGACCCGAAATTGGCCCGACTGCACCGACATCTCCAAGTGCTAATTTAGCGTTATTAAAGGGCCGATTTTGCGGCTCGTCAGATTGCTGAATAGATTATTGCCGAGTAACCAGATCCAAATATGGGAGGATCCGACGGCCTGGAATCGGGGTCGTGACAGTTTGGTATCAGAGCCCGGTTACTCCAGTAATTTATTTAGCAATTGACAACTATGATCGATGTTCAGAAACTAAGGTTGTATTAAGATTCTTTGATCTTAATAATTGACTGCAGTACCATTCACAAGTCATCGTCCCTTATGTACATCATGCTAAGACATATAGAATCTGATTTTTGGCCTTGATTCATCACATGATCATGACAGACCAAGACGTGTCTAGACAATTAGCGGCTATGATGACTATGCTCGAAGACATGGGGCAAAGGCAACAAGCATTGGAGGAAAGGCTCAGTGCACAAACTGAGAGACCCGAGGCGTTCAAACCTGTGGATGCTAGAGTTGAGGGTTCTGTCCAATTTTCTGAGAGAGAAGCGCGTTACCATCCTTCTACTGAGTATGCTCCGACCCCATATGAAGGAGCAATGGAGAAGACCTTTCTTAGACATTAAAAATTACTTGACAATTACTGAAAGAGAAAGACTCCTCGATTCAAAGGTGTAGAGACACTTGTCGAGTCTGAATATGGCTCGATGACGTTAGCAGGATGTTGAGGATAATACATGCACCAGTTGACACCTGGTTGCACTTTGTTGATTACTTCCTAGCAGATTATGCGCGACGATGGTAGAGAGCTATTTCCAAGAAATTAGCAGATCCTGTTCCATGGGATATCTTTAAAGAGAGGTTCCAAGCTCACTTCTGTCCCTCTCATTGGGAAGAATTAAAGAGGCGAGAATTGGCTTCTCTGAACCAGGGTTCTCAGACCTTACAAGATTATCATATTCACTTTACCGAGCTACTACATTACTCCCCAGCTCTAGAAGCTTCACCACAAGAGTGTCTTACCAAATTTGTTAGCAGTCTTCAGGGAGATCTGAGAGAAAAGCTTGCGGGTTTTAGAGCTACAACCATAGATGAAGTAATGGACATCGCCTCTCGTATTGAGATGGAGAGGGATGAAAACTTCCAAAGAAGAAGTTTCCACTTTAATGGTAGACTATGCAAATGCAAGGCAAATTATAACCATAGAGATCGTCGCTATCATCGAGCTGGTTCCAGTATAAGCTCGCCACAGACCTTGGGTCAGGAATTATCAGGAAGAGGGGGTTTCTCTAGACCTCCACTATACCCTCATAACGCAGCACCAGGAACTAGTAACTATGTGGTTGGGTCTTTAGCTCAGATAGGAATTCGTGCATGGTATCACTGTCATCAAGAAGGTCACATTAGGAAAGACTGTCTGCAGTTGAGAGGTTCCGGGTTTAAACCAAATACAATTAACAGTATAAAATCCACCCTGAGCAATGGAGCAATACGCGGAGGAAGACAGGGTAGAGGTCGTGGCTCACAAGGAGCATCTCCTACACAACAACCACCACAAAGTGTTGCGGGTTCTAATTTACATATTCTTAATGGCTAGCTCAATGAAATCATCGAAGAGCAAGCCTACAATTCAGGCACGGTCGTACGAGGTACTGTTACTATTCATGGCTTTTTAGTACATGCCTTGTTTGATTCGGGTGATTCACATTCATTTATTGCTCGACATATAGTACCCACTTTTGATAAGGTACCATTAGAAGTACAACAGTCCTATCTGATCAAGGGACTAGGAGGACACGTATTTATAATCTGAGAAATCCTGGATGATTGTATAGTACTGATAGCAGGACATCAGTAACCTGCTTCCCTATTACTTATTGAAATGGATGACCTTGATCTCAATTTGGGGATGGATTGGCTAGAATGGTATCATGTATGCCTTGATTGTTTCTACAAGACAGTAACTTTTTACATTCCTAACTCGATAGAGTTCCAGTTTATTGGAAAGACATCCAGTGATGATGTCAAATACATCTCTACTCTAAAGGCTCAACAACTATTAGAACAAGGGTGTCAAGGCTAGTAGCTTATGTATCCACTACATCATGGTCATATGGAATGATAGAAGACGTGCCTATAGTGTGCGAGTTTGCTAATGTATTTCCAGAAGAATTACCTGGATTACCACCTGAGCGAGAGATTGAATTTGAAATCTCTCTCATACCTGATACCCAGCCTATCTCTATTCTTCCATATAGGATGACACCATCGGAGTTACGAGAGTTAAAGGTGCAGTTACAAAACTGTTAGACAAAAGCTTCATTCATCCTAGTACTTCTCCATGGGGTGCACCTGTATTGTTTGTAAAGAAGAAGGATGGGTCGATGCGGTTGTGCATTGACTATAGACTGCTAAACAAAAGGACAATAAAGAATAAGTATATTCTACCAAGAATAGATGATCTCTTTGACCAGTTACAGGGTTCGACTGTGTATTCCAAGGTTGATTTAAGATCTAGATACCATCAATTGAAAATTAAAGATACAGATATTCCCAAGACAGCTTTCCGAACAAAATACGGGCATTATGAATTTTCAGTTATGCCTTTTGGACTGATAAATGCCTCAGCGGCCTTCATGGATCTCATGAATCGAGTATTCAGGGAGTTCCTAGACCACTTTATAGTAGTTTCATTGATTACGTTCTTATTTACTCCAAGGATAAGTACCAACATGAACATCATCTAAGGAAAGCACTCGAAACACTAAAGAAGAACAAACTGTATGCTAAATATAGCAAATGTGACTTCTGGTTGACTGAAGTATCCTTCTTTGGTCATGTTATTTTAGAGGCAGGTATATCGGTTGATCCTGCAAAGGTTAGTGTGGTTATAAGTTGGGAACGTCCGAAGACTGTCACGGAAATACGATCTTTTCTGGGTTTAGCTGGGTATTATAGAAGATTTGTGAAGGACTTATCATGAATAGAATTGCCAATGACTAGGCTGACTCAGAAGGAAGTCCCATTCATATGGTTTGATGCATGTGAAACTATTTTCAGACACTGAAAGAATGCCTAACATATGCATCTATCCTTACTCTACCCTCTAGTACTGAAGGATTTATAGTGTACATTGATGCATCTAAAGAAAGACTTGGGGCAGTTCTTATGCAACATGGTAAGGTAGTTGCGTATGCATCGTGGCAACTCATGACACATGAGAAGAACTACCCGACACATGACCTTGAATTAGCTGCTGTAGTTTTCGCTTTAAAGATATGGAGACACTACATCTATGGTATTACTTTTGAAATTTTCACTGATTATAAAAGCTTGAGATATCTTTTTGATTAGAAGGAGCTCAATATGAGATAGAGACGGTGGCTAAAGCTGTTGAAAGACTATGATTGCACCATCTCCTACCACCTCAGTAAGGGGAATGACGTAGCAGATGTCCTTAGTAGAGAACTTATTCACATGGGTTGGTGAGTGCTATCCACTTCTGGGGTGTACTATCAACGTTAAGTGAATGGAAACCATTTGATAGTAGTATCGACAGTATAACTATTCCTCACCAATACAAACTAGATATCTTGGATAGAATAAAGAAAGGACAAGAGGATGATCCAGTCCTTAAAGAGTGAGACAACAACTTGAGCAGAATGAGATAGAGGGATTCCATATACAAGCTGGGATATTGTATAACCATCATATAGTTTGTGTACCAAATACACCTGAATTGAGGAAAGATATCTTACGTGAAATGCACTACTCAAGATTATCTATTCATCCAGGAAATACGAAGATATATAAGGATCTTCATTCAAACTTTTGGTGGCCGGGAATGAAGAAGGATGTTGCTGAGTTCGTGAATTTGTGTTTTTCCTGCCAGCAGGTAAATACTTCACACCAAAAGCCACCGGGATTATTGCAACCCCTCCCTATACTTGGATGGAAATGGGAAAGCATTTCCATGGACTTCGTTACTGGCTTACCTAAAATGACTGGTGGGAAAGATAATATATGGGTTATAATAGATCGTTTGACCAATGTAGCACACTTTATTTCAATAAGCTTATCTTCCACTCCAGATCAGTTTGCTGAGTTATATATTACACATGTGATCCGCCTCCATGGTATCCCAAAGGAAGTAGTTTCCGATCGAGATTCACGATTCACCTCACACTATTGGGAGAACTTCATGAAAGCCTTAGGCACACAACTATGCTTGCGCACAACATATCTTCTACAAACATATGGTCAATCAGAACGTATGATTCAGACTTTAGAGGATATGCTACGAGCATGTGACTTAGAATGGAAAGGATCATGGATGAAACATTTGCCTCTTGCAGAATTCACCTACAACAATAGTTACGATACAAGTATTGGCATGGCACCATTTGAAGCACTATATGGATGTAGGTGTACTACTCCTCTATGTTGGCAAGAGGTCTGGATAAAGAACCTTTATGATTTAGATATACTCCTAGAGACACGGGAAGTTGTAGAGCTTGCTCGAAAAAGACTATTGACTGTTCAGAGTTGCCAGAAAAGCTATAGTGATACAAGGCGAAAAGATCTTGAGTTTGAAATAGGCGACTTTGTATTCTTTAAAATATCGCCTATGAAGGGAGTTCAGAGGTTTGGCTTACGTGGAAAGTTGGCACCCAAGTTCGTGGGTCCCTTGAAATCATTCAACGGATTGGAAAAGTTGCATATTGACTTGCGCTTCCTCCACATCTTTCGGCAATACATGATGTTTTTTATGTATCAAATCTGAGAAAGTATATTAAGGATCCTGAGCATAAGATAAACTATGATGATTTGCATATTGAGCCAGACTTGACATACCAAGAAATACCTGTGGAAATACTTGACATTGATATCAAGAAGTTGAGGAACAAATAGGTACCTCTAGTAAAAGTGTTGTGGCACAACCAAGAGTTTAAAGAAGCCACATGGGAACCTGAGGTAGAAATGAGAGAAAAATACCCGTACTTGTTTGAATGATAACATTATGTATATCTTTATTATAAATGAAATGACATTCATTCTCTTTAAGGTTGTTATGGTTTCAATCCTCTTTAAGGTTGTTATGCCTGCATTTCTAGTCTCAAGGACGAGACTTTCTTTAAGGTTGTTATTATTGTAAAGCCTTAAAGTTGGCATCTCTCGAATCATATATAATAAGATCCGGCTCGTCAAGAGGAAACCAACGGAATTTGTTTCGTGTGAATCGAACTTCATTTCGATTTGTTATGATTTTTGGAAGAAAGAGAAGTAAGGAGGTTTAAAATATCATCAATCCGTAATGACTGTCACTAAGACTAATTAAGCATGATTAAAGAAACTAATGATGGATTGAAAACCACTAATGACCATTAACGAAACTAATCAATAGTTAGCAAAAGATAAACATAAGCCATGAAAGTTAAATTGTGATTAGTGAAAGTTAATCATGATTAGCGTTAACTAAGCGTCATTAGCGAATCTAGAATCCTATAGAATGTTCTAACTTAAGCCTTAAGTTTTGGATAAGTTTTGGCCAAAACCATGGGCCGAAACCATGGGCCGCTAACCGCGGTTAAGGTCTAAACCATGATTTTCAAACCATGGTTAGCGATTTTCTAGAGCCTATAAATAGCCCCACCTATTCATTCTCTACGATTTCCACTACCACCACCACCCCAAGGGTTAGGGTCGAGAGGTCGGGAGGAGGAGTGGGAGGCGAGGAAGGAGCGCTAGCGAAGCGCTGGCAGGAGAACGAGGAGGAGGAAGGTACGATCCTCTCTTAGTTGCTTCGTGAGCTAGATTTTCGATTCATATTTAGGTTCCTTGTTGTTTCCTTTCAGTGATTTTATAGAGTAAACTCTTTCTCTTTTTTAGAAATATGTCCCAATATAAGGGAAAACTCTACCGACATTTTCCTAAAAATATCACCCTGTATAAGGGGAAACTCTGTTGAAATTTTCCTAGAAATATCACTATGTATAAGGGGAAGCTCTGCTCTTCGTGTTCTTCGTGTGTTCTTCGCGTTCTTCGTGTTCTTCGTTCGTTCTTCGCATTCTTAACACGTTCTTAGCATTTTTGATACGAAATTGAAATCCGATCGTTTCAGGAGATATAAATCATCCTTTTGAAAGAGAATCACGATAAAGCACTACATAGGCAGGAGAGAGCTCGATTAGGTAACGAAACCCTTCCTTTTGTTGTTAGGTTTTCATACGAGATTATTGAAATTTCTGATTTTATGTTCTTCGCTATGAAGAACCCTAAGTTTAGCTATTTTTGAGAAAATATGAAAAGTTGCTTTGTGATTCCCACTAAAATAAGGTTTAAGCATCGAATTGATGCAGTGGCTTGAAAAGATATGGTTTGGGAAGTTAACATAAGCATACATATGAGTATATATAGATATGAATTAATATGTATGTGGATATATACTCAATATTGAGGAATATGCAAATTGAAGGCTTAACAGAAGAATTACATCATGGGAATTGATGTGCATTAAGTTGGATCCTGAAAAGGATTGTGTGTCACGTTAAGGATGATTGGGAGTAGAACTACAGGTCAGGCATGCAACCTGTAGGTTTGTCGGAAGGAACTCGTATTGGCGTGGCCCTACTTAGGTACTACACGGTTGCCCTGTTATGATAAGTACACACGAAATAAATAATTTGCAACGCGTGATGACAGGTGTCAATATCTTCAGGTTGAATGATGGAAGATGTAGTTGTGCCATGTGGAGGCACGAGTGGTTGGATAGCGGCTGGGTCACGATAACATGTATTTAAAGCTGCTAGGTTATATGATTAAATGTTAGCATGGGGTTTTAAGCAACCGAGTCCTCGAGGATGGTATGCTCCATTGTTTACCAGGCTGAGGACTTGAGACCCTGATTAATAAAACAAAAGGAAATTGTCAGGGTAGTATTGGAGGATTGGTTGAGGCGACGTGCGGCGGCATAAGCTCTTACCAGATCAACACAATCTCCAATCCCAAAGTGTCCACAGCTTCGGAGTCCATATAGTGGTGAGGTAATTCCCTGGACTAATCCCGGTCGTAGAATAGAAAGGAATATGACTTAAATTAATAAGAAGAAATGAAACTTTTTGTGATAACAAGTTTTGAAAAATTACCCATATGTTTGTTATTCTCTTCTTCGTTATTTAGCACTCTCTAATTGTTATCCTATAATTTATGGAAAACTCAACATGTGTCGGTGAACCATCGCAGGGACTCTAGTTTTCCGGCCAGCTTACATAGTAGACATCCAGCAAGCCACAATAGCTTTACTGTGTAGGGCAGTTAGTAATCTTTTTGTGTATTTCCTTCCAGCTGATATACATGTAAATGGTTATAGTGGAACAATGTATCATGTGAATTTTACTTTGAGAATGGAAAAGTGCTGAAATACTTCCTGCTGAGTATTTTTAATTGCAGTCTATTTCTAAATGTTAGTTGTGATTGCTGAATAAATTATTGCCGAGTAACCAGATCCGGATATGGGAGGATCTGACGACTCAGAATCGGGATCGTGACAGTTTGGTATTAGAGCCCGGTTACTCCAGTAATTTATTTAGTAATTGATAACTATGATTGATATTCAGAAACTAAGGTTGTATTAAGATTCTTTGATCTTAATAATTGATTGCAGTACCATTCACAAGTCATTGTCCCTTATGTACATCATGCTAAGACATATAGGATCTGACTTTTGGCCTTGATTCATCACATGATCATGACAGACCAAGACATGTCTAGACAATTAGAGGTTATGATGACTATGATCCAAGACATTGGGCAAAGGCATCAAGCATTGGAGGAAAGGCTCAATGCACAAATTGAGAGACCCGAGGCATCCAAATCTGTGGATGCTAGAGTTGAGGGTTCTGTCCACTTTTCTTAGGAAGAATCGAGTTACCATCCTTCTACTGAGTCTGCTCCGACCCCAGATGAAGGAGCAATGGAGAAGGCCCTTCTTAGACATCAAACATTACTTGATAATTACCGAAAGGGAAAGACTCCTCGATTCAAAGGTGTAGAGACACCTGCCGAGTCTGAATTATGGCTCGATGACGTTATCAGGATGTTGAAGATAATACATGCACCAGTTGACACTTGGGTGCACTTTGCTGATTACTCCCTAGCAGACTATGCATGACAATGGTGGAGTGCAATTTCCAAGAAATTAGCAGATCTTGTTCCATGGGATATCTTTAAAGAGAGGATCCGAGCTCACTTCTGTCCCTCTCATTGGGAAGAATTAAAGAGGAGAGAATTGACTTCTCTGAACTAGGGTTCTAAGACCGTACGAGATTATCATATCCACTTTACCGAGCTACTACATTACTCCCCAGCTCTAGAAGCTTCCCCACAAGATTGTCTTACCAAATTTATTAGCTGTCTCCAGGGAGATCTAAGAGAAAAGATTGCGGATTTTAGAGCTACAACCATAGATGAAGCAATGGACATCGCCTATCATATCGAGATCGAGAGGGATGATAACCGCCAAAGAAGAAGTTTCCACTTTAATGGTGGACCGTCCAAATACAAGGCAAATTATAACCACAGAGATCGTCGCTATCATCTAGCTGATTCCAGTATAAGCTTGCCAGAGACCTTGGTCATGAATTATCAGGAAAAGGGGGTTTCTCTAGACCTCCACTATACCCTCATAACTCAGCACCAGGAACTAGCATGTTATCACTGTCATCAAGAAGGTCACATTAGGAAAGACTGTCTGCAGTTGAGAGGTTCCGGGTTTAAACCAAATCCAATTAACAGTATAACATCCACCCTGAGCAATGGAGCAATACGCGGAGGAAGACAGGTTAGAGGTCATGTCTCACAAGGAGCATCTCCTACACAACCACCACCACAAAGTGTTGCGGGTTCTAATTTACATATTCTTAATGGCCAGCTCAATGCAATCACCGAAGAACAAGCCTACAATTCAGGCATGGTCGTACGAGGTACCGTTACTATTCTTGGCTTTTCAGTACATGCCTTGTTTGATTCGGGTGATTCACATTCATTTATTGCTCGACATATAGTACCCACTTTTGGTAAGGTACCATTAGAAGTACAATAGTCCTATCTGATCAAGGGACTAGGAGGATAAGTATTTATAATCTGAGAAATCCTGGATGATTGTGTAGTACTGATAGTAGGACATCAGTAACCTGTTTCCCTATTACTTATTGAAATATTTGACCTTGATCTCAATTTGGGGATGGATTGGCTAGAATGGTATCATGCATGCCTTGATTGTTTCTACAAGACAGTAACTTTTTACATTCCTAACTCGATAGAGTTCCAGTTTGTTGGAAAGACATCCAATGATGATGTCAAATACATCTCTACTCTAAAGGCTCAACAACTATTAGAACAAGGGTATCAAGGCTATTTAGCTTATGTATCCACTACATCATGGTCAGATAGAATGATAGAAGACGTGCCTATAGTGTGCGAGTTTGCTGATGTATTTCCAGAAGAATTACATGGATTACCACCTGAGCAAGAGATTGAATTTGAAATCTCTCTATACCTGATACTCAACCTATCTCTATTCTTCCATATAGGATGGCACCATCGGAGTTACGGGAGTTAAAGGTGCAGTTACAAAACTGTTAGACAAAGGCTTCATTCATCCTAATACTTCTCCATGGGGTGCACCTGTATTGTTTGTAAAGAAGAAGGATGGTCGATGCGGTTGTGCATTGACTATAGACTGCTAAACAAAAGGACAATAAAGAATAAGTATACTCTACCAAGAATAGATGATCTCTTTGACCAGTTACAGGGTTCGACTGTGTATTCCAAGATTGATTTAAGATCTAGATACCATCAGTTGAAAATTAAAGATACAGATATTCCCAAGATAGCTTTCTGAACTAGATACGGGCATTGTGAATTTTCAGTTATGCCTTTTGGACTGACAAATGCCCCAACGACCTTCATGGATCTCATGAATCGTTTTTCAGGGAGTTCTCTAGACCACTTTATAGTAGTCTTCATTGATGATGTGCTTATTTACTCCAAGGATAAGTACCAAAATGAACACCATCTCAGGCAGGCACTCGAAACACTAAAGAAGAACAAACTGTATGCTAAATATAGCAAATGTGACTTCTAGATGACTGAAGTATCCTTCTTAGGTCATGTTATTTCAGAGGCAGGTATATCGGTTGATCTTGCAAAGGTTAGTGTGGTTATAAGTTGGGAACATCCGAAGACTGTCATAGAAATACAGGTTTTCTGGGTTTAGCTGGGTATTATAGAAGATTTGTTAAGGACTTCTCACGAATAGCATTGCCAATGACTAGGCTGACTTAGAAGGAAGTCCCATTCATATATTTTAATGCATGTGAAACTAGTTTTTAGACACTGAAAGAATGCCTAACATCTGCACATATCCTTACTCTACCCTCTTGAACTGAAGGATTTACAGTGTACACTGATGCATCTAAAGGACTTGGGGCAGTTCTTATGCAACATGGTAAGGTAGTTGCGTATGCATCGTGACAACTCAGGACACATGAGAAGAACTACCCGATACATGACCTTGAATTAGCTGCTGTATTTTTCACTTTAAAAATATGGAGACACTACCTCTATGGTATTACTTTTGGAATTTTCACTGATTATAAAAGCTTGAGAATCTATTTGATTAGAAGGAGCTCAATATGAGACAGAGATGGTGGCTAGAGCTAATGAAAGACTATGATTGCACCATCTCCTACCACCCCGGTAAGGGGAATGTTGTAGCAGATGCCCTTAGTAGAAGAACTTATTCACATGGGTTGGTGAGTGCTATCCATTTCTAGGGTGTACTATCAATGTTAAGTGAATGGAAACAATTTGTAGTAGTGCCGATAGTATAACTATTCCTCACCAATACAAACCATAGATCTGGGATAGAATAAAGAAAGGACAAGAGGATGATCCAGTCCTTAAAGAGTGAGACAACAACTTGAGCAGAATGAGATAGAGGGATTCCATATACAAGCTGGGATATTGTATAACCATCATAGAGTTTGTGTACCAAATACACCCGAATTGAGGAAAGATATCTTACGTGAAGTGCACTGCTCAAGATTATCTATTCATCCAGGAATTACGAAGATGTATAAGGATCTTCATTCAAACTTTTGGTGGCCTGGAATGAAGAAGGATGTTGCTGAGTTTGTGAATTCGTGTTTACCTGCCAGCAGGTAAAGGCTTCACATCAAAATCCACCATGATTATTGCAACCCCTCCCTATACCAAATGGAAATGGGAAAGCATTTCCATGGACTTTGTTACTGGCTTACCTAAAACGACTGGTGGGAAAGATAGGTATATGGGTTGTAATAGATCGTCTGACCAAGCACACTTTATTTCAATAAGCTTATCTTCCACTCCAGATCAGCTTGTTGAGTTATATATTACACATGTGATCCGCCTCCATGGGATCTCAAAGGAAGTAGTTTCTGATCGAGATTTACGATTCACCTCACACTATTAGGAGAACTTCTTGAAAGCGCTAGGCACACAGCTTTGCTTGAGCACAACATACCATCCACAAACAGACGGTCAATCAGAACGTACGATTCAGACTTCAGAGGATATGCTACGAGCATGTGCCTTAGATTGGAAAGGATCATGGGTAAAACATTTGCCTCTTGCAGAATTCACCTACAACAATAGTTACAGTAAGGGCCAAATACCTATACTTTTTAATTCATTCTTTATTCATTTTGGGACCTATTTTTGGTTTCACTTTTTATACATCAAATAAAGAAACTTTGTACATGAAAGTTGTAGATAATTAAATATAGAAAAATACAAAATTGATTTCACTGAAAAATAATGGACAGATAAAAAGTTGTGGTCTGAATAAAATTCCAAAATCCCAACTTTCCAGACCCGTATCTCACAAATGAAAACTCCAAATGCAACAAACTTACCTTTAATTGTATATAGAATAAAATAAGCTATTTAATGGCAGTGGTTTTGCATTTGGCGGAGCTACGGTTTGAAAGTTGAGTTTTGGATCCACATTGTATACCTGTACAGATTAAAATATTCAATTTATTATTTATTCATTATTTTTGTATTTTTATATTTTTATAATTTTGTAAATATTACTAATAATAATTTTGTACATTAAAATCAGAAGAAAAACCCAAAAGAGGCATAAAATAAAAATACTTATAAATACTATACATAGGTATAGAACCTATACTCATACCTATACAATGTATATTGTTATTTAATTGAACATACAAAATAAATCAGAAAAATAAAACAAAAATATATTTATGTGTATAAAAGTATTTTATAATTATATAAAATAAGAAACAAAAAATAATAAAATTAAAAACACAAAATAAAAATCAATTAATAAATTATATAGTTATTATACCTATAAAGGGCATAAAAGGAAACTTATAAAATTATACCTCCTAAAAATAATTAAAAATCAGAATAAAATACTATATAAAATAATAAACATTTTTATTAATTAACATAAAAGCAAATAAATCATTTTCGATTTTTAAATGATTTTACAAAATAATTTTTAGAGGTTTTTCCTTGTTGGTCCACGTGGACCAACCAGGTGGTCTGGACTGTTGACCAAGGTCAACAGTCTGACCTTCACCTCTGGTTGTGTCAGAGATGGGTTTTGTCCCATCTTCTCGGATTTTTCCAAGCCTCTTCTTTCACCGTTTAAGGTCGAAGCCTTCACGACTTTTGATCACCATCTACCCATGATTCACGCCTAGGGTTATTTTCGGTTATTGGAGTGCTGCTTCTCCCGTTGACGCCTCGTCTTTCACGCCACTCGTCCAACCCTCAAAACACCCAGCCCATCTTCCTTTTCCTCTTTGAACCGCTTCTGGGCCAAGGACGAGACCTCCGACGATTGACTGGGATCCCCGGTGACAGGGGGTTTATCCCAGGAGCTCGTTGAGGTGTAACTCGCGCCCCAACGGCGAGTTCCATCATCTCCGGCGGCCACGCCGCCGTGAGGTTTTTACCTCGTCCACCTTGGGCTTAAGGTCTCTATTCTTTCTTTTCTTGTTTGTTTTAGCTTTCTGATAGCCATAGCTTCGCCTTCCATCATTCCATTTCGCCCCGCACTCATTGAGCCACCTAATCCACTCCCTCGCCGGGGCGTGCTCCGGCGAGCACCCATCTTCACCACGCCGCCATCTGCCCTTTTGTTGTTGGACCTGGGACCGTCTACTGTTACATTTTGCTCTTCTTGCAGCTTCCCAGCACCCAGGACTCCGTCAGGGGTTGTTTTTGCTCGCGCCACCTTCACCTGGAGCCAACCTCCTCCGCCGACCACGCAGCGGCGCTCCGGCCACTCCGTGGCCATTTTGTGGGCATCGTCCAATCGAGGGGGCTCCCAGGAGGTTGGTGGTGTCGTCGGAAGGGAGGAAGCCACCTTGAACGCCAAGATCTCGACGCTTCAAGCTCGCTGGGGCCCTGTTCGTCGTTAGTTCATCCTCAAAGCCCCAGCACCGTCGGATCTGCCCAGTTCCTCCAGGCGTCCATCTGACGTCCGATTGAAGCCTCCAGACACCGTTGATATCCGTGTGGAGATCTAATCCTAGGCGTCAGATCTGAAGGGGTATCGCGGCCCCCTGCGATGACACGTGTATAAGTGAGGGAAGGACCGCTGTCGGATCGCCCCTTTGGTTGGGTATTTTGCATATCTTGCCCAGCCTCTTTTTGTATTTAATAACTAATACCCAAGCTTTCATTTGATGTTATATACTTTTGGGCTTTTTGCATTTCTGCCTCGATGTTTTTGATATTGGCAAGCAGGTCCTCCCCAAGCGCGTGCGTTGCACGCGCGTGGGTGGGTTATTTGCAACTGTGACCTTGCGGCTTTTGCTTTTTGTAAAAGGTCCATTAAAGTGAATATTTAGTTATAATTTTTGTTGGAAAATTGCTCTCAGCCCCAGGTTATTTTGATATTTGCAGTTATACCCCTGCTAGGCTACATATTTTTGTGTGCTTGCTCTATTTATTTAAGGCATCATTTTAATTTGAAAAATTCTACAAAAATTTATTTAAGCTCCTGTTGCATCACTCTTTCATGCCATATTTTTGCATTATATCTTTATTGCATTTTTATATTTATCAAAAATCAAAAATATGCATTTTAGCTACTGTCTAGCTTAGAAAATACCAAAAAAATATTAAAACACCTAGAAAAATTCCAAAAAAATTACCTACTGTGTATTTTAGCCTACTTTAGTGTCCATCCAAAAATCACTAAAAAATTCAAAACCAAAACCCTAAAAATTAGAAACTACCTAAAAACTTCAAAAAAATCTAAAAAAATATAGAAAACTCCAAAAAATGAAACTCAGTTCCTGTAGGTTTCCCTTTTATTCCCTTTAATATAAAATTAGTTTGGAAAATTTTTGTGGCTGTTTGATATTTTTCATTCCTATTTTCCCTTCAGCCTGAATATTAATTCACTGTTTTCTTTGTTTTGCCGTTTAAAAGTACCAAAAATATTCTGAAAAATACCCAAAAATCACAAAAATAGTAAAAAATCATAAAAAGACCAAAAATATTTTATTTTTGAATTTTTGAGCATTTTTGCATATTTTATAGATATTGTAACATCCTTTTTCTTATATTGTATATATAGTCTAATATCGAAAAAGAAAATAAAAAAATATAAAATATAAAATCAGAAAATTAAAAATCAAAATACAAAATTAGAAATTAAATAAAATAATTAAAAATCTAAAACCCACAAAAATATTTGCATTTGCATAGTGTAGGCATAGTGTAGACATGCATTCACTTTCACACGCACACACTTGTGGATCTACCCTGTCTTGCTCCCTGTGTTCGAACTCTCTACGTACTTGCTTCTATACATCTTTTATGTAGAGTTAAAAATAAATTTTAACTTCACATATGCTTGTCATTTCTTGATATTTATAGTGTGGGTTAATTGTTGATTAAATACGGGATTTTGAGCGGTCAACACACCGACTGCGGTTTCGCCTTGTGAAACCGTACGACCCTCGAATTTCGTGTTTATCAAATGGCGCCGTTGCCAGGGAGCAACAGCGCGTAGATCATTTTTGCCGTGTGTTGTGATTATCTGTCTACTCTTGCGGCTTTTATCTCTCTTTTTGTAGTTTCCTTATTTTTGATATTTCTTGGTTGAATTGTCTTACCCCTCTCTTGTTTGACTTCTTGCGAGGAACGCGGATCGAGGGAGGAGCTCTCTTCCAGGAGCACCTGCGCACCCACATGAGGCGACTTGACTTAGCACAAAGGCGGGCTAGGAGAGGATTTTGAAGACAGTTTTAGTTTATTTATTTATTGCATTTATTAGTGTAATTTTTATGAGAGAGAGACCCTATATTTCTAATAATACAGGTACCCCCAGACATTTGGACTCTTGAGCCTAATTTCCAGGTGTTTGTACACCTGGGGGCTTGCCACGGTTTTTACGATTTTCATCGCATTTTTTATTTTGTTTTCTCGGTTTCGATTTTCTTTCTTTTGTGTGAAGCCCCTAGTTTTAGGATTGCTTGCGATAGATTAAGGCGAAACACATTAATCACCCTTGCATACTCCTATAGTATCGTTTGGACTTAGTCAAATTTAAACAGTTGATTCAAGGAATCCACTTGGGATTCAGATCTCGCCAGAGAGGGATGGTGTACCCATGCTGTCACCACCGGTGGTTGGGTTCCTCTGAGGTTGTTGATCGGCAGATGATCGTGGAAAGGGGGCAGGGCTGGGGTTAAATAGGGTCGAGATGGAGGGTCGGCGATGGAAGGTTTGGCAAAATCGAAAGTCGTCGAGATTGCGATTGATTGAGATATGATCGTGGGTGGTTGATGATCTGATAGGAAAAGGATGCGGCGGTGATTGGAGGTTGGTCACGAGATACACGGGGTTGGTCACGGTTGAAGATAGAAGGAGATCAGAGGGCGTCGAAGCCCGAGAATCGTGGGGTGGCGACGCCTCCCGATTGGGAAAGTGGCGGAGGAAGAAAACGGCGCACAGGTCCCGTACGATCAGCCGATGGCGGACGACCCTAGTGCTGCCACGTAGCATCTTTTTCATTATTAATAATTTTAATTTTGAAGTAATTTTTTTATTAAAAACGAGTATATATATCCAAAAAATGGGTGACAGGTGGCAGCTCCAGGAGCTGCCACGTGTCAGCCCCGGAAAAATCGAAAAAAATACAAAGAACATTCAAAAAGAAAAAGCAAATGGCCTCAGATCAAAAAATTTTCATCACAAAGTTGTTTGTCTCGATGAGATATGTAACTTTCATGAAGGGATAAAAATCAAAATTGGTCATTTATGTAAAGAGATATTTTTTTGGGTCTCCCATGTGCATAGAATACCTTGATTTTTGGGTTTTATAACTTTTTATCATTGTTAAACCAGATAAAAAATCCGAAAAAAATAGGATAAAATAAAATATAAATATTTCCACATTAATATAATTTTTCTATTTTTTTAATTAAGAAAAATAAATAAATAAAATAAAATACGAACACTACAATTTTTGTACAAACAATTAGTGAAGACTCGGACTCGGTTAGTTTCTTTGATTTCAAGCTCATTTTGGATTTGGATTTTTGCGCATTTTAATAGAACTTTCGTCAATGAAAATAAATGAAAAAGAAATAAAATAAAATGAGTCAATTAACTACATAAAATAATAAGTCAAAAACCGCTAAAATACAAAATGTACAAAAGAGGCCCAAAACCCAATTTTCACATATGAGTTCTGATTCACTTGAACTTGGAGTTGTTTTGAAGGTAGTTGAATGTACACTAGTTCAACATGAGTAAGATCAAATCGGGCACTAGATGAGGAAGATATCGAGGTTTTAGTTTGGAAATCCTGGAATTAGGGTTTGGGTTTTTTGTCCAACTATTTATTTTTTTGTATTTTTTATTTATTCTTGTTAGTAATATGTACACAATGAAGATTGTTTCAAATCATTTAGAGTTAGCATGAATTAATTAAAAATCAGGGAAGTTAGGCTATCATACATGTCATTTTGGATGAGATTTTTGGCTTCTTATCTTATGCAATATGAGTGGAAAAAATGTAATTGTTATCAATACATGCATGAATTCTTATTATGCAGAATAAATGAAGAAATGCCAATGACTTTTAGGGATTTGAGCTTAATTAGTCCTTTTTAGAGTTATGAATATGAGATTCATCAGTCGCCCACGGTCGCGACCCTTAGCCGGCCTCCTCCAGGCATCGCCACTTGCGGTGCGGCTGCAACGTGCCCTTCGCCTCACGGCCAGACGCCCTCGACCGCATGTGCAAGGGAAGAAGATAAACCCCCCAGCACGTGACCCACACGCGTGGGGGAGAGAAAACTTACATTAAGCCCCTCAAAGGAGCATCTTATTACTAGAGGATCCCCCGTGACTTCTTGGCAATTTTGCAGAAATCTCCTTATCGGGATAGGTATTCACATTCAAGTCCTTCTACTGCATATTTTATTTTATTTTATTTATTTTATTGTAATATTGCATTAGGAACCCTAAGTTCTCTATTTATTTTAGACCTCTATATTACATCATTTTATTATTTTAAAAATTGCATGTGGTTCTACAATTATTTCTTTGCATGTTAGCGTGCTTGTGGTATTTTTATTCTATGTGATTAATTAATTAATATCATTCTTGCATAGAATGGATTTTGCTCATTGATTACTCTGAAATTCATAGTTAACTAACCATATCCTTAAAATTTTTCAAAAACTCACGGACCATAGAATTAATTGTTATTAACATTGTGCCCAAAAAGAATTACATTTGCATGTATAATTTTCTCTAGAAAAATCATGGTGTTCATTTCACTCATTAATTTTTAATATGTATTAAATCTAACATTTTTAGGGTCCAGGATTTTTGTGAGATATATTATCTATTGTATATCTTAGATAATTTTATTTCCTGAAAATAAGTGGATTTAGTATTTATTATAATTAATTATTTATAATCTCATTGTCTACATTCATTTAATCATTGAATATTCATATTGCATCCAAAAATTCCAAAAAAATTAAAATAGCCTAATTTCATCATATTTAAAATTCTGGCCAAGTTCTAGGATTTTTAGACATAATTTGATCGAAATTTACAATTTATCCCCTAACTTTGCCAAAATTGCATTTGCCTCATTTATTGCATTCAAAAATTATAAAATACCTCTTTGAAAACCTAACCTCGTGATCGACTAAAAACCAACCTAAGGAGACAATTGCATCCATGAGTTTGACCTTGGACTTATAAAGTAAAAAAATGAATTGATCGCTCGCTTTTAATTAACACGTTAATTAAAACTGTTGTTTTTATTAGCCCTTAATTGCCCGCCTGCAACAAAATATGAACATCTTTCAAACATTGCTAATTTGACGAAACTACAAGGGCATTCTGTGGTTTTTCAAATGGTGTCATTGCCTGGGAGGCATGGCTTAGGTTGTTTTTAGAAAATCAAGTTTTTAGGTTTTCCATCCTGGGGTAGTCTAACCCCCGGTTTTCCTTGTAATTATTTCTTCATTTATTTTTTGATTTTATTTTATTTTTCTATTTTTTTCTCTGTGAACCTCTCTCTAATATCCGATCTTCTATTTTTCATGTGAGGTACTCGTGAACTTAGAGTGGCTCTCTTAGAAGTCGACGCAACTCAAAGCTACCGAACGCCTAGAGAATTTTCAATTTTAGAGAGAGATAGGGTATTTTTATCTAATTTGTAATTAATTGATAATTTCTAGCTATATCCAATTGGGTTCTCGCATATGTAAAAGAGACTGGACTTTTTGTGGTGTGTCGGACATGTTTCACTCTCCGGAGAGGGTGGGGCCCGACTTGAGTGGTTCATAGTTCTAGGACTGCACATATGGCTATTTGAGATAATAGGATATTTTATTGTTCTCGTAGAATTTACAACCACACTACATTTAAATATACGCACTAGATCGATTTTCATTTAGCCAAATTAAATTGTTCTATCAGTCGCTAATAGAAATTCATGTTCCAAGTGCGATTTCCCGTGCATGCATTAGATTTATTTTCTAGGGAAATTTCAATTCTGTTTAGCATATTTCACAAAGATTGCGAGGAAGCAATGTAAGTATCTCTAACTCAGCATTCATCATCGTGTTTCCCGGTACACAACCTTTTCGATTCTCCTTCAGATTTCATTCACATAGGAATAAAGGAAATCAGAATATGCGTGTAGACGTGCATTGATCCCCACGCAAATTCAAAGTGATAACCAAACTAAAACAAGGGGACTGCTAACATTATTGATTAATTAAAATCGGATAAAATTGAATTGTTTTCGGGAGAGCAACCCCATCATTATTTGATTTTACTGCAAGTGAGAGAGGGATGGACACTAGGATAGAGACAAGCCAGGATTTTCAAATTGTCTACTGATTCTAACAAAATGATTAGCCACTTCTCAATGAGGATCTACGGGTATCCAGTAAACAATCCGGATTTCCTTAGCAGAGTGGGAGGTTTAGAGGACACCGTGTAAGGCTCTGTCCTCAAGTAACGTTGAACCGTACTCATACAGTTTGTACTTACTTCCATACTAGCTAAAAGGGGGTGCAACTAATCGTAAGAGTCGGGACAGTCTGTAGGGAAATACAGGCACCTACCAGCTCATTAACTCTTTCCAATTTTGCAATTATCTTCAACTAAAATAGACAAGATAATTTGGTCGAACCTTTGCGGCCTTGACATAGTTGAGTTGGTGAAATTGGGGTTTGAATTTGTGTATTGAATTGTGTGACAGTGTACTTGCACACATAGATCATGGTTTCATAAATCTTTTTCTTACATTACATTTGAAGATGACAGAATATTGGCATTCATACCCATACTCCATGGGTCGTTCTCACATGACGAATTCCCAATCTTCGTTTCCATTTCCTTTTCAAAGGAGCCCTCTCTTTGAGGTAGTTCTCCCCAGCCATTATTTTCACCCACCCAACCACCCTTGGTTGAAACATTGAGATATGAACCGCTCACTGCACCAAACATTTTATATGAAGACATAATGGAGCAAACGGACTCGGGGATGAATATTGGTGTAACAGATTTTAATAGAGGAACACGATTCCCGATTACATATGAAAATTCACTGTTTGAACCATCTTTTACTCGGGATAATTCACAGCCCGAGTATGATTACTTTTCCTTTGACCACAAAAATGACACCCAAAGTCAAGGAAATAGGACTCATGACCAGTCCCTGATCACAGAGATTGACTACATCTCGGTTTTGGAGAAAATGCCAATGTCGCGACATACCGAGCATAGTCACTCATCTCCGAGTCATGAGACAACAGTGGATGACAATGCTCGGATCAATAAGAGAACCGAGGTTTTGATAGAACACATTTATAATGTCATCCAAATAGTAATAGACACGATAATCAACCAAGGGGAATCAAGAAGATCACAGAGCGAACTGAAACTCATCATGTGCCGAATGTCCACATGCAGACACCACACACACCTAACCATTTCATTGACCATCTTATTGACTCTAGTGAAAATTCTTTAAAAAATTAAAAAAAATCAGAAAATATAAAAAATCAAACAACGTCAATAGGGAAGCATCTTGCAAAAGTCTGATCTTAGAGCTTCCATTAATCAAGGTCATAGAGTATGTACCCGATCTTCAGATATTTATCAAGAGTCGATTATCACCTAAGAAGACGAGAAAGAAGAGATCTCGAACGGAATATCATTTAATTACTATGGCCAGTTCAATGGTGTTGACTCAAACAAACAAGGTCCGGAAAATCAAACGGTTGACTAAGTGACATGTGAAATTGAGAATACTAAGTTTAATAATGTTCGAATTGACGATGATTCTACCCTAAACATCCTCAGGAAGTCTGTGTTTGACCGACTCAAACTCGGACTGCTCAGAAAGACCCGAGTGATCGTTCAGTTTCCCAACCGATCCACAAAAAGACCGAGAGGAATTTTTTCTGTCATCATTAATTTCCAAGATGTCGCACATAGAGTGGACTTCATTGTCATGGACATTGAACACTGAGGAGATTTATCTGAGTCTCCCATTACTTTGGGAAAGTTGTTTCTAGCTTCCGCTAGAGTGACTATTAACTGCGAGACTCAAGACATCATATCCCTGAACACAAACCAAATTGATCAAATTCTCGAAGACACACAAAACCCTAAGACAACCAAACAAGAAACCGACAGTCTTGACATAGAAGAATCCTCATATGCCTAGACCTCTCCACTTATCATAAACACAAACGAAGGAGTGACATCTAATGAAATGGCTGACGAGACTACAAAGGTGAATAAAATCAATCGAGATACATCTGATTCACCACACCCAGACAAGGTTAATTCAGATCTCCTTGAGTCCACACATGTAAAGCCAACAAAGAGTAAATACTCAGGATGTGTGTTGACCTTACAAGAATATTATAATTTATATGGAGACTCATCTGATAAAGAACTTATGGTATGTACCCCACAAAGAATACCTCCTGAACTAACTGAGAATGTCACTTTCAACATCTTAGAAAAAGTTCCTCCTGAGGATTACTCATCATGTTTGGAGAATGTGAGCGGTATAAGAGAGCTCAGTTTGGAGAATCTAGAGCCTGATCGGAACAAGAAATCACATGTCGACCCACGTTGGACTTTCCCACTCCCTCTCTACTATTCTTCTAAGGCCGACTCCCCTGGTCCCATTCAGTACACTAGATCAATTCTTTATGACTAGACCGACACTTGTTCATTTGAATATTCAGAGGAAGAAAAGATTGACCCAAAAATTGAGCGAACTTTGAGGAAGAAACTCAAGAATAAAAATAGTTGGAGTAACGTGACCTTTAATTATTATTATGATGAAAACTCCGACGATGGTTAGGAATCTTCTGATTCATCTTCTTCCTATCAATATTCCCTTACACCGCATTTTTTGAAAAAGATTGGTCGTAAATCGCCTTGATCATCGGCCACCCTTTCCCCACCCCTATCGGTTCCTTTGTATATTTTCTTCCTAGACTTAGGCCAAGTCTTAAGTATGGGGGGGACCCATGCCATCTGTATTTACTCATCATTCTATTTCCCACTTGATCTGTATATTCTCCAGATCTCATCGGTTCTCATACTCACTCTTGCCCTATACTTAGGTTTACCAGAGCCTAAGTATAGGGGGGATCGATGTCCACCCTATAAATATATGACCATTTCTCCTCTTGACCTCGACCGCTCTACTTTTTGATCTTCTTCTATACTTAGGCTGACCAAAACCTAATTATAGGGGGCGGTTGACTTCTATACTCCTTTTTATTTTTATTTTTATTATTTTTCTCTCTTACGCTTAGCACGAGCTATGTCTTCTTGTCGCTTCTTATGCTCTAAGGACATAGCACACGGTAAGTATACGGGGGGCTTGTATATATTACATATATACTTTACCCATAGCTCGTACTTTCACATATTTTTTTATATATTATGTGATAATTACGAGAAGGGTACAAGAACAAAATAAAACAACAAATAAAACACAAAAAAAAATGAAAATCGCATTATTTTTGCATATCATCATTGCATTCATACCAAAAAAGAAAAAAAAAAGAAAGAAATATTTTACACTTCCTCATATGCATCTGCATCTCATTGGCATATCTAGCATATGCAAAGTAAAAAGTTGTTGGGTTCTGAACTGGGTTATGAATAGAAGTAGAGAGTGGTCTTAACTTGGCCTTTATATACCAGATTTTCAGAGGAACTTCATCGATAAAGAGGATTTTAGAAACTTCAAGCCTTTTGACTTAATTCTTTGAGTTCCGCATGACAATATGCAGCCTTTGACTCTTAGTGTCTAACCTGGTCTCCTAATTCTGGGGATAGCTTTTGAGTAGGGAATTAATCTGTTCTCTCGCACTGTACACTTAGCTCAACTTAGATGGGGTATTCGAAGATTGTGTGGGTTTCTTTTCTGGTAATGTGGACATCTAAAGACCAGAACATGGGTTGAAATAAAGCTTTGGATAAGGGATGGACGGCTAGACACAATTTTTTCTAAGACCCCAAAACATGTACGGAAAAAAAAAGATTCCATATCCGTAGGGGCACAAAAGATCCATGCAAAGTTACCAAAAATCCATACCAAAAAGAAGCCAAACTACCAAATAAATATTTGACCAAAAAGGTCCAAGCTTCAAGAAAACCTACAGATCTTGGTGGAGACTTGGCTAAACCGACCGTCTTCACAAGGACAGGTGACTACACTGGTCACACTCCAGTTCTTTCCCCTTCTTCTCATTTCTCCCCCTTTTCGATTGTGAACACAGCATGTCAAATCTTAGAAGGAAATGCCTTACTCCCTGAGGACAAGTTACTAGAAGGGGGGTTTGCATGGTAGTCCGGCATTCTTGACGGGGAGAGCTAAAACCTTTCACACACATGAGACAGTTGTTTAATGTTCATGGGATATGCTTTGGGAAAAGGATCGATCTAAGATGACTTCTGAGCTGAATCCGTTACAATGATATGTAGAACTCGAGGGATGTTGATTTTAAAACCCTAAGTCTCACAGAAGTTCCGCCACATTATTAATCCAAAGGTCGGGTCTAGCTCCATTTTCACCTTTTGTTCATGACTTTGGTATGGAACCTAAAATCATTTCACTTTTGCATTTCATTTTAGTTGCTCGAGGACAAGCAAGGTTTAATCATAAGGGGTTGATGAATCTGTGATTAATCATATTAAAAGATGAAAATAGAGCTTCGTTCCTGAGTAATTAGCTGTATTTCATAATTTAATCTGCATGTTTACTATTCATGCACTAAGAATTAATATATGCATTTTAGCATACATAATTGCACTCATAATCATCTTCATATTTCCACCCAACTTCATGAATCTTTAATTAATTCATGATAACTCCAATTGACCTCAAACGACCTTCATTTTGTACATATTACTAACAATATTAAAGGAAAATACAAAAAAATACTAACTTAAATTATTAGCCCGTGAGACAAAACTCCAATTTCAGAATAGGCAGAGTAAAACGTTCATATCTTCCTCATATAGTGTCCGATTCAGGACTACTCACTTTTAAAGTAATACATATTCAAAGACCTTTAAACAATATCAATTTCATAAAAATCGGAGCTCATATGTGAAAGTTGGGTTTTGGGCCTCTTTTGTTCATTTTATGTTTTTGCAGTTTTTGACTTAATATTTCATGTACATAATTAACCCTTTTTCTTTTATTTCTTTTTCATTTATATTTTTTGATGAAATTTTTATTAAAATGCATAAAAATCCAAATTCAGAATAAGACTGAAATCAAAGAATCTGACCAAGTCTAAGTGTCCTTTGCGAGTCTGCACAATTATCCTCCATTTTCTACTTTATTTTATTCTCATATTTTTCTTATTTACTAAAAATCTGGAAAAAAAAATAGATTGATGTGTAAATATTTAACTTTGATTTTATTTTATTTTTTTTAGATTTTTCTCTTAATTAAAAATCACAGAGAATTACAAAAATAAAAAATCAAGGTATTCTATGTATATAGAGTATCTCAAAAATATTACTTTGCACAGATGACCTCTTTTGCTCTCAGTACCTTCATGAAAGTTGTAGATCTCATCGAGGCGAGCAATTTTGTGTTAAGCACTTTTCGATTCGAGGTCGTTTGCTATTTCTTTCATGTTTATCTTCTTATTTAATTTTCTAATTTTTTGGAGTTGACACATGGCAGCTCCTGGAGCCGCCAAGTATCACCCATTTTGGTATTTATTTTCATTTATTTTATTTTCAAAAAAAATAAACCTTTTATCTCTCCTCACGTGCCACGCACGTGAGGGTCTCTTCTTCTCAGTCAATGCCTGCATCATCTCCCCCTTTACGCGACGCCCGCCACCATCTCGCAACCTCCGTACGTGTCTCGCGTGGCCCTCGCGATCCTATCCCCCTCTATCTTCACCAACCACCCTTATCCTCTCTGCTAAAACCTTCTCTATATAAGACATCATTGTCTACAATTTTGATCCATCCACAAATGGCCATTACCATCAGTATCAGAGAGGAGTTGCGTCATGGGTGGTGACAGCCCTACGCCCCGACGGCGACCACCTTCCTCCAGACATGATCATCAAGCCTCCTCCTTCACCGTGGAGTAGAGGCGAGAACACCGAAGAGGACCTCCGTCTTCTCCAACCCCAGACGTCTCCCCCTTCCTTTTGTTTCTTCCCTTGTTCTTTCCCAAATCCTATGTTTCCTGATTCTTCACTTCATCCTTGATTATTGTGCCATGCTCCATCATCCACCGGTTCTTCGCCAACACCCTCTCCAGCCTATCGCTTCACTATCGTCCTCGACCACCGCTTCGACGTCATCTTCATCATGCAGCTCCTGATCTGCCTTCGACAAATCAACAAGCATCACCCTCTGCCACGACAACCGACTCCCACCGCTCATGCTCCTCATTCCATTCCACCGACCAGCGGTCGTGTGTCAGTCGCTCCAACCGTGCCTCGGACTCCACACGCCACCACCATCGGGCTCCAACCACGCCTCGGACTCCCCCTCCGTCGTGCAGACCTCCTACTATAATTGTTCGTTCGCCACTCACCGCTAGCAACATCCTCGCACCTCCGCCCAAAGCTGTGTCACCCACATCCGTGGACCCAAGCTAGCCTCCTCTAGGTGCCACCACTTGCGGCACGGCTACAACGTGTCCTCTGCCTCGCGGCCAGATGCCCTCAACCGCATGTGCAAGGGAAAAAGATACCCCACCCCCCCAGCATGTGACCCGTACGCGTGGGGGAGGGAAGACTTGCATTGAGCCCCCCAAAGGAGCATCTTAATACCAGAGGATCCCCCCCAGCCCAGAGGTCACGTGCTTTGCATGTGATGTCTTGGCAATTTTGCAGAAATCTCCTTCCGAGGATAGGTATTCACATTCAAGTCCTTCTATTATTTATTTTATTTTATTTATTTTATTGTAATATTGCATTTAGAACTCTAAGTTCTCTATTTATTTTGGACCTCTATATTATATCATTTTATTATTTTAAATGTTATACGTGGTTCTACAACTATTTCTTTACATGTTGGCAAGCTTGTGGTATTTTTATTCTATGTGATTAATTAATTAATATTATTCTTGCATAAAATAGTGTATTTTTCCCATTCATTGCTCTGAAATTCATAGTTAATTAACCATATCCTTAAAAATTTCAAAAAATTCACGGATCGTAGAATTAATTGTTATTAACATTGTACCAAAAAAGAATTGCATTTGCATGCATAATTTTCTTCTTTAGAAAAATCATTTTGTGTATTTAACTAATTAATTTAAAGTATTAAATCCAACGCTTTTAGGGTTTAGGATTTTTCTGAGATATATTATCTAGTGATATATCTTAGATAATTTTATTTTCTGAAAATAAGTGGATTTAGTATTTATTATAATTAATTATTGAAAATCTCATTGTCTGCATTCATTTGAGCATTGAATTATTGCATCCAAAATTTCCAAAAAAAAAATTACAATAGCCTAAATTCATTATATTTAACATTCTGATCAGTTTGAGGATTTTTGGACATAATGTGATCGAAATTTACAATTTAGCCCCTGAACTTTGCCAAAATTGCATTTGTCTCATTTATTGCATTCAAAAAATTATAAAAAAATACCTCTTTGAAAACCTAACTTCGTGATCGACTAAAAATCAACCTAAGGAGACATTTGCCTCCCTGAGTTTGACCTTTGAATTACCAAGTAAAAAATGAATTGACCACTCGCATTTAATTGACACATTAATTAAAATTACGTTTTTTATTGACCCTTAATTGCCCGCCTGCAATGAAATATGAACATCTTTCGAACATCATTAATTCGATAAATTTACAAGGACATTCTGTGGTTTTTCAGTGACATGATTTAATCAGTGGCAAATCTTAGCATGAAATCCTCTTAGTTTCCAGGTACATATGTAGCATAGACTGCAATATATATCCTTAATAAGATTCCATGCAAATCTGAATCCAAAACCCTCATAAGCTATGGTTTGGAACCTAGCCTAGTGTTGGACACCTGAGGATTTCTGGTTACTTGGTCCATAACCATGTCATGGATGCAAGTAATTTGGATCTAGCACCAAAGAGTGCTACTTCGTTGGAAATATAAACGATGGTATTGGATATCTACTTTATGACCTTAAGATTCTTAAGAGATTTCATCTCTAAGGATATGATTCTTAGAGGATGACTCTCTTGCGAATCAAAATGAAAATGAAGTTAAAGAACTCATTGAATCTTGAGAAGATAGTGAGGCTCCTGAAATCAGAAACTAAAAGGACAATTGAAAATGAACCACTCATACCTCTTCAAATTAGTTTGAGGGTGGTAAGACCACCTAGAGGGTATGGATTTCATGTGTCAGTTAAGTCTGACAATGATCTAACTTCATACGATGAAGCTTATGAGGATCATAACATGAAGAGATGGGTGTTAGCAATAAAGTCTAAAGTAGACTTCATATACAAGTGTTGTATATGGACTCTCGAGGATCCACCTATAGGGGTCAATCTTATTAGGTGTAAATGGATCTTCATGAGAAAGGGGAAACATGATGAGAAGTGAAGACCTTCAAAACAGTTCCTATCCACAAGATACACACGAAGAGAGGACATCGCTTGCGATGAGACTTGCTCTTCAGTGACCATGCTTAAACCCATTAGAATATTGCTAACTATAACTACACGACTAACTATGACATCTACGAGATGGAAGTCAAGATTGCATTCCTCTATGAATTCCTCACCGAGGATATTCATATGAAGTACCCCTAGGGCTTCATAGTTGAGGAAAAGCAAGGTGTGAAAGCTGCATATATGGGCTCTAATAAGCTTCTAGTAGTCAATACATCATATTTAATGAAATTATAAAGATTATGATTTCACACAAAATCTTGATGAACCTTGTGAAGCTTAGGGGGAGTGTCATTGTGTTCATCGTGCTAAATGTAGATGAAATCTTAATCATTTATAAGAATAATAATAAGTGTTTTATGATATGGTTATTCCATACCTTGAGATATGATCTCAAGGATACCTCTTAGATCTTAGTTCCGAAGATGTTCATAAGCAAAAAGAAGAATGTATTGGGACCGTCAAGTTGTACACATTCGACATGTTCCAATTTTTTGGAAAACCTCAAGGAAGGCATCTTTCCCTTAAGATATGACACTGACCTATCAAAAGGGATAACACCTTAAAGAGTTGAGGATGTGAATGCCAAAGCTACACGCCCTAGTGCATTAGCTATGGGAAGCTCTGTGTATGCTAGGTGTGTACAAAAGCCAGATGTCTGCCATGCAGTTGGAGTAGTAAATTATTACTAATCCTACTATGGAGATAAAATAATTGATTACAATAAGAGGACAAGATTTTTGAGATAGTGATATCAAAGTCTTATCTTCAAGAACTTAAGACTTTATAGATAGTGATCTAAAAGGTCTTAACTACAGATGCCTTATATAACTTAAGACGGGGTCTTAGTCGTAGGAGATAAAGATCTTTGGGAATAAGGGTATTCTGATAAGGATAATCAAAATTACATACTGGTTATAATGATTATTGAATTGTAGTATCAAAGTCATTATAATTACTTTAACAAAATTGAGTATTGGTTGCATAAGATGCAACATTCGCGTCGAATGTGAGCATTGTTACTAGGAGATATGCAAGTACCATAAAAGGACTTGGCATAATCTCTCGGGAATAGAGTACCTGGTTAGCTTACCAAGCTATTTTTCTAAATATCTTATGATTAGCACATGAGTGTGGGTTTAAAGATCAGCCCATTAATGGCTCTTCGGGCTAGTGGGAGATTGTTGGACATACGAGCTCACAGCGAACCATAATGCAATAAATATTATTGCAATTCAATCACTAATTTGAAATGAATCATAACTAATTTGCATAATAGTCACCTTAGTACAATTTGGGTTATGTACCATGGCCATCTTAATGATCATACAACTGTTGGTTCAAATGTTGAACCATAGAGGTTGGTTCTTGGATGATATCTAAAGAGTTAGATTGAGGATTCATCAAGCACCATCAAATGATTTTTAAGAGAGGATCTCCAGTCTAAGAAGAAGATGGCAATTCTTCTCTAAAGTTTTATATCTAACTGATCTCTTGATGACGATCCTCGGTATAGGAATAGTGATTCAGAGTTGTTAGATAAGTTAGGTCAAAGAGCCGACTCAACGAGATCGAGATAACTAAGACCTATGTTGTATACTATCACAATATACGCACGCATCCTGTGACCGGAGATAGATGTGTTACTATATGTTTGAGTATGTACATTTGGCAGACCGATAGGTTGATGATCTAATCAAGGTTTATACACCAGCGAGCTGGTGTGCATGCAAGGGCGTATGAGTAATATGATCTCTCAAAGGGATCATATAGGTTCATTACTGAACCGGAAGATATGAGCTTACTCATGAGATGTTGGGATTAAATTTGGTGCACGGTCGTCTCATTTTGGAAGCTTGACTGAATTTGTATGATTGATATATGCTTTTGAAAAGTATATGATCAATACCTAGGTATGATATATGCTTTCGGAAATATATGATCAATACATAGGTATGATATATGCTTTTCGAAAGTATATGACCGATACCAAATCCCAATAATAAAATGAGAAATATAATGATAAAACCCTGAAGAAGACAATGTAAAATTGATCTATATCTTCGAGTTTATTCTAAGTCTTCCGATATGCATGATATACATGTATTAGGAATACCTGAGGGTGATGTGATCATAAAGGATTGTATAACCACGACGCTTCCATTTCGAGGGAGTGATAAAACAAGTTTGGATTTTAGGGACTCTTCGAAGTAGAGAAGTAGCCTAACCCGAGTCTAAGTATTGGACATTGATCTGAATGTGATTCAGATGCAATGAGAAGATTAAGTTTATGTCCTTGATTTAATCAAGTATCTATGAGAGGTCCCCGAGATCTGGATTTTAGATGAGATCTCAATATCAAAGTCACTATACATCGAACGTACAATCGTCATGTCCTTATCTCTAAGTATTCGCAGAGAAAGCGCATTATTCTTGAAAGTTCAAGAATAGTTCCATTGATAAATGTGTATCCAAGCATAGAAAAATGCATAATTAACTGTGATTTAATTATCATGAATAATGTGAATTTGATCCATACTATTTAGATGCATGAGAATGATGATCCAATATAATTAAACATGATTTAGTCATTGTTGATATGAATAATATGGATAGTACTATCCATATTAATCATATATTTTATAGATGTGATTTATAATATATAAGAGAGATGTTTGTAAATAACATTTACAATTTAAATGTTAATGTGAATTGGATTCACATTAGACAATTAATTGAAAATGTAATTCACATTTTATTTTGAGTTGTGAATGTGATTCACAAAATTCCAATGACATGCCTAAAATTTCACAAATTAATTTCGAATCATTTTTGTGAAATAATTTATAATAAAAGTTATTGCAAATAGTTAAAAGATAGTGTGAGATACAAAATCTCATAAAATATGAAAAAAGAGCACTCCTTCCTTGAAGAGAGGATGGACGACCACCCTAGCCCTAAATCATAGTGGTTGTCTCCCCTCTTATTAAGAAGGAGCTTGCCTCCTTTTCTAATCCTTTAATATCTCTTGATTTGATTGAATTAGTTTATATTGATAATTATTCAATATATTTAATATAGTTAAATTTATTTTTGTTTTAATTTTTAATCTCAACCATTGGATTTTTGCTGTCCATGGATTGAGATCCATGAACTCCCAAAATATTATAAAAGAAGAGGCAACTCTGGCTCTTCTTTTACAACATATAATTCACAACCTGTCTCTCTCTCTCTCATCATACACCCCCTCTCTCTATAGTAGTCGTCCACTTTGTGACTTAGAGAGGATCGCCGTCGTCGCTATGTCATCGTGTTGCCGCTTCGACCGCTCGTGGATCTTCGTCTTCCTCAGTGTTTCTAGTACATGAAGAAGACCTTGGATTTCGTAAAATGAAATCAGGAGATCCATCACTTGGATCAACGTCTTGGATTGCGAGAAGGACACATTTCATCAACGCGCTGGCAAGCGTTTCCTCCGACAGGTCGGACTTGAGACATGCGGTCTCTTCATTTAGAGACTTCGATTGCAACCATGCTTCAAGAGGTATTCCGATATCTACTTTGTGGTTTAGATGAAATGGTCCACGAAGTGTTCCTGGATCATGTGGTTTCATTGTTTTAAATTTTTTAAATTCCACTGATGCGAGCCACTAGTGCGACTAATCGTTCCTGATCACATATGATGTGATTTTCACTCTTCCATGATGTGCTTAAGGTTTTTTTCCGTAGCCTTCATACAAGGACTCTTACAATTATCTTAAAAGGCATATACTGAAAAGATCTTGGAAAGATTCAAGATGTACAAGTGTTTCAAAGGGCTTGTTCTTATTAAATAGGATGGGGTTTGGGGGGGGGGGTAATATTCAGTTTGTATCAATGTCCAATGAACGAACTGGAACACAAAGAAATAGAAGGTATTCCTTATGCATCAGTTGTTGAGGGTATCATGCATTCTGAAATATGTACCCAATCCAACACTAGTTTCGCTCATGTCATGTTAGGTTATTATCAAAGTAATCCCGGTATAGGTTATTAGAACGCTGTAGAAAAAAGTTCTCGGGCATTAGGCACCAAAGAACATATGCTCGTGTATAGATGATCTGATAATCATGATATTATAGGATATCTAGATTTAGATCTGTCAGATGCATTTAGACAAGAAATAAACCTCTGGCTACGTATTGCTCTTCATGGAGAAGTCGTGCCATGAGAGAGAAGGAAGTAGCATGTCATTGCTGCTTCCAATATGGAGAATGAAGTTGTGGCATGCTTAAAGGTACAATTCAAGGATTGTGGTTGCAGAGTTTAATACCATGACTTGAAATTGTTGATAATATTGCTACACTGAAATAAATTGTGATAATGCCTCGTCCTTCTTCTTTTCAAGTAATGATAAGTACTATAAGGATGTAAACATATGAAGTTGAAGTACCTGTTAGTAATATAGGATTTTTAGACACAACAAGTTTCAATAGAACACATTGATGTTATCTTGATGATAGCAAATCTTACAATTAAATGTTCACCTAAAAAATTATTGATCATGTCATTAGAATGTGTGTTTTAAAGAAGTCCTTATTATCAATTTTGATTAGTACATTTTCTAAAGTGCTCATTATGTTCACGGCAATTTCATTTGACTTTCCAATTTCTATCTATTTATTAACCTCTAAATTATATCAAACTTTGAATAAGATTATGTTGCTTTTCAGAATATGAATTCTTTTATATCTTTGGATTATTTTATTGATATATATTGGATGCATATTTGCAAATGAATAAGATAGAAGTAAAAATGAGAGCTAGTGTTTGTCTAAATTAAAGATGATTGGATATAATTGACATTTGCTATAATGAAGGGATCATGTGGATATGTATGATATGTGACTGTCAATGATCATATCTATATAGTTCAATTAAAGCATATGATCTATTGACATTATATGATCTATTGACATTATAGTTAACTCTTTTAAAGGCAGAAGGTTATTATCTGGTCATTAAGGGTCACAAACCAAGTAAGAGAATGTTGTGAATTATAATTGAATGTGGTTCATATATTAAATGGGTTAATTAATAAACATGAGTTTGGACGAGTCATTGGATCAACCTAACTGAATTAAAGTGAGTCATGTTGATGTCAAACATCATTATGAGTCAGTTATGGTGGGGTTGTAAATTTATTAAATCATCCAACCCTATCCCTATGATAAATATGATGACTCGTTATGAAAACTGTTGAATTGAATTAAAGGAGAGAACCACCATTCATAACTCCGCTATCTGAGAGATAGTTCACGGTCAGGGTTAAGTGAAAGTGAAAAACAGAAAGAAGAATCCCCATGCTCTCGCTTGTCATCATCATCAAAGTTTATCTATCTCTCAATCACGATAAAAGTAGAAAAACTCATGAAACATTCATTATGTCGATTACTATCATACCTCACATACAATTCCTATATTTACCAAAATTTACTTTAAATTCAATTATAAGGTGATGCAAGTTTGGGTGTTGAACTATGTTGTAGTAGACTCATTTGAGTACTTTAAATTTACCAAGTCATGTTTTATCCATGTTATACCCACTGAGAAATGTGTTATGTTCTTTTCTTATGTATTTGTGTACCTGACCATGTTTTCTAGTATAACCTCATTTTTTGATGGATGCCATTCAGTCTTAATTAAGACATTTTAGCGTATATGGGTAACTCGAGCAGGAGTTGGTCACGCCCTATAAATTCAGGACTACTCGCTTCTTATGGTAGCCTACTATCGTTCTTTTTTGTATGATTTACAAGATTTTTTATGGTAGACTAAGACCAACTGGCTCACTCACTATGTTTATGGAAATCAAGTGGAGTCTGTGAAGACTCTTCTAGTTTGTTATTTTCAATAAACTGTAGTATAGGAACCAGAGGTGTAAACATCTTTACGTAAAAAAATTTCTTTCTCCATTGTTTTTAAGAAAGGGGTATTACATGTACTCGGTATTTTTACTATGCACAATTTGAAGTGATGAAGTGAAGAGAAAATGTAGGTAGCATTGTTGGAGAATGAAGGAAATCTTATAGCATGGTTCTAAGTCATGGTTTTCGCTAAATGGGTTTCAATGTAAAAATCTCTTGTGTTATTGGAAACTTAGATTTATTTTTCATTTACATAATTTTTTGGGTTGCACAATTCACCTTCCTCCCCTACCCTTCTTGTGAAATCTGACTCACTTTTATAGCTAATAATAGTGTCCAAGATCTTGTGAAGTTGATTGAATGATATAAAAGAGTTGGGTAAATGGATCTTTAAGACCAAGCGTTATTCTAAAGGTAACATCGAAAGATATAAAATCTAGACTTATTGTAAGAGCTCTATTAAAAAGGATGGTGTTGATCATCAAGTAGACATTTGCTCTGATTAAAAAACGACTCTTTATAAATCCTTTTCATTTTGGTGGTTCATTGTGATATAAAGCATCACCAAATGGATGTAAAGACAACCTTACTAAATGGAGAGCTAGAAAAAGATGCTTATATGGACTAACATGAAGATTTTAAGATCGCATGGAAATATATTGTGTATATAGATTAACATGAGCTTCTCGTTAATGGCATATAAAGTTTAACGATATCATTACATCTTATGGATTTGTCAAAAATACTGTAGATTAGTGTATCTGCATGAAAGTCAGTAAGAGTAGGATTATTATACCAGTTTTATATGTTGAAGATATTTTATTGACGTGATATGAATAAGTATCTTTCCATGAGCTTTGAAATGAAAGATATGGGTGAGCCATCTTTATATGATTGAAATGGAAATATTTAGTGATGATTACAAGGACTCTTACAATTATCTTAGAAGGCACATATTGAAAAGATCTTGGAAAGATTCAAGATGTACAAGTTTTTCAAAAGGATCGTTCCTATTAAGTAAGGGCGGATATTCAGTTTGTATCAATGTCCATTGAATGAATTGGAACGTAAAGAAATAAAAGGTGTTCCTTATGCATTAATTATTGAGAGGATCATGCATGCTGAAACATGTACCCAACCCAACACTAGTTTTGTTCATGGTATGTTAGGTTAATTATCAAAGTAATCCTGGTATGGACTATTAGAATGCTGTAAAAAAAGTTCTCGGGTATTAACAAGGCACCAAAGAACATATGCCTGTGTATAGGTGATTCGATAATCATGAGATTATAGGATATCTATATTCATATTTGCCAGATGCATTGAGACACGAAATCAACCGTTGGCTACGTACTTCTACTCAGTGGAGAAGTCGTGCCATGAGAGAGAGAGAGAGGGAAGTAGTATGTCATTGTTGCTTCCAATATGGAGTCTGAATTTGTGGCATGCTTTAAGGTTATAATTCAAGGATTGTGGCTGTGGAGTTTAATATCAGGATTTGAATTTGTTGATAAAATTACCACATTGAATTAAATTATGATAATGCCACATCCTTCTTCTTTTCAAATAATTATAAGTACTCTAAGGGTGTAAAACATATGAAGTTAAAGTACTTGTTAGTAATATAGGAATTTCAGAAGCAAAGATTTTCAATAGAGCACATTGATGCTAACTTGATGGTAGTAAATCTTATAACTAAATGTTTAACACATAAATATATTATTGAGCATGTCGTTAGAATGTGTGTTTTAAAGAAGTCCTTATTGTCAAATTTAATTAATACATTTTCTAAAGTGTTCATTATGTTCATGAAAATTTCATTTGAATTCTTTTATGTCTTTTGATTATTTCATTGTTGTATATTGCATGTATATTTGCAAATGAATAAGATAGAAGTAAAGATGGGAGGCAATATTCTTCTAAATTAAAGATGATTGGATATAATTGACATTTGGTATAGTGAAGGGATCATGTGGATATGTATGCTATGTGACCATCAATGATCATATCAATATGGTTCAATTAAAGCATATGATTTATTGACATTACAGTTTACTCATTTAAATGTTAAATGTTATTATTTGGTCATTAAGGATCATGAATAAGGAAGAGAATGTTGAATTATATCCCAAATGTGGTTCATATATTAAACGGATTAGTTGATAAAATTGAGTTTGGACAAGTCATTGGATCAACCTAATTGACTTAAAGTAAGTCATGTTGATGCCAATGATCATTATGAGTTAGTTATGGCGGGTTTGTTAGTTTATTAAACCCTCCGAAACAATCACTATAAAATAGATATGATGGCTCATTTTGACAACCGCTGAATTGAATGAAGGAGAGAGCCACCGTTCGTAACTCCACCATCAAAGAGGTCGTTCACAGCCGGGGTAAAGGGAAGGAGAAAAACAGAAAGAAGAATCCCCATACTCTCGCTCGTCATCATCATCAAAGTTTATCTATCTCTCAATCACAATAAAAGTAAAAAAACTCATGAAACATTCATTATGTCGATTAATATCATACCTCACATACATTTCCAATATTTACCACATTTTACTTTCATTTAAATTATAAGATGATGTACGTTTGGGTGTCAAACTATGTAGTAAACTCATTTGAGTACTTTAGATTTACCATGTCATATTTTATCCATGTTAAACCCACTGATAAATGTGTTATGTTCTTTCCTTATGTATTTGTGTTCTTGACCAGGTTTTATAGAATACCCTCTTTTTTTGATGGACGCCATTCAGTCTTAATCAAGTCATTTTAGCGTATATGGGTAAACCAGGCAGAAGTTGGCCGCGTCCTACAAATTCAGGGCTATTCGTTTCTTATGGTAGCCTACTTTCACTCTTTTTGTATGATTTAAATGATTTTTTATGGTTGACCAAGGCCAATTGGTTCACTCACTATGCTTATGGAAATCAAATGGAGTCTGCGAAGAACGAGATGGATGCTTAAGTGTTTGAATCTATGAAAGATGGGGAGAATACTTGGGGTCATGGGCTCAATTGTGTTTTTCAAGATAATTAGGTGCTTGCCATATAGCCTCTTGTTTATGCATTTGTTGCCACTTTCTTGTAAGACATTTACATTTTGTGGACAATATTTTCTTATGATTGTTGTTGGAACTGTGATCGAGTGAATGATGTATACACTCATAGATGTAGGCATTACCCTAGATGCTCAGTACTAGCGTTCTTATATAAGCTAATGGGAAGGTGGTTTGGCTAGAAAGTAAGGGATTCACCTTTCAACTCATGGCCTAAAGTTTTTGCAAGAACCTTCGCATAGTGCCACAACTTAGTTTAATTCACAAACAAGCCCCCATCTAAGTTTCTGTAATAAATTGATATAATTAACCATTTTCAACTAATTACATTCATGTTTAATTTAATGTAATTTAGTTTATTTTTCTTAGTAAGACAACAAATTGATTTTTAGGCACTCACATACATCGAATCAAATGAAAAAGGGTAAATTTGAAAAAAGCCTCAAATATGTGTTGACCTCAATAAGAGCATCATTTTTTTTCAAACGTAATAAAAAAGGGTCCGATCTTAATTTTTGTCTCAAATACATCCCTCCATAAACTTCCACGACCTTTATATGTCGACGTTAAATACTAACAGTGGAAGTTAAGACCCCTCTTTGTTACATCTGGAAGATGATGTCTTTAATTAAGAATCGACTCATAGCAGTTACAAAGTAACTTAGATATAGGACATAAAGGTCTTGATTATGACTTTTGTCCATTTATCAGCTGGCCATTTTGTTTTGTAAAATTGTAGTCAGCTTCATCCTAACACCAACTAAACATATATTACTCTGAATAATCAACTTCAAAGATTTGAAATCCCATCTTATAGTAATATCAAATATAATATGTTTCTAAACATCTTCGACTATTCAAATTCAGACTTCATGATTCGTGAGTATAGAAAAATGCAAAAAAATACAGTATTACTTTAGGTTTACACGTGTTGTAACGTTCAACCAACCATGCCATCGGCATGACTCTTCCCAACCATGATACACTTGCCATAATCCCGCGTACAAAAATGTGTATTACTAATTTAACAACGTAAAAATGGTCCTTATCTGAGAAAAAAAGAATAAAAATGAAATGGTTCTCAAATCTCCACCACCTCTCCATCTCCAATTTCCTTCCCCACCCCTCTCCTCCCCAAACACGCGCACATACAATACACCCCCCGTTTGCCCCCTCGCCTCCATCTTGGGGAGCATTACCTCGACGGATCTGCGATTCCTCCGCCCTTTCCTGGTCGGAATTCGCAGCATTCGATCCATCCTACCTCACAATCCCCAAAGAGATTCGATCTTTCTCGCATTTGCCCTCTCGGATCTGCCCCTCTATTCGTCCTCTAGGGTTTTCTTTTCGATCCACGCAATCGTTCTCAATTCCTGCAAGGACTTCGTCTTTTTTCGATCTCAGATCAAATTGGAAGGGAATGTGGGGATTTCTTTCCCTCTTGCGTGGTGTTGAGTCGATGGATGTGGGTGTCTAGGGTTTCGTCGTGGGGTTAAATGTAGGTGATCTTCGGACGATCTAAGGGTGATCTGATCTTGATACCAGATATTAACTTTGATTTGGGTTGTGGGATTCGCTTGCTGAGGGATAAAGATCAAATATCGTGGATTTTCCGTTGATTCGATTGTTATTTGGGTAAAATTTTCGCTATGGAGCATGTTATCGGTGGCAAGTTCAAGCTTGGAAGGAAGATCGGGAGCGGATCTTTCGGAGAGCTTTATCTTGGTGAGAGATTGTCGTTGGTTTCTGGTTTGCATGCCTGAACGGTGGATTTTGATCTAAAGGTTAACGTTTTATTGTTTTTGGACTTGTTCTAGGCACTAATATACAAAGTGGGGAGGAGGTTGCTGTCAAGCTGGTAAGTTGCCGGGCGCCAGAAATATTCATCATGTGGATTAAAACTGCAAATATTGTTCTTTTTCCTCAAACGTGTTGTGGGACTTGTATGAATACTCGATCTGGAATAGCACTGTTTGTCTCTTTCTTAGTGCTCTTGCCTTCTAGTTGACCTTTAGATCTGTAATTTAGGAATAAAACGTTCAGGCTGTAAGATCGAAATTTATCCAGTTTTGAAGTGTCTTTTTAAGTTTAATCGCTGTTTTATCTGATGTTAGGAAAAAGAGTAAAGCATTGTCAGTCTAGTTTTCACGGTACAACTGCAGAAAACATGCGATCTTCATGAATAAAAAAGAACGGGGGATAAGTGTTTCTGGTTTGGCATGCAACTCATTTTTGATCTATGCTGTTTTTAATACAGTAGCTGACTGGACTTCATGTTTGATAATTGCTTCAAAGAAAAATTCTATTGGAATCGATGCCCAAAATTATATATTTTACTCCGTGTGGTGCCCGTCCGTACGTAACTCTGGATGATGATTTTTAGATTACAGATAAAGTGCTTTCACTAAATATTCTAATTACAATGTTTAATGCTATGCAGGAATCCGTGAAAACAAAGCACCCACAACTTCATTATGAATCTAAACTCTACATGCTTCTCCAAGGAGGAAGTATGGGCTTGCTTAGTGAATTTCCCATCTTTTAGCCTTAAAATTATACACAGACTATACAATATCCCATTTTTTGAATCCAGCTGGCATTCCACATCTTAAGTGGTTTGGTGTTGAAGGTGAATACAATGTTATGGTTATTGATCTTCTTGGCCCCAGTTTGGAGGATCTATTCAACTACTGCAGCAGAAAGTTTACTCTCAAAACAGTGCTCATGCTTGCCGATCAGTTAGTAAGTTCTATTTCGATGTCTTTTCTCTAAGTTTGGATAATTTCCCTCCTGAACAGTGATATTAGTATGCATTTCAATGTCTTTCTGTAGCTCAACCGAGTAGAGTACATGCACTCTAGAGGCTTCCTTCATCGGGATATCAAACCAGATAATTTTCTAATGGGTTTAGGACGTAGAGCAAATCAGGTAATGTTCTGGATAGTTGTTTGCAATCTTATTGCAGCATTTTATATTTGTTGTCATCTAGTAGTTGATTTATATATGATTTATGTATTTAGATTACTTGCTTTCAACAACGAGCCATATTAAAATCATGTAGGAAGTAGTGACTTATATGATTTCCTTAATTTACACGATGTCCCTGGGACGAGTGTTATTTCAAGATGCTCCTTTAAGCTTAGATAGGGTAAGGTCAATCGTAAAAGGGACGCCGCTGCCCACATTACATTGGAAAAGATGACCAACAAGGATATATTGTTGGGAAACGTGACTTCGATAATCATTCAGAAAACCCTAGGCTCTCTTATATTGGGAGAGACCTTAAGGGTAAATTACAGAGAGGTCTATATAAGATAAAGAAATAACGACAAGCTACATAAAGAGATAATAAAACTACGAAATATCTCTACACTCCCCCTCAAGGTGGAGCATAGATATCGATCATGCTCAGCTTGGATGAACATCTCTGAAACGGTCCTCTGAGCAGTGGCTTGGTGAATACATCTGCAGTCTGATCTCCTGAGCTCACATGTGCAGTAGATATCAATCCTCTCTGGATCAAGTCCCTAGTATAATGGCAGTCAACTTCAATATGCTTGGTCCTTTCATGGAAAGCTGGATTGTTGGCAATGAACAATGCTGCCTGATTGTCACACTGAAGCTTCATAGGTAGGGGCACGGCTACATGTAGATCTTCTAGTACTGAACGAACCCACATCATTTCCGTGCTGGCTTGAGCCATGGCCCTATATTCGGATTCGGCACTGGACCTTGCCACAACAGTTTGTTTCTTGCTTTTCCAAGAAACCAAAGAGCCTCCAACAAGCACTGCAAACCCTGAGGTTGATTTCCGGTCCTTAGGACATCCTGCATAATCTGCATCTGCACACGTTGAGACGGATAAATCTGTGTCCTTTCTGAATAGCAGCCCTGACCCTGGAGAAGACTTCAGATACCTCAGTATCATGTGTATAGCATCCATGTGAACCTGTCTTGGCTGCTCCATAAACTGACTCACCCTGCTAACTGCAAATGCAATGTCTGGACGAGTAATGGTAATGTAGAGGAGTTTTCCCACCATTTCTCTATATCTCCTCTTATCTACTTCATCCGTATCACCATCATACAGCTTCATGCTAGGGTCCATGGGAATACTTAATGGTTTGCACCCATCCATGCCAGTCTCAGTCAGGAAGTCTGTAATATACTTTCTTTGTGTCATCACCAAGCCTTGTGCATTCCATGCAAATTCCAACCCCAGAAAATATCTTAGGGTTCCAAGATCCTTTGTGACGAACTGACGGCCTAGGAATGCCTTCGCCCTCTCTATGCCCTGAACATCGTCTCCTGTAACAAGAATATCATCCACATAGACCATAATGACAACCGTACCTGCCGATGACTTTTGGACAAACAATGAGTGATCGACATTTGACCTCTTGAATCCCTGTTGCTCAATCAGGTTGGACAACTTCTGGAACCATGCTCTCGGACTTTGTTTGAGGCCATATATCGCCTTGTGAAGTCTACATACCATCTGTTTCTCCCCCTCAGCAGTAAACCCATGTGGCTGCTGCATGTAGACTTCCTCCTGCAAGTCTCCGTACAGAAAGGCATTCTTGACATCTAGTTGAGATATACTCCAATCACGTACCACAGCAACAGATAAGAGAATACGAAGGGTGGAGTGTCTCGCCACTGGAGAGAATGTATCCATGTAATCCACCCCGTAGGTTTGTGTAAACCCACGGGCGACCAAGCGTGCTTTGTACCTATCTAAAGTGCCATCTGCATGGTATTTAACTATGAAGACCCATTTACAGCTCACAACGGATGCATCAGAAGGTGCAGGGACCAAAGACCATGTGCCACGAGACTGTAAGGCCCTCATTTCTCTTCCATTGCTAATCTCCAGCATTCATTCTGCAAAGCTTCCTGGTATGTCCATGGTATATCCAAGGAAGACAAGGCTGTGGCAAATCTCTGAAAATCACCTGTGAGACGGTGAAAAGAAGCATGTGAAGCAAATGGATAAGAGGCACATTGCCTCCTCTTCTTCCGAAAAGCAATCGGAACATCAATATCATCATCTGCTGTACTGGATGGCCTAGTGTCTGCCTGTACTGAAGGATCCTGCACATGTACTAAACCTGACCCGTCAGTAGTAATGCCATCTGAACATACCTGAGGCGTGATGATCGGCTGCTGTGTAGTCTGAGTAGGACCTGATCGACGTGTATAGAATTTAGGTAACGGTGGTATGATAGGTCGTGGAATGGGTGGAGGTGGAGGTGGTGGAGGTGGTGCTGGCGTGGAGACGGGCACAGAGGACGACTCAGGTGTACTCAATGAAGGTGGTGGAGGAACATAGATATCATCAGTGGTAGTAGATGGTACCATTCTGTCACCTGCAGGAAAAAAATACATGACAGACTCAAAGAAAGTGACATCAGCGCTCACGAAGTATCTCTTAGTTGCAGGATCATAGCAACGGTAACCCTTCTGAGTCCTAGAATAACCTACAAAGACGTACTTGACTGCTCTAGGAGAGAGTTTGTCAAGTCCAGGAGATAGACGATGCATGAAACACACAATACCAAAAACACGTGGAGTCAGAGAAAATAACTCCTTGTCTGGAAAAATAAGGGAGATAGGTATCTTCTCACCAAGAACTGAGGTTGGCATTCGGTTGACCAGATAACAAGCAGTAAGAACATCATCACCCCAGAATGAGATAGGAGCACAACTCTGAATCAACAGTGTGCGAGTAATATCCAAGAGATGGCGATGCTTTCTTTCCGCCACACCATTTTGTTGTGAGATATATGCACAAGTGGTTTGGTGAATAATACCCTTTGATGAAAGGAATTGTGAAAGTGAGTGTGTACAAAATTCAAGGGCATTATCCGTCCGAACATATTTGACAGAGGAAGAAAAAACATCATGCACTTCATTAATCAAGTTCTTGATCACATTTCCTGCTTCAGATTTATTTTTCAAAAGAAAGACCCATGACACACGAGAGAAATCATCCACCACCACAAGATAAAACCTGTGCCCCTGATGATCGGGAACACGACTCGGACCCCATATATCTATATGTAACAACTCAAAAGGGGAGCTACTGCTCCGACTCGGACGACTTGGGAAGCTCGACCTGTGATGCTTCCCCAACTGACACGCTTCACATCGAAATGACGAACTAGGAGAAATCTGGGGCAGAAGATGGCGCATTTTCTGAAGTGGAAGGTGACCAAACCGGAGATGCCAAATGTACGGAGAGACTGGCCCAGCAGAGTGAGAGGAGACGCCAGCATAGGAATCCCGAACCAGTCGATATAAACCATTCTGCTCAGAGCCACAACCAATCACCTTGTCCGTGAGTATGTCCTGAAAAATGAGAGAAGACGGGTCAAATATAGCACGACAATTCAAATCCTTCGTAATCTGACTAATAGATAGCAAATTCATCGAGAACTGAGGAGCATGCAGGACGTTATGTAGTTGCATAGTGGAAGATAGGAAGACCTCCCCCTGTCCAACAAGGGGCGAATGGGTACCATCTGCTATCTGCACTGAACGGCCGGGAGGAATGTCCCTATAGGCCTGTAATCTACCTCTATCGCGGCAGAGATGATGTGTGGATCCGGAATCGATAACCCAGTCAGATATATCATGAGTTGATGTGAATGTAATAGATCTACCTGAGGTACTCGCAACAGCGGATGAACTGGCAGAGGCAGTGGCAGCAATATCTGAAGAACCACCAGACGAATCACCGGACGCATGTGGCATAATATCTCGGAGACGGGCCACAAGTTCGTCAAATCGATTATCTGCAGTAGAAGCTAATGGAGGCTGAGAGTGCTCTGCAACACGTGCCGATGCTGGAAATCCATGCTTAGAATAGCATGTGTCCTCTGAGTGTCCTGTGCGATGACAATAGGAGCATGTCTGACTGAACCGACCACCCCTTCCCTGGGGTCCACGTCCACGACCACGACTAGAAGGCGGTCCACCTCTCCCACGCGAGACTGCCATCGCTGATGGGGGTGGAGTAGAAGAGCTGGAGGAAACTGGAATGCGACTGAGTCTTCTGTAAACATCCTCCACTGGAGGAATAACCGGGCGGCATCGTACTCAGGATCAAGAGCCGCAAGAAGAACACCCACCATGGTGGCATTCCGAAACGTCTTCTGCTGTTCAGGAGTAGCAGTGAGAGGAATGGTACTGTATAACTTCTCAAACATCCCTCTTAGGGATGTGTACAGGGAATGGAGAGGTCTGCCGCTCTGCTTCATTGTGAAAATGTCATGCTGAAGCTGCAACATCTTGGTCTCATTTCGCACTTGCGAATAAGTAGCGGCAAGAATGTCCCACATTGCCTTGGCAGTGGGTTGATGGGGGACGTCGTTAGCAATCTCCATCGTCAATGTACCGAGCAACCAGACCTTTGCATAGGCGTCGTCGGCCTCCCATGAGGCATAGATCCCTGTCTTCTCTGCAGGCTCATCCTCGGTAAGAATGTGTTTCTTACCATTAGACTTCATGAGGCTCATGAACTGCATCGCCCAGAGCTCATAGTTAGACCCGTCCATCTTCACTATTGGCGCAGGACCTTTGAATGCGCCTGTAGAGGTCATATCGGCTTTGGATTCTGACATGCTGCTGCTTGGAGAAGAACAAGGATATATAGACACTGTGATAAATGTCTACACCAACTGCATCGGATTTGAGTGCGTATGTAGACGTTACGCACTCAAACCCATATACCGATCGAAGAGAGAACTAGGGCACGCCTTAGAGAAGGCTTACAGCCCTTGAACCGGCCTGTTGGGTGCCGCTTGGGGTCGCGTATATGTCTGCGCGACTGGCTGGGACTGGCGGCGGCTTTAGGCGGCTGGCTGGATGCCTACAACAGCGGTATGGGGCTGCAGGCGATGCCTGGGATGACCGGGAGGCCGCTGGCGGCGGGCTGGATGCCGCTGGCGGTGACTGGCGATGCTAGCAATGGCCGCTGGATGCCGCTGGCGGCGCTGGCGGAGGTCTGGATACCGCTGGGAGCGCTTGCGGAGGGCTAGCCCTAGGCGCGGGGGCGCTAGGCGATGGAGAGAGAGAGAGAGGTGGCGGCGGAGAACGCGCCGAGGAGAGGAGAGAGAGAGGGACGGCGGGTGGGGAGAGGGAGGCGGTGGGTGGAGAGCCCTAGGGCGGCTCTGATACCATGTTGGGAAACGTGACTTCGATAATCATTCAGAAAACCCTAGGCTCTCTTATATAGGGAGGGACCTTAAGGGTAAATTATAGAGAGGTCTATATAAGATAAAGAAATAACGACAAGCTACATAAAGAGATAATAAAACTACGAAATATCTCTACATATATAATGCAAATTATCTATCACCTTTCGTAACATGCTGGATTTAATATATTTCTTTCTTTTATTGAGCGTAAATGGAATTATTCACCTTAATGTGTTACTGAGGGATCCTTGCGTAATATGTGCTTAATAAATAATAATTTGCTTTGTTGCTGCAAGTTATTAGAGCACTTAATTACCCATCCCTTGTCAATGCTTTATAGGATATACTTTCTATGTTAGTGGCATCTGTTATTCTTGGTGTTTACGAATGCACTTTTGATGCTAATGAGTAATGACATGTGTTATATTTTATGATCATGCCCGTATAGGAGATTCCTTCTCTAACTCAAGTCGAGCTATTGAGAATGCCCATGTTAGATAGAGGGGAATTTTTCAAGTTAGGTAGTTGGTCTTCTAGTAGGATGGATTGGATTCGAGTGGCTACAAAAGAAACTAGAGGCTGACTGATTCTGAAATTATTTTTTGAGGAGGCAATTCTACTTTTTTGTCAAGTTCTTCTATCATTAGGTACATAAGGTATCACTTTGATGTGTTTTATTGTTTATTTTTTTGAAAATAGAGGGTTTTCTATTAGATTCCTCTCATATGATATTGGATCTATCTCCTTTCTTGGGACCTTGGAGTTTAGGTAAAGCACGTAAAGGAAGCGACCTTTTATTTGCTCGATCGCTTAGTTTCCTCTTAAAATTTTGATCTATGTTCTATTTTGAAATACACAACATATGCAGTTGGGAGAAAAAGATCCGTTTTCATTCCAAAGAACCCTAGGCTCTCTTATATAGAGAAAGCCTATGGGTTAATTACATAAGATGGAAACAAGAAAATAAAATAAACAGAAACGGTACAGAGGATATATAAATATCTCTACACTCCCCCTCAAGATGAAGCATAGATATCAATCATGCTCAACTTGGAAGAACACTTCTGGAATGGCCATCTGAGCAATGGCTTGGTGAATTTGTCTGCAGTCTGCTCTCCTGAGCTGACATGAGAAGTAGAAATGAAGCCCTTCTGGATCATATCTTTAGTGTAGTGGCATTCTACCTCAATATGTTTTGTTCTTTCACAAAAAGCTGGATTATTAGCAATGAATAGTATGGCTTGATTATCACATTGCAGGTGCATGGGTAGAGGTACATCTATATGCAAATCTTCTAGTACAGCTCGAACCCACATCATCTCAGCACTTGCTTGTGCCATGGTCCTATATTTAGATTCAACACTAGATCTAGCTACCACTGTTTGTTTCTTGCTTTTCTAAGAAATCAAAGAACTGCCCGCAAATAATGCAAAATCCGAGGTAGACTTCCGATCCTTAGGGCATCTTGCACAATCCGCATCAACACATGTAGAAATAGAAATGTCTGTTTCTTTTCTGAACAGCAATCTCGTGCCTGGAGAAGACTTTAGATTCCTTAGTATCATGTATATGGCATCCATATGTACTTGTCTAGGCTGCTCCATGAACTGACTCACCCGACTCACTGCAAAAGTGTTATCAGGTCTAGTGATAGTAATATAGAGGAGTTTACCCACCATTTCTCTATATCTTCTCTTGTCAACCTCATCTGTATGATTGTCATATAACTTCATGCTGGGGTCCATAGGAGTAGTTGAGGGTCGATACCCAATCATACCCGTCTCAACAAGCATATCTGTAATATACTTCCTTTGGGTCATCACAAGACCCTATGCATTCCTGGCAAACTCCAACCTCAGAAAATATCGTAGTGTGCCATGATCCTTAGTAACAAACTGATGGCCTAGAAATGCTTTTGCCATCTTTATCCCTTGTGTATCATCTCCTGTAACAAGTATGTCATCAACATACACCATGATGACAACCGTACCTCTAGAAATTTTCTGGACGAACAAAGAGTGATATGCATTTGATCTTTTGAACCCTTGCTTTTCAATTAGATGAGAAAGCTTCTGAAACCACGCCCGTAGGCTCTGTTTAAGGCCATATATCGCCTTGTGAAGTTTGCACACCATGTGACTCTCCCCCTCAGCAGCAAACCCCGGAGGCTGCTGCATGTAGACTTCTTCCTGCAGATCGCCGTACAAGAAGGCATTCTTAACATCAAGCTGAAACAAGGGCCAATCACGTACCACAACAACTGATAGAAGGACACGTAGAGTTGAATGACGTGCAACTGGAGAGAAGGTGTCCATATAATCCACGCCGTATGTTTGAGTGAATCCTCGCGCCACTAGCCTTCGCTTGTAACGGTCAAGACTACCATCTGCATGATATTTGACAATGAACACCCGCTTACAGCTGACAACAGATGCTCCTGGGGGAGCGGGAACCAAGCACCATGTACCCCGCGACTGTAGAGCAGCCATTTCTTCCTCCATGGCAGAACACCAACATGCAATCTTCAAGGCATCCTGATGAGTCCGTGGTATCTCCACGTTCCACGACTGATAAGGCCATAGCAAACCTCTGAAAGTCCCGTGTGAGACGATGGAAAGAAACTTGTGAGGCAAGTGGATATGATGTACATGTACGTTTCTGCTTCCGTATGGCAATAGGGACATCCAGATCATCAGAAACAATACTTGCCGGTATACTATTCTCCTGCAACGATGATCCCTGCACTTGCACATTATCAGACCCATCGTTAGTAATAATATCTGGAGTCCTGGACAAACCTGAGGCATGCTGGATGATTGGCGAGCCCCATGAGCAGGAATAGACTGACGGGTATAGAACTTTGGTAAGGGTAATACAGGTGGTTGTGGAGTTAGTAGTGGTGGTGATGGTGGTGGTGTGTTGACGGGAACATGAATAGGAGGTGGTGGGCACGGAGGAGGAGGAGGGACATAGATCTCATCATCAGATGTGGACGAGGCCAACCTGTTACATGCAGAGCAGAAATACATGACAGACTCCAAAAAATGTGACATCAGCATTGACAAAATATTTCTTGTTTACAGGGTCATAGTATCGGTAGCCATTATGAGTCCGGGAATAACCAACAAAAACGCACTTGACAACCCTAGGTGAGAGCTTGTCAAGTCGTGGAGACAACCGGTGAACGAATGCAACATCACCAAAGACACGAGGAGTAAGTGAGAATAATTTCTTATCAGGAAAGACGACAGAAAGAGGATTTTTCTCACTAAAACTGAAGATGACATACGATTCACAAGATAACATGCTGTAAGGACATCATCTCCCCAAAAGGAAATGGGGGCACAACTCTGGATAAGTAGTGCCCGAGTGATATCAAGAAGATGACGATGCTTTCTCTCAGCAACGCCATTCTGTTGAGACGTGTAAGCACACGTGGTTTGATGGATAATGCCTCTAGATGAGAAGAATTGTGAAAGAGAACGAGTGCAAAATTCTAAAGCATTATCCGTACGCACATATTTCAGAGTACAGGAAAAAACGTTCTGCACTTCATTTAAAAGATTTTGTTCACACCCCCTTCTTCAGATTTATTCTTTAACAAAAACACCCACGAAAGTCGAGAAAAATCATCAATGACAACAAGATAAAACCTGTGTCCCTGATGATCAGGAACACTACTCGGACCCCAAATATCAACATGAAATAACTCAAAAAGGAAGTTACCGCTCCGAGACTGACGACTAGGGAAGCTAGATCCATGGTGCTTTCCCAATTGACATGCTTCACATTGAAAGGAAGAACTTGGTGAAATCTGAGGCAAGATATGACACATCTTCTGAAGAGGGAGATGGCCAAAGCGTAGATGCATTGTAGACACTAGTCCACTTGGGTGAGAGGAGACGCCAGCGTATGAGGTCTGAACCAGACGATAAAAACTATCCTGCTCAGAGCCACATTCAATCACCTTGCCTGTAAGAATGTTTTGAAAAACAAGAGACGATGGGTCAGATATAGCGCGACAGTGCAAATCCTTCGTAATCTAACTGATAGAAAGTAAATTCATCGAAAAATCAGGAGCATGTAACACATTCTGTAGACGCAACCTCCCTCTGTCCAACAATGGGGGAATGAGTCTCATCTGCTATCACGACGGATCGCCCGGGTGGAATCTCCGTATATGATGTAAGTTTATCTCTATCTCGACAAAAATGGTGTGTCGCGTCGGAGTCCATAATCCAATCTGAGACATCAGATCCATGACATGAGGTAAAAGCATAAGCACTACTTGAGGTGCTGACAGTGGCAGAGGTACTGGCAGAGGCTGTGACAGTGGCATAGGTACTGGCAGATGCTGAAGCAACAATATCCGAGGTGCCTCCTGGAGATTCCGTAGAGGCGAGGGGCATAATGTCACACAATCTAGCAACAAACTCCTCAAGTCTCTGATCTGAAGCAGATGCTGATGGAGAAGCACCATGCTCGGCTACACGCTCCGAGGCCGGAAAACCATGCTTAGAATAGCATGTATCCTCCACATGACCTGGTCGATGACAAAAGGTGCGCAACTGAAGGAAACGACCGCCTCTCCCATGAGATCCACGACCACAAAATGAAGAAGAGCCACCTCTGCCTCTGGAGGCAGCCATCGCCGAAGGAGGTTGAGTAGAAGCATTGGACGAGACAGTTATGCGGCTAAGTCTGCAGTAAACTTCCTCCATAGGAGGAATGCCGCAAGTAGGACCCCCCACCATGGTAGCGTTCTAAAAGATTTTCTGCTGCTCTGAATGATGGTGTAGAGCTTCTCAAACATCCCTCGCAAGGATGTATATAAGGAGTGAATGGGCCGTCCATTCTGCTTGACTGTAAATATGTCATGCTGAAGCTGAAGGATCTTGGTCTCATTTCGCACCTGCGAATATGTTGCTGCAAGTATGCCCTACATTGCCTTAGCAGTGGGCTGATGGAGAACATCATTGACAATCTTCATTGACAATGTGCCTGAAAGCCAGACTTTGGCATATGAATCATCAGCCTCTCAGGAGGCATAAACTCCAGTCTTCTTTGCCGGCTCATCTTCGGTAAGAATGTGCTTCTTACCATTCGACTTCATGAGACTCATGAACTGCATCGCCCAGAGCTCATAGTTTGTCCCATCCATCTTGACAATTGGCGCTGGACCTTTGAACACGCCTATGGAGGGCATATCAACCTTGTTTTATGACATATTACCGGAGATATGGAACTAGGGTTTGTAGACCAAAGAATAAATGTCTACATAAACTCCAGAGGATTTGAGTGCATATGTAGACTTATGCACTCAAACCCATAGATAGAAGAGTGGGGTCGGCGGTGGAGAGGGACCAGCGGCGAGAGGAATCAACAGCAGGAGGGGAGGCTTGCGGCAGCGTTGGGAGAGGAGGGCTGGCGGCGGTGGTAGGGAGGCCGACAGCGGGAGAGAGAGAGAGATAGGGAGGCTGATTGCGATGGGAGGAGAGGGAAAGGGGGAGGGGCGGCGACGTGGATTAGGGTTTTGGCTCTGATACCAAGTTGGGAGAAAATGATCCGTTTTCATTCCAAAGAACCCTATGCTCTCTTATATATAGAAAGCCTATGGGTAAATTACATAAGATGGAAACAAGAAAATAAAATAAACAGAAATGGTACATAGGATATATAAATATCTCCACATATGCGATTTAAGATACATTTCTGGTTGTGTAAGGGCACTCTTTCCAAATTCTTGATTTATTTTCCATGTAGATAAAACCTCTACGTGATGCTACTAGTTAATTGATTTGATCCTTTTGACACTTGATTTATTTTCCATGTAGATAAAACCTCTGCATGGTCATGATCTTTGGCGTGGCCGTATGGTTTAGGAGGTCTACCCCCTATGTGTATTATGATTGGGAATTTTTTGGGCACTTTCTCTTTTCTCATGATAGGTAAGGAAGTGTGTTGTATTCGGTGGATAGGTTGGACACTTTGGACATGATGGCATCTTGGGAGTCTTTTAGGGATGCCCAGAATTGATGGAGAAGCGACATGTTGAAACCACTCGTTATTTGGCTATGCAACTAGTAGAATGGCGTGGTGTTCAAATAGGACCATTTTTATAGTGAGAATGTACAAGAATGCTCAAAGGCTCTTTTTGAGTCGTGACCTCTATAAACTTTGCTTCTTATTAATTATTAATACATTTTTGTTGTACACCACTTTGGGGAAATAATATTTTTTACGTCAAAAAACTTAATGAGTAATAAGCTCGATACTGAGGGCATTGCCTTTATTTGTTGCTCTAACACGTTTACAGATAGGCCCATATTACTAGCCTTAGACTAGGTAGATGTTAGTTTCAAGGGTTCATTTTTTTGATCAAAACTAACATTGGAGATTCGAGGGATAACCACTTGATGATTGGCGGAGTCTCGAGATCCACATTGTTCCCCTCTGCCTCTCTTAGCGACATCACCTCCCTCTTCTGTTTTGCCTTCCTCTTTGCCTCCATCACCACTTCACCTCCTTGCTATTGTTCCTCCCCTATCAGAGGCCACACATGACCCTCTGGTGGTGGGTGGTTGACCCACGATCAACTACTTGATTAATAGTTAGTTGGTCGGCTAGTCAGTCGATATCTTTTGCACTTTCTTTTTTTATTACCTTTTCAAATGCAAACTTGGTGTATGTTTTTCATTGATGATATTGTGTTGATTGATGAGACTAGAGATGGAGTAGATGAGAAGCTTGAGGCTTGGAGATCTGCATTGAAGATTAAAGGATTTCATATAAGTAGGGCTAATACTGAGTATCTGGAGTGCACTTTTGATGGAAGCACCGGTGAAAGAATCGGGGTGAAGATGGGTGATGATGACATTCAGAAGAGAGAATTTTTTAGATACTTGTGATCTATTTTGCAATATGATGGGGAAGTTGACGGAGTTCTTACTAATGGAATAAATGCAAGTTGACTAAAGTGGATAGGTGCCTCTACTGTTCTCTATAATAAGAAAATTACTTTGAAAATCAAAGAAAAGTTTTATAAAGCAACCGTGAGACCTGCTATGCTATATGGATATGAATATTGGCATGTGAAACATAGACATGTGCAGAGAATGTCAGTATCAGAAATGAAAATGCTAAGGTGGATGTGTGGACATATACGTAAAGATCGGATTCGGAATGATGTAATCAGATGGAAAGTTGATATAGCTCCGCTCGAGAATAAGATACGAGAAAATCGTTTAAGGTGGTTTGGCCATTTGCGAAGGAGGTCAACTGAGAAGTGTTGGAATGAGACTATACGAAGGAGGTCAACTGAGAAGTGTTGGAATGAGACTATACGAAGGGATCTTGGTTTTTTGGATCTAAGCTCGAGAATGACCTAAGATAGATCTGAATGGAGGCAAAGCATCCATGTAGCCGACCCTACTTAATGTGGGAAAAGGCTTTGGTGTTGTTTTTCAAATGTAAACTCAATCTAAAATGCTTGATGTTTGATTTGAATTCAATTTTTCTTTTATTTCTGATGCAGAATAAGTATCGGCGACGGAGAAAATAAAATATTTGTGGATTTTTGGTGGAGAATTAATCGGAGGGGTTGAGAAGAGAAGCTCGTCGGAGAACGAGGGGTTTGGAGAGGAAGGCGTGAAGACTACGACAAGGGAGAAGGAAAAGGGAGAGGAGAGAGATAAAATCTCGAATTTAATTATCAACTGAACTGTACTAAAATACTAGCCTATCATCCCTTTATATAGGAGGGATGAGGTTACAAAAATAGAACTCAATTTAAATTCAAACTAATTATCCTAATTTGACTCTAACCGACTAACTACCTAAATTTGAAATTCAAATTAAAACTAATGACTTTTGAGATCACAGGCGATCTCTTTTTATTTGATTACGATGACTCAAAATAAACGTAAATAAAATTAATGGATAAAAATTAAATAAATGCAGCCCTATATTTCCATTTCGCGCTGCATTAATTCTCCTCCACTTGAAAAATTCGTCTCCCGACGAATTGCTTGATCTTCGGGCTATTAATGGAGAATTTCCACATGGCTTGTTTGTCGAATCTTCCAATTTTTCTCCTTTTCCATGTTACGTTTATAGTTCTTTCTCACTGAGGGGTATTGTTGCAAAAGTTCTACCCCTTCAATTAAACAAATCTTGTAAGGGGAGCTTTTGAATTTTCCTTTTGAATAAAAACTTTTGCAGGGGGCCTTTTCTGCAATTATTCCAAATTAACCTCCTATCCCTAAAGTTATGGGATAGGTCTTCCACTGGAGATAAATCAGGAGGCCATCCTGGACCTCGTTCTTCATTCCATTGCCGTGGGCGATGCCGAACCCTAGGGTTAGGGTTCCAGTACCTTTGGCGGCGCGGGATAAAGAGAGGGAAGGTGGCGACGTGGCCGCTATGGAGATGGCGGAGCTGCAACATGTAGGGAGGGGAAGGGTGGTGGCGGGAGGGGATGATGGGGCGGGGGGGGGGGTCTCTGGAGGTGCGGGGGGTGGCGGGACAGGGAGGTGGTAGGGAGGGTCGGGGAAGGCGGTGTAAATAGGGACGATGAGGACTGGTGGTGCGGGGCCGAGGGGTAGGATGGGGAGGGGGGAGATGGTGAGAAAATGGGGCGGCGTCGCAGGGGTTGGGGGGAGGGCCAGGTAGCATCGAGGAAGGGTGGTGGCGCATAGGGTTGAAAGGGGAGTTGGGAAAGGCATTGTAGAGAAGGGAGGGGAGGGTGCTGGGGGGTGCACCGCAGGAGATGTAATGGTGGCGGGAGGGGGTGTTGAGGTTGCGGGCTGGGCAACAAGGGGTGCGGGAGGGAGTTCTGGGGTTGCAGGTGCCGCGAGAGGGGGGCTTGGGGTTGCGGGTGCAGCGAGAGGGGGGGTTGGAGGTGCAAGTGCGATGGGGGGGGGGTCTGCGAGAGGGCCGATGATGGGGCATAGGTCGATTCCGGTGGTTTTTGCAAGTCTGAAATTACCTGGACAGCGAGCAGATCGGCGCTTTTTTCTCCCGGAACGGCTAGACAGCGAAGAAATCATTGGCGACGGCCTCTTTTTCCTCTGAAATGGGCTGGACAGCGGGCGTTTCGTCACTTTTTTCTTCTGGAATGACCTGGGCAGCGAGCACATCGTCATCGTCGACGAGTTTTTCTTCGTCACAAATCTGGACAGCGGCTTCGGTAGTGGGAGACTTCGATTTGGCGGCGTTTTCCTCTAGTTGGCTCGTTATTGCTTCAATATTCCGTGACGCCAAAGCTTGCATATCGGCACAAACTTGGACCATATTAGATAATGCTTGTCTAACCTCGGCACACCATGCACGATCATTGGAGCGAGATCCTTTGGATTTTTGTTCGCGTGAACGTCTGGACGGATCGCCAGATCGTGAGGATGATATGTAGGCCATGCTCTGATACCAATACGAGCTGCATCCCTACTCACGTGGTCCATGCACATCGCTCTCTCCAGGAGGTTGGCCGCCCATCCCTCATCTTCCCATTTCCAATAAGATCCCGGGCTCAATCCGGTTTAGTATCAAGGTTCTGATCTTTCTTTTCCTATATATATGGGTCCGCGCAGCATTTCTTTACCTCCACCGCCTGATGCATAGTCTTAATCAGGAATCAAAAAAAGAGTCCCAGGGAGACTATTGAGAAGGGGGTGGCCGGAATCGTCGACCCGCTCTATTCTTTGAAGTGGCATTTGACTTATGCTTCTGAGAACCAAGGCGCCCCTCAGGAGGTCTAGGGTTACTTGACTTCCTTGTGGACCTGTGATCGTCCTCAGCACTTCTGCTTTACAGTTAGGCTTGTGAAGGGGTCTAGCTAGGAGAGGCGACGGAGAAAATAAAATATTTGTGGATTTTTGGTGGAGAATTAATCGGAGGGGTTGAGAAGAGAAGCTCGTCGGAGAACGTGGGGTTTGGAGAGGAAGGCATGAAGACTACGGCAATGGAGAAGGAGAAGGGAGAGGAGAGAGATAAAATCTCAAATTTAATTATCAACTGAACTGTACTAAAATACTCGCCTATCATCCTTTTATATAGGAGGGATGGGGTTACAAAGATAGAACTCAATTCAAATTCAAACTAATTATCCTAATTTGACTCTAACCGACTAACTACCTAAATTTGAAATTCAAATTAAAACTAACGACTTTTGAGATCACAGACGATCTCTTTTTATTTGATTACGGCGACTCAAAATAAATGTAAATAAAATTAACGGATAATAATTAAATAAATGCAGCCCTATATTTCCATTTCGCGCTGCATCAATTTCATTATTGGTAATTGTACCCACTTAAATGGTCTGGTGGTAGTGCAACGTGACAACCACCCAAAAGACCAGGGTTCAAATCCCCCCTTGTGGGGGTTGCTTAGGTAGTCAACAACCATTGTAAAAAATAGTCAAATATTTCAACATGGTTTTGAGCAAGAATCCATGTAGCCGACCATATTTATAGTAGGAGAAGGCTTCACCATTTTTTATTATTAATAATATGGAAAATTATGCGGGTAATTAAGCTAGTTTCGCTGCATCACTACCCGGATGCAATCCAAAATTTACAAGGGTTCTCGCATAATGGACGCATGCGAGTAAAGAAGTTAGTCCAAAAGAGATTGCAATGAAAGTTGCGGATTGGTAGTTGGAATATTGGCACTTTGACTGGAAAATTGATGGAGATAGTGGATACGATGGAAAGAAGGAAGATTCATATACTATGTCTTCAAGAGACTAAATGGGTTGGAGAGAAAGCAAGGGAGACCGAGAAGACATGCTTTAAACTTTGGTATTCAGGTAAAGATAAGGTTAGTAACGGTGTTGGAGTGGTTCGTAAGGATTTGAAGGATTGTGTGGTTGAGGTGCAAAGATTCGGGGATCGGACTATTTTGGTAAAAAAGAAGAAATTTTGAATATAATCTCAGTTTATGCACCACAAATTGGTTTAGATGAAAGGACTAAACAAGCTTTTTGGGAGGATCTAGATAAGATTTTACAAGGAATCCCACAAAGAGAGATGATTTGCATAGGTGGATATCTTAATGGACATGTGGGAAAAGATGCTTCAGGGTATGCTAGTGTTCATGAAGGATATGGTTTTGGGGATAATGAAGAGGGAAAAGTCATCTTGGATTTTGTAACGACATATGATATTTTCATAGCAAACACTCTCTTTAAGAAGAGGGAGGAGCATTTAATTACTTATAAGAGTGGGTCAACGAGAACACAGATAGATTACTTTGCGTTGAGGAGAAGAGATCGGTTGTGTTGTAAAGACTGCAAAGTAATCCCAGGAGAGAGTTTGACAACTCAACATCGCTTGTTAGTCTTGGATGTACAAATAAAAGGGCTGGTAAAGAAAAGGAGGGTTCCTAAGATCACTAGAACTAGATGGTGGAATCTTCCACTGAATCAATCGAGTTTCAGGGAGAAGGTTTTAGAAGATTTATCTTGGGATTGTAGTGGAAGTGCAAACGAGATGTGGGAGGCAGTAGTATCTTGTATCCGAAAGGTAGCCAAAGAGATGCTAAGCGAGTCAAAGGGAGGAGTCCCAGGTCAAAAGGAGGCTTGGTGGTGGAGTGAAGGGGTGCAAGAGAAGCTAAAAATTAAAAGAGCATGCTTTAAAGCTATGTCTAAGGATAGAACCGAGGAAACTGTCACAAACTACAAAATAACAAAGAAGGAAGCAAAGAAGGCTGTAAGCGAAGCTAAGTCGAAAGCTTATGAAGTTTTGTATAAAAATCTCGACTCTAAGGAGGGCCAGAAGGATATATTCAGGTTGGCCAAAGCAAGAGAAAGAAAGATCAAAGACCTTTCTCAAGTGAGATGCATTAAGGACGAGGAAGGTCACGTGCTTGTTACTCAGAAGGATATAGAGACTAGATGGGAGCAATACTTCCATAAGCTTTTCATTGGGGAAGGAAATAGAGAGATCATTTTTGGTGATCTAGCTAGTAGTGAAAGTTACTTGGATCGTGCAAGCTATAGACGGATACAAAGAAAGGAAGTAGCGGAGACTTTGAAGGTTATGAGACTTGGGAAAGGTGTAGGACCGGATGACATCCCTGTAGAAGTATGGAAAGTTTTAGGTGAGCGCGGTTTGACTTGGCTTACGAATCTATTCAATGTTATTTGGCGATGCAAGAAAATGCCTGAAGATTGGAGGAGTATCGTGATGCCTCTTTGTAAGAATAAAGGAGACATTCAAAATTGTTCAAATTATAGAGGTATCAAGCTGATGAGTCACACTATGAAAATTTGGAAATGTGTGATCGAGAGAAGGTTGAGGCAAGTTTCCAACGTCAAAGAAAACCAATTCAGATTCATGCCAGGTCGCTCAACTATTGAAGCCATCCATTTGCTGAGGAGAACAATGGAGATTTATAGAGTTAAAAGGAAGAACCTCCATATTATCTTTATTGATTTGGAGAAGGCTTATGATTCTGTCCCACGAGAGATATTGTGGAGAGTTTTGGAGAAGAGACAAGTGCCTACCCTATACATTAACTTCATAAAGGACATGTATGATAGGGCTTTATCTTGTGTAAGGACCTCGTCTGGGAAGACTGGCTATTTTGACATCAACATTTGTTTACATCAAGGTTCAGCTTTGAGTCCATTTCTTTTTACTTTGATTATGGACGAGTTGACAAGTCACATTCAGGATGAGTTACCTTGGTGTATGTTATTTGCTGATGATATTGTGTTGATTGACGATACTAGAGATGGAGTAAATGAGAAGCTTGAGGTCTGGAGACATGAGTTGGAGAGTAAAAGATTTCCTATAAGTAGGGCTAAGACAGAATATATGGAGTGCACCTTTGATGGAAGCAATGGTGAAGGAATTGAGGTAAAGATTGGTGATGATAACATTCAGAAGAGAGATTATTTTAGTTTTAGATATCTGGGATCTATTTAGCAACATGATGGGGAAATTGATGGAGATGTTACTAATAGAATAAATGCAGGCTGGCTAAAGTGGAGAGGAGCCTCTGCTGTTCTCTATGATAAGAAAATTCCTTTAAAAATCAAAGGAAAGTTTTACGAAGCAGCCGTGAGACCTGCTATGCTCCTTGATCAGAATGTTGGCCTGTGAACCATAGACATGTACTGAAAATGGCTGTAGCAGAAAGGAAAATGCTAAGGTGGATGTGTGGGCACACACGTAAAGATCGGATTCGGAATGATGCAATCAGAAAGAAAGTTGGTGTTGCTCCGATCGAGGATAAGATGCGAGAAAAACGCTTAAGATGGTTTGGTCATTTGCAAAGAAGATCAACTGATGCACCAGTTAGGAGATACGAATGTTGGGATGTTGAGCCGGCCAAGAGAGGGCAGGGACGACCCAAGAAGTGTTGGAAAGAGACCATACGAAGGGATCTTTGTTTTGTGGATATAAGCCCGGGATTGACCCAAGATAGATCTGAATGGAGGCGAAGAATCCATGTAGCCGACCCTACTTAATTGTGGGAAAATGCTTTGTTGTTGTTGTTGTTGAATAATATGGAAAATGTACAAATATATACAAATATATAGAAATATACACATAAAAGTAATTTATATGTTTATTTTTTTTTAAAACTGACTAAATTCGACTAAATCCAGTTAGTCACTCGATGGGCAATTAATCCTTAGACAGAGTTGATCGACTGAATACCGATTATTGAATTTTTGCTATCTTGACCCCCGTGAGGTGACCACCTGTATGTGAAATTGCCATCTTCGAAGATCTTCTCTCGTTGAAGCCATGTCATATTTCTTGCTTTGCCTTTGATGGTGCTCCCTCTTGTTCTCCTCGTTAATGGAAATGAGTTCGTTGCGAATGTGAAGACTTTTTCATCAGCTATCAAAGATAGGCTCTCCGTGGCCAGGAATACATGCAAGTTGGATGTTTGTGGTGTAATACCATTTATTGTGTTGTTGGATGTTGTCACTTGTGGAAATGATTCCATTGCAAGTTTGTTTACATGTTCCATCAGTATCAGAGATTGGATCTCCATGGTCAAGAATATATGCAAGTTGGATGGTTGTGGTCTCATATTTTTATTGTATGTTATTGTACGTTTCCATTTGTGGAAATAACTCCGTTGCAAATGTGAAGACATATTCCATAAGGTATCAGAGATAGGCCCTCCATGGTCAGGAAAACATTGAAGTTGGATATCTGTGGTTTCATTTTTTTACAGTATGTAATTGGGTGTTCTTTTTTGGACTTCATCTTCAGGAGGTTGTTAAAATTGTTTACAGTACGCAAGTTGGATATATCCATCATTTCACAGGAAATGCGTCCTTTTTCTAGTCCTCTAATAGTTCTTTCTTTTTCTTTTATTCATCTTTTGTATCCTCACTTATGCATATATTGTATATCTTTCATTCGATTTGTTTCTAAAAATCTTTACACTGCAATTCCTATAATCTTGTTTAATGATGCCACAACCATAAAGTCTTTTTAATTACACCATGACCAGTGTAAAAATAGTCCAGTTTACATGTATACAACTTCCTTGAATAGATGTCTATCGACCTAACCAATCATTAAGTTAATATAACCCTTTTCGACTTGCAAAGTCATCCAGGCGATATATGACCTCCTTTCTCCCACCACCACGTTGATCCCTCACATTAGTGCATTTCCCTTTCGCAAAATGATGAGCAAGTATGCAAGGATATATGTGAGAGTAGCTTAGGGGTAGGGGACATGCCAATGTAGAGGATATTACAGAGTTTGAGCGAAAGCCGAGGATGCGTGCACGTGTGTGCAAGGGAGACATTGTTGATGGACCACTTCAATAGGTAGAGGAGCTACTCGAAGGAGGGACACTGGCCAAGAGTTGGAGGAGTTGACGAGGTAGGCTGATAGTGCTTAAACGAAGGGGAAACCCATGGGGGTCCGAGGGGGGGGGGGGGAGGCGGGGAGGTATGCTACGTTTGTAGAAGCAATGAAGGCTATAGAAGGAAGGACATCGAGAAACACTTTCAAATACAAACACAATGGGCTTACATGATTCCCTTCGATCTTCCACCTTTGTGGGCCTATTAGGAAAATGTGATTTTTTATTGTCGTTGAAGTTTAAGTTTCACTTCTTTTATGACCCCACGCTGACCAGTATTGACATTGACACAATACTTTCTAAGTACTAAAGCAAACTTTATTCTCGTCACATTCAAACTCTAATATATTCTGGTTGCAACTTTATTAATTGTGATATCACCGACAACAAAACAAACACGATCTTTTCACCAATCTAAATATATTAAAATCTACATGCTATAACTTATGGATTTTTACACCCATAACCACATATCCTTTTATTATTATGCGCATAACCTTCTATAATTGTGAATTATAGTGAGAACCTTGAATAGTTGCTCCATCTTATGTTAGTTTAGTCCATTAATCCAACCAGACCCTTGAGTGAATCTAACCTATATAATCCCATGGTTATTAATAACACCCAACCCCCTCTCTCCCCTCCCCTTCCTCCTCCTCCCCCTTTATCTTCACCAACCCTCAACCTGCATCGCCACCTTAGCTTCCAAGCTAGAATTGAGCATTGTTGAGTAATCCTTGTAACTAAGGAGGAAGTGTTGCCTCGTAGTTACAACAGAGCTTTTTTAGAAGACTGAAGTAATAGTGGTGTGGTGAAGGCTCTCGAGGAATGAGGGGTGCTTCTTCGTTAGATTCAGTGACGTGACACAACAAAATCCAACAGGATCTGGAGATTAATAACCTGCTTCGACTTAGATCCATGGTTTAGTAGATGGTACAGACGATTGAATTGCGGCAGAGCACGGGTCAAGTTCACAACGGATGTAAGCAAGTGGTTGGTGGGTTGCGGTCTTCAAAGCTTTGAGATCCTCTTCACGTGGTGGTTTTGCTACGGAGGTGGAGAAGGTTCTTGACACAAAAGGCTCTAAGAAGAGGAGAAACATGCTGGATGAGCTGCTCGGATGTGCACAAGGGGATGGACGAAAGTTCTGAAGAACTTGTTGTAGTTGTAGTTGCTTTGTTGCACATTGAGGTTAGCGAAGCTCCTAAGTACATGCTAAACCAAAGTTTATGCTCGAGGTATGAATCTCGGCCGTGCGTGGTTGATTAGGTATGTTGGGGAGGAATAAAACTTGGGTGAGGAGTTACGTGGGGTTGATTGGAGCTCAAATTCTGACACAGCTTATCGGAGTTGGAAGGTTATGGAGAGAGATCAGAAGCGACATTGGAGGTCTGAGGGAGGTGATTTGGGATTAGGTCAGGTTGCTTTGATGGACCGAGTGACCACTAGCAGAGAGGGGATGAAGAAACTTAGCATGGTGATGGAAGGGGGCTCCAAACCTTCGAGTACAAGGTTGGCATGTTGCTTGGTGGGTGACATCGGCGTGAGGTAGAAGAAGAAATGGGAAGGAAGAAGGTAAAGCTAGACTTCGGTTGTTCAGAGATGGTTTATGGAGGAGAGCTTGAGGAGGACTTACAAGAGAGCGAAGTTGATGAATGACATCATTTGTAAAAATTATGAACTTAAAGGGTAAAAATTTAAATATTTGACGGAGTCCATCAAAGCTAACGGAAAAATAGATGGAAGTTAACACAGGTTTATGTCATGTAAGAGTTTAACATTATTCGGGGTTCTCTATGTAGTTTCGTGATTATGGATGGTTACGTACGTAACAATGAAAGTATATATGATTATGGGTGTAAAAATCCTTATAACTTATTACTAAAACACCTAGATGACAAACAACTTTGAACTTACTTTACACATCATTAGTCCATCTCGAGATCTACACTGTGTTGGTATGTACGATTCCAACATCGACCAAAACTCTAATAGCAGCATATCAGACCTGGTGAGAAGCTTGAACGACACTGATGACATCCATGGTTTGAAAAGACACGCCTCAAGGCGCACGAGGTGGACACATCGAGGCAAGGAAGCCCTAAACCTTTCCAAGGCAACCACCTCAACTGGAAACTGTGAGGCGACTACCTTAGCTGCTCAAGGAGGTTTGAGGGAGTCGAAGTATGAGACGGAGACGATGCATTCCATGACGTGTTAATGTTTTTTTTTGAGCATCTTTTGTGCAAATCATTTGTCCTATTGGTAGTTTCAGATGCTTATAAATATCTGGTTGTTTATGATATAATAATACATGATGAGTGCTTAAACTTTGCCGCTTTTGTGTTAATATGCACCATTAAACGTAATGCCCAATAAACTCTTAACATTACTCCCTTAAACTAGGAATCCACAAATATCATTGAAAACAATACCCCTAACTTATTTTTGAAGTGGTCATATAATGAGCTATGTAATGCACCGAGCTGAACAAACAAGATAGGAATTCAAGGGGAGTTTATATCAATGTTTAGGAAAGCGGTATGCGTATGCGTTCGGACATGTAACCAAATAGTGATTAAGTGGTATGCAGGGACATATGTGGGGTATATGCGGTTCTACATGGTTTTCTAATTTTTAACTTAAAAATAAATAAATATCTATAAAAGCGACTGTAACTGAACTAAATTTATGAATAAATGAGATCCAACAAAAGATCCAAGAAAAATGACTTTTAGTTAGATCTCAAAACAATCTATCCACCAAGTATCAATAGAAAAATCAACACACATACTAGTTGATAACATTGTAACAATAACATAAGTATGTAAATATCCAAAAAAAACATAAAATCAACACAAAGAACATTACTCATGTACTAACTAAGATAACCCAAGATAATCTAAATTGTTCAAGCGACAATATTGTACTGAATACAAAGCAATTCTAATCCATGTCATCATCGTCGTCGTCAACATCATCATCGTTATCTTCACTCTCCTCCTCAAATGGGAGTTCTTCATTCAAGCTTGGCAATGAGGTCGAACGACTAGCATGCCTTTGGCTTCTACTATTTTGTACTAAATCTTCTGCACCAATTGCCTTGGCCACTAAATTCCACATCAACCTTGATCCTTCAAATACTTCATCGTCTCCTTCATCTTTACCAATCCATTCTCCCACATGGGATCTATAATTTGAGGTAAATGGATGACTTCGTTTTCTAAGATGGCGATCCCTCAACTTGGAGTTAAATATGACATACTCCAAGTCATTTAATCGCTTGAATTCAAACTATTCCTTTTCTTCATGTGAATCTACAAAATAACCACATAAATATCATTAATCGCCTCATTGATTTTATGTAACGTATGAAATATGTTGCACCGATTATTTAGCCTTGTCGCCTTAAAAGTACTCCAATTCCTTTCACAATTCGAGGAAGAAGCTGTCAACTTTAATATCTTCATTGCCATCTCTTTCAAATGCGACGTCTCAATGCCATGCAATCCCCACAAGTGAGCTATTTATAAGAATAATTATAACATCTTACTTAATAATTATTAAGAATAAGAGTAAATAAATAAGTGCAAGAGTTCTAAATGAGAACTTATAACTGGATTGAAGTCATCATCATCGGTTGACCTTTGTTTTGATCGTCAAAGATTTGCCAAATGATCTATCTACCCCTTCATACAAAGGCAACTCTTTCATAGTGATGATATTTTGGATCTCCAAATCAGAATAGAAAATGCCCATATAATCCAACAATCCCTTCGGAGCAATGCCGACCCTCTTGATTTGATCATTGTCCCTATAATAGAAATACGGATTCAAATAATACATAGCAAGATGCAGGGAGCTATCCAACCTTTCTTTTGACTTCGTGTCAGTGGCATTAACAAAATGTTTGTAAGATGCTTCCATATCTTTGAATATGCTCATAATCTCTCTCCTTGCATCTTGTAACCTACCGTATACAAAACCTATAGCTGGCTTCCTATCTCCATTAACAATGCGCAGAACCTGGACCAATGGAGAGAAGACCTTCAAGGTCAAAGGAACTTGAGTCCAAAATGAAGGACTTAGAACAAACAAGGTTCAGAAAGTTGGTATGCGGTATTCGTTCGGTCAGGCGATCTGAAGCGAGTAAGCGGATATGCAGAAGTATATGCAGATTATGCAGTTTGTATTATTTTAATTTTAAAATAATTAAAGTAATAAATTGAATTCAAATATTAGAGATTTATGTTTCGAAAAAATAATAATACATGGAATATATGCATAGACTTTTTAGTACGGCATGATTTTAGAGAAAGCTTTTAAAAAAATGACCATTTTAGATAAAAGGGTGAATCATAAAAAACTGAAAGTAAATTTTGTTGGCATACTTACTATAGGAATCAAAATATAAGAAAAAAATTATTTTGAGATATAACAATAATAAATCATAGAAGTATTTGTTATATTTCTGTAGGAATTAACTAAATGAAAATTGGATTGTGAACCAATATATTTCAATTGATTAAATAACCGGATTCCCTTTTAGCCAGCGTTAATGAGATGACAGCTAGCCAGGGGGATTTAACACGATTTTTATTACAAAATATCTGAACAATTGAGAAAAGTATTGAATGAAGAAAGCAAACAACTCATAGATATATTTTTCACAAAAGAAGATGTATTTGATTCTAAAATAAAAGTATATTGAATATAAATTAAACAAATGTAGAAAGACATGAAACGACATTTATAGAAATTAAATAAAAATCTTCTATTTAAATAAAAAATGAAAATTTATTTATTTTTACAAACAATAGCATAAAAATCTTTTCTAATAAACAATTAGTAACATTTATTTTAGGTAAAATGAAGAATTTATTTTTTACAAGCAACATAAAAATCTTTTCTAATAAACAATTAATAACATTTATTTTTTACTGCAGTAGCAGTAGCTACCAGTTCCAGCAACTAAAAGATGAAGCATGCACGAAGGGGTTCTATCCAATAGGCGGCCGAGTATGTTGCCACGTATGTGGTTTACTCGGTTGCATACTCGCCAAAACCGCATATGTACTGAATAATGGATCTGTGGTTCGGTCCAATGCCCCGACTACACATATGCGGCCGCCTGGGCCGCCTTTCTGAATTGGCTGAAGCCATTTCCCCTTCTTTGTCCTGGAACATTTACATTCCCTCCATTCTTCAGAAGAAAACATAAGTCTCAACTTGTCCTTTTTCTCCATCACAGAGTGCAAAGTGAAATATGTAGTAGAAAATCTTCTTGCTCCCAGCCTCACTATCTCACCCTTTTGCGTAAATTGTCTTATCATACTCAAAGTTTTTGCTTAACTGTATATGAAGACAGTTAATGTCCTCACCTTTGTGATGACAATTTTCTCCTTTGTCTCTTTATTGATATGTTCTAGAATAAGATCGATGCAATATGCTGCACATGAACTCCAGAAGATCCGTGGGTACTTGGTCCTCAATATTCTTCCTGCAGCTAAGGTTTTAAAAAGCACGAGGCGTATCGAGATGTTTTCTTAGTATTGCGCCTCGAGGCGTATCGAATGTAAGCCTCACTCGTGAAAGAAATTTTTTCATAAAACATAATAATTAATTATAATTACAATTTTCAAGTTTAGAAATTAAATATTTATTATTAAATACATAATTCCATGACGTTTCAAGGCTAACATCATGGTTTAAACATCCAAGTTGTTATATAACTCTATTTTTTGGACTCTAAATCTATAAGGGAGTTGAGTAAATGTGGATATGCAAGCACAATAATGGGTAACTCTCCGTAAAATTTAATTGAATAAAATTTAACTAAGGTGACTAGATGTAACACACCATTTTCAAAATTAGGTGAGATGTGTGTCATTCAATTAAGAAGGATGAGAGAGTAAGCAGTGAATCAATGACCACTTTTTACTTTATCATAAGGATTGGGGGAAAAAATACTTGAATATTGCATGTTGTGACCATCTTTGTTCATGCATGCTTTGATGTGTATTAATTTAGTCCTGATTGAATAGAAGAAAAGCTGAGACGTGTTTACAAAAATATTCTTTTCTAAATTTAGGTCAAAGTGGGGGGCTTGCATGCAAACATTTTAATAAAGAAAGCATTTATGCTTGATTCATATTAAAGAGTAGAGACATTAGATTTAAGGACTCAAGACTCAATTTTTTTTGTTCATGTTGATTTATAAAGAACATGAATAACAAAGAAAAAATAAGCTTAATATGTTAATAAACTAAAAAAATGCATTTCAGTGAATCGTGAGCTTAAAGACTTGAAAATACTTGTCTACAAAAGATGAAAAGCTCACAATAAAAAAGAAAAGAAAAATATTGTAGAAAAGATCAGTTCATACATGAGGCAGCGCCTCGAGGCACGTCTCATAAGCCTCGAGGCGCACGCCTCACTGAAGCTGCATGAGGCTATATCCTCGAGGCGTACGCCTCAGCGCCTCGAGGTGCGTTTTTAAAACAATGCCTGCAACCATATTGGCAGATGCATTATCTCTCACAACTTGGACTACATTATCAGGCCCAATTTCCTTAATGGACTCGTACACTATGAAAGCAATGTAGTCGGCAACATGAGAATCTGCAGACGAGCCAATAGAACTCATGAAACTAGTCCCAAGCCCACAATTGACGTAAATATTCATGATGCCCATTCCCCTCCTATCAGTCCATGTATCTGTCATAATGGCCTTTCAAGAACTCTTTTGTTTCCAGAACTTGCTCCTTCGACAGGGTCTCTGTAAGCTCATAGTATGATGGAGGCATGTACCCCCTTCCATATTGCTCAATTGCTTCACACATTTGAAGAAATGAATCATTTGTTACAACATTGAAGGGAATGCCACAATTATAGAAGTATTTTGCCACGAATGAATTCACACGCGCACGTTCCTCCTTTGCAAAGGAATCTTTGATTGTGGATTGGCGGAGACTCTACACTGGCACATCTTATGTTGAAGTTCGAGGCCTTTTCCCATCCCTCTCTCCATCGCTCAAGGGTTGATTAATCTTGATGGATACCTGCTCTTGAAGGCCTTTCATTTTCAAAGTCTTCTCATTCTTTTTCATTTTTATTTCCTCCATATTATCCCTCATTTCTTTCTTCACCTAAGGAGTCACCTTGAGACACGATGCTGTATTGCCTTTGATGTGTGCCAATTGTTGGTTTATGCGATTGATCCCTCCAATCACAACTTTCCTACACAAATGACAAGTTACCATGCCATGGTTACTCGAATTTGTTAGAAAAGCATACTTCCAACCCGGATCAATAGATCCATGAGGAACAAAGAATTGTCTCGCTTCGAGTAGTTTCTACATGAGGATTACTTCCAGGCATAGGAGAAGAATCACTTTAGATGGTTATTTAGAGGCCATAATTATCTAACATTCAATCAAAGAAAATACATTTAGCCAGTAAAAGATAATCCAAACAATATTATGCCAGTGTTTAAAATAACCATATATGTGTCTTGTAGGTAAGCAGCTAAAATCATGTTGAAGATTAGTGATTTAGAGCAATAGATTTAGTTTAGACCGCAGAATCAGACATGCTCAAATCTTTAGATTCAAATTTAGGATAGTAGACTTTAGATTTTAGATTTAAATCTCAGGACATAAGCAAATAATAATGATATTTAGAGCAATAAACTGAAATCTTTAGATTTAAATTTAGAGTATAGACTTTAGATTTTAGTTTTAAATCTCACGACATAAGTAAACAATAATGATATTTAGAGCAATAAACTGATGTATTGAGTTGAGACAAGCTGACATACAAATTGAACAAACATGCTCTGATGCTAACATGCTATAATAAACTGTTGCAATATTGAATAAACAAGCTGACAAGCTTATTGCAATGCTAAAAATAATTCATTGTTTATAGCAGTTTATTAGAACTGGGATGATATTTAAAGCAACAAACTGTGACTGAATGATAAAAATAAAATCTCAGGACTTAGGCAAATTGGAATGATATTTTTTTGAAAGAAGTTGGAATGATGTTTAGAGCAATAAACTGAGAATGATGAATGTGCAAGAGAATGGTGCTGATATGCGAGAGAATGGGGAATACTTTTTAATATCGAGAATATATGTACCTAGCTTGCAAAGGAGAAGACACAAGAAGTGACACAAGCCTCTAGGCAGAGGTGGCGAACATCAGCTTGACTCCATGTAGAGGAGGTTGAAGCCTGCAAGCGAGAATGCCGACAGAGGAGGCACAGGAGTACGCGTATGCAGAGATGACCAGTAAGCTTCGTCTCCAAGCATAGGAGGTACGACGAATGATGCTTCGTCTCGAGGCGGAGGTGAGAGGTAGAGTCTGTGCGTGGGAGGTTTCACGGGAAGAGTTCAGGGTTTCTTGAGTATGCAGTGAAAGGCGGAAGGGTGCATGGAGAGATGATTTGAAAACATAATAATATTCAGATCTTAAATTGGACTCATACCAACTTGAAAACTGCTTAAACAATATAAACAAACCGATTATGCAGCATATGCAGCCTGCTTAAGTTGTATGGGTGCATAATGATCCGCTTTAGGAAATCAATCTCCCATACTAGCCACATACGTATACGCGGGCGCACAGATCGATTTCCTGAACATCGGTCTATATATTACTTCCGTAGCGAAGGATCCTTGATACAGTGAGACCCCCGTCTTGGTGGGGTATGGTATGACAGAGCCAGTACATACGATGGTTCATCAACCTGCGTCAGATGGTTATGATTCAAGATATATCAACATACTCCCTCTCTGATTGGATGGAAATTTAGTAAAAAGACATGTAGTTGTAGTCTTTTCCTCTGGTGTTTATAATTTCATCACATGTTATATTGCTATAAATTGTATGTTAGTCAGAATGTCTATAATTTCATTACTATGTATTTTTATTGTACCTAGTTAAATGGTCTGGTGGTAGTGCAGTGTGCCTATCACCCAAAAGACCAGGGTTCAAATCCCCCATGTGGGGGTTGCATTAGGTAGTCGACAACCAGTGTAAAAATAGTCGAATCTTTCAACATGAATTTGAGCAAGAATCTATGTAGCCGACCCTACTTATAGTGGGAGAAGGCTTTGCTATTTTAGCATATATTTTTGTTGTTTTTATTGGTATTTATCCTTGTAAACTGATGCCTACGCCTCAACCGCCTCAAGGCTACGCCTTACCTCGATTCTAGGGAAACCGCCTCATTCCGCTTTTCATTTTTTTAAACTTTGATGACACCCTCGACGTCAACTTGGGATGTTGCGGCAGGATGTGCCAAATGATCATGCAATCATCTGGAAGAGTTGTGTGCAGGACCACTGTTGACACCAGAAACAAGATTATGAAGGTGGATGCTGCTCGTGGGTCCCTCCAGCTTAGTAAAATGTGTGCTGCTAATGCTGCATTACGGTCCCTGACCATAGTCTGAACCCTTCCATTCACGTTGGGCAGTTGGTTGTAGCTAGAGTCAAGGAAAGCAATGCTCGACTAGACCGATCTGCTGTAAACGGGGAGAGACTGCAGTGGATGTATGGTATAAGTTGTAAACTGGTATGCTTTGAAAGGCAAAACTGGGAAGTTTTGATTTTGTTGTTAAAGTCTTTATATATGGGTTAAATCTATATGCTCCATGGGAGCATACAAGAGTATGCTCCCACCCTCTCTTTCCTCATTTTTTTATTTTTTTGAAATGAAACCTATGTAAGATTTACTTAGAATAATTAGTAGAATATATGTTTTAAATTTTGTGTAAAACAAACACTCCCAACACATCCATCTGAAAAGGGTCAATTTCAACAACCCTGATACCATTAAAATGTGGTAGTCTTGATGGATAGGATAAAAGTCTCAAATTAAGTTAATTTTGAAATGACACAATGTTGATATATGGTGATCTAATACCAGTCTTTATTTCGAAAAAATAAAAAAATATGAGGAAAAAGGGGTGGAAGCATGTAAGTTGTATGCTCACATGGAGCATATACATTTTCCCTATGTGCGGTGTGTGGGGGGTGGGGGGAGGCTTAACCCACATGGTAAAAAGGGCAAAGCCTTCTCCCACTATAAGTAGGGTCAGCTACATGGATTCTTGCTCAAATCCATGTTGAAAGATCCAGCTATTTTTTATGCTGGCTGTCGACTACCTAACAGAACCCCCACAAGGTGGGATTTAACCCACATGGCAATGTTGTAAAAATTATTAGTTTTGCAGGGGTCATAGTGTAATTAAATAGATTATTTTGGTTGTGAAATTGGACAGGGGGTGTGATGTAAAAACTCCTATTTCTTGATGTTCCACAAATATCTATATTCCCATATTTAGTTTTTTGAGGCCCAAGATGATCAACATTACTGGGCCACGTTTTCATTTTCTGAGAATCATGCAATATAAACATACTCTGTATTTATGCTGAGTTCCTTGCATCTATAATGACGCCACATTCTTTCTAGATTTCGCTCATGTGGAATGTTAACATTTTTTGCCGCATTTCAGGTTTATATCATTGACTATGGTCTAGCAAAGAAATATAGAGACCTTCAAACTCACAAGCATATCCCTTACAGGTACCCGTTTGGTTGTTTTTCAACTAAATATATAGGCTTTTCTTTATATATAGTCTAGCTCCTCAACTAGACGAGACCAAGAAAATAACTTACAACCAAAACAGTCACAAATACTTTTTTAGACGCACTGAGATTCTGCCATACTCATTTCCTTCATATAATAATCTATCTATTTAGAGTTGATTCTATATGATAAATTGATGAGAGTGGTGATTGTGGAATTTCTGGCCCTATCAGTTGGAGGATGGTATATATCCAATGCTGAGTTAACAAGGATAAACTGAGTTACGGAATTAATCAGACCTAATTTTGGATTGTGCAGAGGGAGGGTTGGTATTGCACTTTCCTTTTTCCTATGCTTCTAGTGTGTTTGAATGGCTATTTTTGCAGTTATGCGTGACTACATTTATTTCGCGTTGATATTGACGTTCTCTCTCTAGTCTCTCTCTCTCCTAGATCGTGGGTGATGTTGGTGAATGTGGCTGTGTTGTGTTTATAATGGACCCATGCCTAAATGTGACGGGTGGTCACTTATCTCAAATGATATATCTTCCCTTGTGGTACAGGGTTGTTATATTTCTACAGTCTTCATCAATCTATCATGATCCATGTGGCTATAATGTGTTATGTCTAAATGTGGCAGATGTCCACTTATCTCAAATGATATATTTTCCCTCTTTGAAAAAAGTGGTCAGTTTTTCTCATACTACTACACAGTGTTAGATATGTACAGTCTTCATCGATCTATCTGCCATTCCGGATCTCAGATGGACCTGTGAGGACTAGTTTCTATTGTCTCACTGGATGGGGCTTTTCGGAAATTCTCAGAGGTAGTTTTTTTTGAAGTGAGAATTTTTGACGTCAAGGTGGATTATGTTCTGTGCCATGAGTTGATCTTCTTGGTACACATTTTGCCTTCTTGCTGGTTTTCAACAGCAGGATTTCCATTTTATTGGTCAGGTACCGAAGTATAAGACACTATAGTAGAATTTTTTGGTAACCTTTAAGAGGAGGGGTACCCTGTTTCAAATAAAAACTTGGATTAAGTCTGCTTCTTGGTGACTTGCACAGAGGAAATTCCAAGTATAGTGTGCTTACCACCCAAAAGATCAGGGTTCAAATCTTGGGGCGGGCCCCTATTCAAATCTTGGGGCGGGCACCTATGTGTGCTTCCCCCTCTTGTTTAAAAAAAAGATTATTCATGGATTGTTGCTCTCATTTAGATTCTTGAATGAAGGTGGGTGATGGGATCCGTGACTTATACAGTAACATATAATGAGCACGTAGTTAGTGATTGCGTTGAAGGGCGGAGGGTGATTGGGGAGGTGGTGACGGCTTGAGGTGGTTAGATGTTGAAGTGGTAATGGCATCAAGATGATATTTTACAACAATGGTGATGGGTGGTTTGGGGTTTTGGAGTTGCAGATATGCTGGGGCAACATTGGGTTATAAAGGGGAGATGAAGCACATGAAGGTATTGGTATGATGGGAAGCTATAGATGAAGGGCTTGGTGACAGATGTAGATGTTGACTTAAAGCACCCAATGCAAGATAATTAATGTCGAGGTCGCTTTGTTTTATTTTGAAAGAAAAATGGTGATTACAGATTTGACACATACCTAAAAACTTTATATAATCATAAATTCAAGTATTACAATGATCATGATTCGATAAAAGTCTTAGCATGCTTAATTAGAATTTCTACATAAATTCTTTCCCAATGAAACACAAAGTCGTTCCGAGCCAACCACAAAACATCACACAATAGTTGCTGCCTTCCTCTTGCTAACCATAACATGGCTAGAGTCAGAGTGCCAAAAACTCCAAGTACAAGAGAAGTCCAACTCGGAGATCACAACCTTACGCTAGTATTTCTCAAACCCCCACATATGAAGATGGTGCACATTCGCACCATCCTCTGGATCGGGTGTCCAAAAGTTGTAACATCCAAATGAAAGATCTTGGCACAATGAGCCATAGTCATCATAAGCTCTTGAAGTAGTACGCACACAAAAATCTTCACACTAATGGAACTGTCCAACTCCAGTTAATCATGCCATCTCACTGAACAATAACATATTCAAATGCAAATGAGTAGATCCTTATAGTCTTTCTTTAATGAAGAAGTCCCCTCCACCCATTTAGATTCTTGACTGGCTTCATGAATTCCTTCGGCCTTTGATTCGAGAAATCTGAACAGAAAGATGGTGTCTACCCTTTTATCTAAGAAATTCGAACTCTTCCACCCTTTCAGGCTAGATTGTTATTGGTGGTGGTTGAAGCCATAAATTACGATGGGCAGGGGGATTGCTCGTAGCCAATTAAACTCATGATGGTATTAACACTAGTAGGGGGATGGCATTTCTCCCAACCAATTGAACTTGTGGTCGATGGTGCATAGTCACTGTGTGTGTAGGTTGGGGGCGACAATGGTGTGAGGGGGTTAGAGATTGAGGCAACAACAATGTGAAGATACACCGTGCTACAATTGTGGTGGGTTAGTGTTGGGTTTGGAGTTGAAGCATAGTTAGGGCAAGGCGGGATGCACAAGATGAGAAGGTGTTGGTTTGATATTAGTGGCCAAAGGAATCTACATACGAAGGCATTGGAGGTGGATGCGGACGATAACCTTAAGCACATGTGGCAAGAGAACATGCTATTTTATTTTTTTTGAAAGAAACAGTGATTGGGGAGGCAACCGTAGTTTGAGGTGGATAGATGTTGAGTTGGTAATGGCATGAAGATGACATTATGCAATAATTGTGGTGGATGTTGCAGATATGTTGGAGGCTTGGAGCAACATGGTGTTATGGAGGGGAGAGGAAGCACATGAAGGCATTGGTTATCCCCAACGTAGGGCATGCATTGCGACATCCAAATGAAAGACATTGATGTGACGGGCCATAATCATCACACACTCTCGATGTAGTAACCACAAAAATCTCTACTTTAGTGGAACAATCCAACTATAGATAATCACACTATCCTACTAAATAATAACACGATCAAATGCAAAAGAGGGAATTAGAACCTGTTAGACTTTCTTTTATGAAGAAGTCCCCTCCAACCATGTCCACTGGTCTCGGTAACTTGAAGGTCCCTCTAAAAATATATAGAACCTCTGCAATCTTCTTGAATTCCTCCACCCTTTGATTCAAGAAATCGAAGTAGAAAGATGATGTCTACCCTTTGATACGAGAACTAGAACTCCTCCTTCAGCCTTTGAGTCTGCATTGCTGCAGCTGTTTTTTGAAGCCACAAACGAGGGGGGGGTGTTTGAACTCATGGTGGTATTAATGGTGGTTACAACAATTATGGTGGTGGTGCATAATTGAGGCTGAAGGTTAAGGCAATAGTGGTTGGAGGTTGAGGTGGCAATTGCACGAAGACATTGCACAATATTGGTTGGAGTTTTGGATTTGCAAAGAGGTTGGCACTAAAAAGGGTTATAAGGAGTATAAGAAGGACAATAATGTGTTTATTCTGATGGCAATGGTTGGAGGAAGCTGTAGTTGGAGGCATTGGGAGTGGATGGGAACAATTACTCAAAGCACATGGTGATGGTCGAGGCAGTGGTGGTTGGAGGTTCAGACACAATGGTGTGAAGATGACATCACACAACGTTGGTAGGACTTTTGGAATTGCAAAGAGGTTTACAAAAAAGGGTTACATGTGGGTATATGAAAGACATGAATGTGTTGATTTTGATGGTATTGGCTGGAGGATAGGGATGCAAACGGACGGATACATATATAGGTATTATCATATCCTTATCCGTTTTTGAATACGAATACGAATGAGGATACGAATATTGACGGATATTAAAAGTATCTTACCATATCCTTAAAAAACGGATACAGATGTAAAATGGATACTGATCGCATACGAGTAATGTTAGAAATACTCTATAGAATTGATTAAATACACACGGATTGGATGGAAAACACGTGATATAAATTTACTAAATGTGTTTGTATCATAAAAATTATACAAATATGGTAAAAGAAGGTATAGAATTATGTTATATAGGGTTAAAAATAAATCTGTGACTATATTTATATACGAAAACGGATATACGGATACAGATACTGATGTTTGCGGATATCAAAATGATATCCATATCCGTATCCATTTTAAAACAGATACATATACGGATGTAAAAATCTGTATAAAACGGATACGGTGAAGGATCTGATACGGATATATACGTAACCGTTTGCATCCCTACTGGAGGAAGTTGCAACTTGAGTACTGGGAGGTGGATGCGAAGTATGAAAATTATTGTTGTGGGTGCCTTGTCAGTAATGGTTGGCAAACACCAATTCTCACGAGGGCATATGACCCAACAAGGTTAATTGCATGGAGGGTTGATGATTGGATGCATTGGTGTGGTAATTTGGAGGGGTGACGAAAAGGGACAACAAATGGGGGGTGATGGCTTGATGGTGTTGTGAATTGAAGTGACAGTGTATGGACATTTGCGTTTAGTTGATGTTGAAGGCCTTTAAAATTCTATTCAAGAAATTGTCATGCACATCATATGGGAAATATTGTAAGATTGTTATGAGAAATTGGCATTCTTGTCATATGAGAGACATGGTCATATTGTGGACAAGCATGATTGCTAACTTTGATATTAGTTGATGCAATTGTAAGATTGATGACATAGATGGTTGAGAGGACATGAGTTGGAATGTGAAGACACACCTATTGTGCTGGATTGTGGAGAGAGTAGGAGTGGATGATGATATAGGAAAAAAAATCAAAGGAGAAAAGGGTGATAACAAATTTATGGCTAACCAAATTTCAAATCATCCACCATTCATATAAATAAGCCCCAAAATACTCCCAAGAGTTGCAACCTTTTTGAAATTACACATAACCTAAAATATTAATTTTTTGAAGGAAAAATCTAATGATATGTAAAGATCTATCTTGCACCAGCTTAGGGGATTTCAAGGTGTCAGTAGTAAGTAGGTCTACATTAAAAAGGAGGTAGGCATATGGCAGAGTGTACTTAAAGCTTAGATATATAAACTTGTCATGACTTTCATACATAAAAGGGTTGTGCTAGAATCTATGGTTGCATGTTATGCAAGCGGGATTGGTAGCATTGAGGGGAGCTGGAGCATAAACGATGTCGGAGTGGATGAGATCGAGGAACTTGGTAATCGGAGGGCCATCATGCAAGTGAGAGAGGGAGAGTTGGAGGAAGATGTGATCATGGAAGAACTGGCAGGGGAGGGTCGTTAGAGCTGTCTGAAGGAGAAGCACTGATCGTTGAAGGCTTGGAGTGGTGGCGCAAGGTGGTGTTACCGGTGTGTAGCGTACAATCATTTGTCCTCATCTTGCATGGCCGCGGAACATATGTGCTTTCGATGTGGAAAGTCAGGGCACCGAAGGAAGGAGTGCAAGGCGAGATGGAATTAGAAGAAGCTGACCTCACCGGTGGGCTCTATTGCTGCTGGAGCGGATGATGCACCGATGCAAGTGGAGGAGGATCCTCTAAGCCCTCTGGTGGGCTTTATGCCTGAGTCGGAGTGGGTCTCGTTGCTAATAAGGTTGGCGAAAGGGGCGTCAAATGAGTCCCAGTTGGAGGGGCTTGCGATTGAGGAGGGGGATGCGGACGCCCTTCGAAGGCCACGAGAGAGGGTCATGGTGGCAAAAGGAATCAAATTTATCGATGCGATATGGCTACAAAGCGGGGCCCTTTGTCTCGAGGGTTGTAGCTGGAGGGCGTGAAGGAGGTGATGGTGGGAGCTTTAGAGAACATAATACCACAAGACTCGAGTGGTCAAATCACATGAAGAAGGCCTTATTTTCTTGATGGAGGAAATTGGGCTGAAGAGGAGCCGTGGAAGGTATCGATGGTTGGAGTTTTGCTCAGATGCTGGAAAGTCAAGATTTTGTGGGAGGCCTTAAATCATGTTGGTGCTGTGATGGAGGGCTGTTGCTTCAGAATGCGACTGGTCGAAGGATCGGAGATGATAATTTCGATGAAGGGGAGGAGACCCCAGTCTCCCCTACATGCTACTATGTGGATCGGTCAGAGATCAATAGCCCCTATGGCTTGTAATTTTAGATATTGTGGAAGTGTCGGATGCCACATCGTTGGAAATCATGGATTGTCGGTTGATGCAGTCATCAAAAGGAAGTCCGATGGTCACTAGACTCGAGGGTACCGTGGTACAGGGCAATGGTCACCACCTCGAGAAAATCCTAAGGTCCCCTCATGCGCATTGAAGGTTGCGGCGATTGGAGTCTTGTATGATGCTGAGGGGTTTGGGCATCAGCCCGACCTGACAAAGATTATGGCTTCTACCACGAGCATTTCTTGATAGTTGTTTCTCGGATCTTCATCGTCCTATTGTTACATGTCTGTATTCAGGCATGGGTAGCCATCCGACTATGGGGCATCACCCGATTTTGGGTCTCCTCCCTATTACATGTTTCTCTTCCATTTGTTTGGGTCCGGATCTCTCCAGGGCCTCGTTGCTGGCCGAACCCACGATATTACAACTGGTGGCAGAGCATTTTGCGGCAGCATTATCAATCTCCCTTGATCAAGGATGGAGAGTACACGGTGACAATGACTTCTTCGGAGCACATAGCTTCAGTGACGTTCTATCTCAACGGGGCTTCCACTGGAACCTCAAGCTTTAAGGATTCTAACCTCCATGGCGGATAGGGAGGAGAGCTATGAACTTTCAACAAGAGCGGCCACTTAAAAACACGCGGGTGTAGCATCTTGTCATACGAAGCCGTAGGGAGGATCTGAGCATTGCGGATCAAACACTGAAAAACCAAGACGGGACATTTTTTGAGGGGTTAGCATCCGATTTGGTGTCACACATGCCAACATTATCATGGAAACGTCGTTGATCAAACACTATTGATTGGGAATCCATGTTGCTTGAATATGGTAGGAGTATGGAAGGCAACGAGGGCGTAAGGAATGGAGGTGGAGATTTGGACTTGGGAGTTGGGACATGGGTTGGTGAATAAAGGGGTTGAAGGGGGATTTATACATGGCAATTAAAATCCGTAGGTGGATGAGAATACATATTTTGGAGCGACTGTGGTATCAGGGTAGAGAAGAATGTTGGTGCTAACAAGGACCTGATAGTGGCAAATGGAGGGAATAAATAATTGACGTGTTATGGGCTGGATGTGGCTCATACAATGGGTGTTCAGATGGTGGGGGCATCCCCCTTGGCTTCCCAATGAAGCTTGTATCGTGGAATGTGAGGGGTCCGGGTCAATTAGATAAGCGGTTGGCGATTGGGTCCATGTTGACAAAATGGGGGGTGGATATTGCTTGCTTGCAGGAGACTAAGAATGCATCTTGGGTATCAGTAAGATGAAACCTTACTTTAGCTCCCCATCTTAATGATTTCAGATATGTTTTGGTGAATGGCAGCTCAAGGGAGGATTGTGCTCACGTGGAATGGAGGCCTTTATGAGTTGGTTGATGAAGTGATCCTGACGCATTCAATATCTGTGGTTTTGGCGAGCAAGATTGATCATTCTTGCATCATAGTTACTTCGGTATACGGTATTGCAGGTGCGTCCACAAACTCGGTATTATGGGATGAGTTGCGCTAGATCAAAAGTAGATTCTCGGAGTTAACATGGCTTGTAGGTGGGGATTTTAACGTCATGCTATATGCAGATGATGGATCAAAAGGGAGAGGTGCCAAGGCCCTTGGATCTGGTTTATTTTAGTGAGGTGGTGGAGGAGCTAGCTTTGGAAGTCATGGATGCTGTCAACTGTAAATATGTGTGGAGAAATTCACCATCCCGGTCACGTATTGACCGTTTTCTTCTTTCTATCGAGGCATTGGAGTACTGTGAGTTCCCTGCCCAGATCGGGGTTGGACTATACACCTTTGTGCTTTGACTCTTGTAGTGGTAGGTGTTCTGCATCATATTTCAGATTCGAGCGCTATTGGATGTTGGAGGAGGACTTGAGACATGGTGTGCTCATTCTGGTTGGAGTTAGAGGTGGAGGGGTTGGCTAAGATGAGATTTGTAAAGAAGCTAGCGACGCTGCGAGGCAGACTCTCGGAGTTCAAGAGGGACACATGTTCCTAGCGTGAGTTGAGGAATTTGTTGCATGAGGAGGTGGAGAGGTTGGATGTTGTGTTGGAAAATGTGAGGGGGATGGACGAGGAGCTTATGAGTTGAGGGATGGTTCAAACAATCTTTTAGGATTAGGATCATAAGCGAGAGTGTGAATGACACCAAAGGGCAAGACAAATGGTTGAAGGAGGGTGATGCTCATACTCGTTTCTTTCACACGATGGCAAATGGTAGGAGAAGGAGAAACATGATACATTCCGTAGTGGTGGAGGGTATGGATTATCTCGGAGAGGGAGAGGTAGCAAGGGCGGCTATTGATTATTTCAGGCACATTGAGCGGGAGACCCCCACACTGTGGGTTGCGGTGTTTCGAGTTGGGGGTCAATCAAGTCTCTGATTTATAGGTGGGTTCGTTGACAAGGGGGTTTGAGTTGTTGGAGTTTTGTGAGGTTGTTTTTGGGTTGAATCCGTACGGGTGTTCGAGAACGGATGGCTTCCCTATTTTCTTCTTCAGGGAATTGTAGGATCTCATTGCTGAGGATGTGCTGGGAGTGGTTGCAGAATTAGATGAGGGCCTCAGTGGGAGATCCCAGTAGACTTGCCCGAGAGGGACAGGTTCTGGATTTGATCGGCTCAACCGCTGCTTTCTCTTCCAGCCCCAAAGAAGGAAGTAGCACCATGAATTGAGGATTACAGACCAATTGCTCTATCCAATGCGATTTACCTTATTGTGACTAAGCTACTGGCCAACTATATGTGGGGAGTGGCAAACATGATCATTTCTCCGATCCAGAGTATATTTTTACTCGGCAGGCATCTTATAGACAATGTGGTGCTTGCTTCAGAGATTGTGGCTAATTGGCGCAACATGAGAGTGAAGGGTGTCCTATGGAAGGTAGTTTTTTCGAAGGCATATGACTGCATAGACAGACACAACTACATCATACGTTGTTCTTATGAATGGACAACTGAAAGGGAGTTTTTCAGCCATAATGGGGGGTACGTTTGGGATGCCTGCTTGCGCCTGCTTTTTGTTCTCACATCTGATGCGTTTACGATCATGATTGAGTGAGCTGTTTCTGGGGGATACTACAGTGGTTACTCCAAGGACGAGTTATCTATTCCCATACTCCAGTACACAAACGACACAAGACTTTTTGCAGAGGGAGGGGCTGACAGTTGCAGAGGTCTCTCAGTGGTCATGTACATTTTTGGTAAGGTTTCTGGTCTGAAGCTGAACATGAACAAGTTTGAGTTTGTTCCTTTTGGATTAACATATAAGGAGATTGGGTTGTGTGCTGGCTAGTTGCTTTCATCGTGCTAGGACCTACCATTGCGATATCTAGAGGTGTCACTGGTGGCTAGTCGAATGCACGCAACAGATCGGTTAAACTAGTGATCGAGATGCTGGAATAGAATCTGTCAGGGTGGAAGTCGATTTGCTTGTCCAGAGGTGGCATGTCAATGTTGCTAAGTTCGGTCCTATCAGCGATCTCGATATTTTTCTTGTCCTCGAGACTTTTGCTCGTTGATGTTAGGAAGAGGTTGGAAACCATCATGAGGCGTTTTTTCCGGTCGTTAAAGGGCCAATCCAATGTATTTCCTTTGGTTGGTTGTGGGACGATGCCATACGCAAAGGAGGACGGAGGCCTTGGTGTACGAAGTTTGGAGGAGATGAACAATGCTCCGCTTGGTAAGTGGGTCGTTCGCATCTGGGGGAGAGTGCGATAGTCTGGTATGTGATCCGCAGGATCTATGTCTCTGGCCTTTCATTCCCAGACTCTGAGGATCTTGGTGCCGTGCCCTCATTTTTTGGAGGGACATCTGCAGGATGTCGCAGAAGATACACTCTTTTTTGAGGCATGTGGTTGGTGACGACACATGCTTCTAGTCCTGATTTGATTATTGGAGCGAGGGCGGGGCACTTGTCGCAAGGTTTCTGTGGTTGGTGGCTCTCGCTGATCAGCTGGAATGTTCAGTGGTGGGTGCTTGGGACGATCATACCTTCTTCCCACAGTTTAGATCCGAGTTATTTGAGGAACGGGTGAGGGAGTTTTTGAGTATGCTTGAGGAGCTGGAGGAGGTAGATGGGACCACGGATGGGCATGATTGTTGGGTTTGGCGTGATAGTCCCTTTTCAGCAGGGAAGGCTTATAGAACCCTGAAGGGTCCCATTGTTATTTAATCTTGAGGGTTGTGAGGCAAATTGCGGGCGGATATGGAAGATTCCAACTCGAGTGAAGGTATTCTTATGGCATTTTAGAAGACAAAGGTTGTTGACAAACGATAGATTTGCACGCTTCGTTCAGGGGACTAGCTCGGAGTGCCTCAGGTGCTTGGAGGCACGAAGGATGCTGACCATCTTTTCTTCATGTGTGATAGCTCGATGGAGATCTGGAGGTGGTTTGGAAATGGAGTTGTGAGCTCTGATGGTGTGTTCGATTTCTGGAGGTCCATCGGAGTGGACTGGAACGACACAAAGATGGAGAGACAAGGAGTGTGGCTATGATCTGGGCAATCTAGTTAGCCAGAAATGGGATGGTGTTTCGCTAGGATCGATTCTACGTTGAGAATGTTGTGGCACATGCTAATGTGCTGAGCAAGAGTTGGAATTTGTAACCTTATTGGGGTAATATTTGTAATAAGTTTGTAATAAAGTTTGGTGATAAATGGTGAAGTTTTTGTGCCTAAACCTATACGGTGCAAGCCCTTTTTTTCTTTCAAAAAAACTTTCATGCATATGACATGCATGAGTTACTTTGATTAAGGGTGGGAATATTTCTAAAGAAGATAAATCATGGGGCATGAGATGCAGGAGAGTTGACTAGAGATCAGTTTGATGCAAGGTTGCAGAAATCGGTAGTCGGTACTCTGTCGGTGGGGTCACTAAGGATTAATCGGCAGTCGGGCGACTAATCGGATTTAGTCGGCCATTAGTCGGTTTCGAAGTTTTTATTTATTTTTAATATATAAATCATTTTATATACATATATTCTTGTATATTTGTAATATAAATCATTTTTTATACATATTATATATTTGCATAGATTCGAACAATTTCTATATTATTATAATGAAACAAAAGGAGTAATTGACTTTAAATATAACATTAAGCATATTAGATTAGGTTTGATTTAAAAAAAGCAAAAAATAGAAAAGATGAAAAACCTCTATGTAAAAGTCGGCCGAGTAGTCGGCCGACTAGGCCGATTAGTCGGCCCGATTAGTCGGGTTGACCGACTAATGGCCGACTAGGCCTAGTTGAGTCGGCTACCCCTCCGACTCGACTAGTCGGCCTAGTCGGCCGACTTTTACAACAGTGGTTTGTTGATTTGAAATTCTCAAGGGATGCGTAAAATGTGTGAGAGATGGGTGAAAGAAGACAGAGACAATGAATATTATAAATTTTAGTGAACACGAAACCATAATTGACTTGTGTACGTCTTGATGATAGGGACTTTGCCCCTGCCATTCTTGAGCTTACTTTTGGTGCACCTGCAGTTTTACCATAGATTCTCCCACTTTAGTACCAGTGATATTCAAGTTCCATGAAAGTGGTATGCATATGTGTTCAGACTTGCCACCGAATGCGGGGGCATATGCGGGGTATATGCGGTTGTACATGGTTTTCTTATTTTTAATTTAAAAATAAATAAATATCCATGAATAACATTACTAATGAATATATGTGTAGAGGTTTATGTAGAGGATCACATTATGTTATGATGTACCGTTACGTATTTTCTATTTATCTCATGTACGTCTATGCAATTTACCCAAGGGTTTTCTCTCTATATAAGAGACCCTAGGGCTCTATGGAATAACATAACAGAGCATTATCGACTCTAACATGGTATCAGAGCCAAAACCCTAATCTAGGGTTTTCTCCGCCGCCCCCCCTCTCGGCCGCCGCCGCCCTCCCCAGGCCGCTGCCCACCCCAGGCCGCCGCCGCCCACCCCAGGCCGCCGCCGCCCACCCCTTCCTCCCGCAGGCCGCTACCCACCTCCCGCCGGGCACCCCCTCCGAGGCCCCCTCCCGCCGAGACCTTCTCTCGCCGGCCCCCCCTCTCACGCCGAGGCCCCCCCTCCCGCCGAGGCCTCCTCCCGCCGAGGCCTCCTCACGCCGTTGAGGCCTCCCTCTCTCACCGAGGCCTCCCTCCCCCGCCGGGGGTTGCCGTAGCCCTCTCTCGAGCCTCTCTCACTCGTCGGTCGGCACCCCTTCATCGATGGGTTCAAGTACATAGAGTCTACATATGCACTTGAATCCAATCCAGTCTTTGTAGACAAACGTTCATTTGTCTATCATCCGAACGTTTTCTTCTCCGGCAACATGTCAGACCAAAAGATTGATATGCCCTCCATAGGTGCCTTTAAAGGGTCGGCACCAATAGTCAAAATGGACGGGACGAACTACGAACTCTGGGCTATGCAGTTCCTGAGTCTTATGAAGTCATGTGGTAAGAAGCACATTCTTACCGAGGATGAGCCGACAGAGAAGACATGGATATATGTCTCATGGGAGGCTGATGATGCGTATGCCAAGGTCTGGTTGTCAGGGACGCTCACGATGGAGATCGCCAATGACGTCCTTCATCAACCCCTGCCAAGGCGATGTGGGATATTCTGGCTACTACGTATTCTCAAGTGTGGAACGAGACAAAGATGCTGCAGTTGCAGCATGACATTTTTACCATGAAGCAAAATGGTCGGCCTCTTCACTCTCTGTACACGTCCCTACGTGGGATGTTCGAGAAGTTATATAGCACCATCCCGCTCACAGCCACCCCCGAGCAGCAGAAGACGTTTCGCAATGCCACTATGGTAGGCGTGTTACTTGCTGCCCTTGATCCGGAGTACGAGGCAGCCCGCTCTCAGATCCTCGCCGATGCCACTATTCCTCCGATGGAGGAAGTCTACAGGAGACTCAGCCGTATCTCTGTCCCTTCCAGCGCATCAACTCCACTTCCTTCGGCAATGGCAGTCTCCAGGGGATGAGGTAGTTCGTCTTCATTTCGTGGCCGCGCCAGTGGCGAACGTGGCCGAGGAGGTCATACACGTTTAATGTGCTCATTCTGTCGTTGCACTGGTCATTCCGAGGATACATGCTATTCCAAGCATGGATTTCCTCCTTCAGCACGAGTAGCTGATCATGTTCAGACACCGCCTGCATCTACTTCAGATCACAGGTTCGAGGAGCTTGTGGCACGGCTTCGTGACATTATGCCACAATCATCATCAGACGCTGCTGATACATCTGACGTTGCGGCTTCTGCATCAGTTAGTACATCGGCTACTGCCAGTACCTCAGGTAGCACTTCTGCCTTTCGTCATAGTCATGATCTCTCAGGTTGGATTGTTGACTCTGGAGCCACCCATCATCTCTGCCGTGATAAAGATATGCTGCAGTCCTACCGGGATATTCAGTTTGGCCGTTCCGTGCTCATAGCTGATGGCACTCAGTCCCCTATTGTGGGTCAGGGGGAGGCTTCCTTATTGCTATCCATGCACTTACACAATGTTTTACATGCACCAGAGTCCTCCATGAATTTATTATCGATTAGCCAGCTTACAAAAGATTTGCACTGCCGTGCTATATTTGATCCATCTTCTATCATTTTTCAGGACATACTAACGGGCATGGTGATTGGCTGTGGTTCCGAGCACAATGGCCTTTATCGTCTAGTACATAACTCCTATGCCGGCGTCTCGCTACACTCTCAGGGATCCGTTTCTCCGTATACATGTCATCTTCGATTTGGTCACCTTCCGCTCCAGAAGATGCATCACCTCCTGCCACAGATCTCTCCTAAGTCGTCATTTCATTGAGAAGCGTGTCAGTTAGGGAAGCACCATCGTTCGAGCTTCCCTAGTCGTCAGAGTCGGAGCAGTCGCTCCCCGTTTGAGTTATTTCATATTGATATTTGGGGTCCTAGTCGTGTCCCGGATCATCAGGACCACATGTTTTATCTTGTTGTGGTTGACGATTTCTCTCGTGTTTCTTGGACTTTTCTTCTTAAAAATAAATCTGAAGCAGGAAGTGTTATCACAAATCTTATCAATGAAGTGCAGAATGTTTTTTCGTCTACAGTTAAATATGTTCGCACCGATAATGCATTGGAATTCTGCACTCGTTCTCTTGCTCAGTTTCTTTCCTCTAAGGGCATTATCCACCAAACTACATGTGCCTACACATCTCAACAAAATGGTGTTGCGGAGAGGAAACATCGTCACTTTCTTGATATTGCTCGCACTCTACTTATTCAAAGTTGTGCACCATTAGCCTTTTGGGGAGATGCTATACTTACAACATGCTATCTGGTCAATCGCATGCCTTTTACCGTTCTTGGGGAAAAGTCTCCAATCTTTGTTCACTTTCCTGAAAAGGACTTGTTCTCACTTACCCTCGTGTATTTGGATCTGTCGCATTTGTTCACCGCTTGTCTCCAGGACTTGCAAGCTCTCTCCTAGAGCTATTAAGTGCGTATTTGTTGGCTACTCGCGGACACAAAAAGGATATCGTTGCTATGATCCCATTGATAACAAGTACTATGTTAGTGCTGATGTTACATTTTTTGAGCCAGTTATGTACTTCTCCCCTGCAGGTGACAGATTGGTTTCCTCCACATCTACAGATGATAATGTCTATGTTCCCCTACCTCCAAGTCTGGGTTGATCAGAGTCCACTACACCATCACCACCACCACCACCACCGTCTCCATATCCTTCCATTCCACCATTCCCTAAGTTCTACACAAGACGGTCAGTGCCTGCTCATGCTACACGACAACCCTCCATCACGCCTCAGGTATGCTCCGATGTTATCACTAATGATGGGTTAATTAATGCACCGGTGCATGAGTCTTTGATACAGGGGGAGGATCCACCAGTCGGTACAGTGGATGATGATCTTAATCGTCCTATTGCTCATAGGAAGTAGAAGAGGCAATGTGCATCCTATCCTCTTGCGTCTCATGTGTCCTTTCATCGTCTTACTGGTGACTTTCAAAGGTTTGCAGCAGCTGCTCGACAGTTGAGATTCCACGGACATATCAAGAGGCCATGAATATTGATAGCTGGCGTTTAGCCATGGAGGAGGAGATGCGTGCCTTACAATCTCGAGGGACTTGGTCCCTAGTTCCTATTCCTCCTGGTGCTTCTGTGGTGAGTTGCAAGTGGGTGTTTACAGTTAAATATCACGCAGATGGCCGTCTTGATAGGTACAAGGCCAGACTTGTTGCATGAGGCTTCACCCAAACCTATGGGGTGGATTATTTGGATACATTTTCACCAGTGGCTCGACACTCGACTCTTCGCATTCTACTATCTGTTGCTGTGGTACGTGATTGACCCATTTTCCAACTTGATGTCAAGAATGCATTCTTGTATGGTGACCCACAGGAGGAAGTTTACATGCAGCAACCACCAGGTTTTGCTACTGAGGGGGAGACTCAGATGGTGTGTAGACTTTATAAGATAAGGCAATCTATGGCCTTAAACAAAGTCCAAGGGCATGGTTCCAGAAGCTTTCCCAGATAATTGAACGACAGGGGTTCAAAAGATCAAATGCGGACCACTCCTTGTTTATCCAGAAGACTCCCAGAGGTACTGTTGTCGTCATGATATATGTTGATGATATTCTGGTTACAGGAGATGATGCTCAGGGAATCGAGGTGACTAAATCCCTCTTGGGAAGCCAGTTTATTATGAAGGATCTAGGTACAATACGATATTATCTGGGGATAGAGTTTGCAAGAAATGCACAAGGAATGGTAATGACCCAAAGAAAGTGATGCAAACGGCTTTCCGGCGTCGACGATAAAAATAATATTTTTGGTGGATTTTTTTGGTAGAAGAAATAGAAGGGCTGAGAAGAAGAAATTGGAGGGGTTGAGGCGAAGAACTCGTCGGTAACGAGGGGTTGGAGGAGGAGAACCGCAGAGATCGCGTAGGGGAAGAGGGAGAGGAGACAGGAGAGATAAATCTCAATTTTCTTAATAATACTTGACTGCATAAAAATACTGGACTACCATCTCTTTATATAGGAGAGATGGTTTACAAAAATAGTAACAAATTAAAATTGACAACCAACTTTATCCTAATTTGACTCTGACAACTTCTAATTGACCTCTAATTACTCTAATTAGACTCTAACTAATTATTTGACCCAATTTCAAATTAAAATCTACGAAATAACGTTGAGATCACATGCGATCTCAATTATTTAATTAAACAATTACGACAACTTAAAAACGTAACTAAAATTGATAATTAAATTTAAATATATATTTGGCCCTATATTCGGGGACCACGCTGCATCAACTCTCCACCGCTTTAAAAATTCGGCTCCCGACGAATTGCGTGATGTAGGTGCGTCGTTGGAGAAATCATCCTTGAATTGGGGCTTCAATTTCCCCTAATGCAATCATTTTCCGCGTTACGTTTGTAGTTTTTTCCAATTGGAGGGCATCTCTGCAATTTTCGTACCCCTTCAAATTTCCTTACTTTCTTTTCACTTTGGACCTTCCTGCAAATAAAGGTTTTAGGGAATTTCAGTTTGCAATTTTTCCCACTATCCATCCCATCCCACAATTCCAGGGATTTGGCTCCATGAAACCCCTATAGGGTTTCGGTTCTCTTCAACAAAAGGCGGCGGGACTGTGGATTCGTGCGGCATCGTAGGCGGCGGCGTCGGCTCGAGGGGGACTGGCGTTGATGCGGGCTGGGGCGCGGGGGATCAGCGGGCGGCGTCGGCGCGAGGGAGCGGAGAGGACAGCGTGGAAGAGCGTCGCGGTGGGGAGGGCGAGGCGCGGGGGCTGCCGCTGTGTCGAGGTTGGGTGCGGGAGGCGCTGCGGCGTCGAGTGGGGAAGCGGGGGTCTGGGGCGTGGCGACAGTGGGCTGAAGAGGGGAGGGCGCGGCGGGCTGGCGATAGCGAGGCGTCGGGGAGGAGGGCCGTGAAACCGGGGATAGCGGCGAGAGGGAGAGGGAGGAGGGAAGAAGGTGCGGCGCGGGGTAGGGTGTTGGGAGGGGTCGCACGGGAGAGGAAATAGAGCCGGGGAAGAGGGAGGGATTTCGAGAGAGGGGGAGGATGAGAAGGCGGCGGGGTTGGGAACGATGGGGGGCGCAACTGTGGGGAGGGAACGGCGAGGGAAAGGGCTAGTGCGGGTGGGGTGAGGGGATGTTCACGGAAGGGGTGGTGGCGCGGGTTAGTGGGGCTTTCCGCGAGGTTGGCGGGGAAGGCCTAGAGGGTTGCGAGATGAGGGGTGGCGGGGCTGTGGTCGGTGGTGGTGCCGGGGGGGATTTTGGGGCTGTCGGAGGGGTCGTCGGGGTGGGGTTGACGGCCGCACGGGCCGGGGAGGGCAGGGGGGTACCTGGGATGGTTGGGGTTGTGCCGAGACGGTCTACGGGACCAAGGGGACCGATTTCGGTGGCAAAATCGAGTCTGGAAGGTGCTCGACAGCAGCCGAATCGTCTTCTTCGGCGATGTTTTCTTCGTCGGTTAGCGCGTCCAGCCATGCTTGAACCTTCAGGGATGCCGTAAGACGCTTTTTGTACTTCCGTTGACGCGAACGCGCATGCGACCCATGAGATATGCGGTTGAGATCAAGCTTGAGACGCCGATATGCCACGGGATCGTTGAATCGTAGGAACGACTCAATATCCATGCTCTGATACCAAATGATGCAAACGGCTTTCCGGCGTCGACGATAAAAATAATATTTTTGGTGGATTTTTTTGGTAGAAGAAATAGAAGTGTTGAGAAGAAGAAATTGGAGGGGTTGAGGAGAAGAGCTCGTCGGTAACGAGGGGTTGGAGGAGAACCGCGGAGATCGCGTAGGGGAAGAGGGAGAGGAGACAGGAGAGAGATAAATCTCAATTTTCTTAATAATACTTGACTGCATAAAAATACTGGACTACCATCTCTTTATATAGGAGAGATGGTTTACAAAAATAGTAACAAATTAAAATTGACAATCAACTTTATCCTAATTTGACTCTGACAACTTCTAATTGACCTCTAATTACTCTAATTAGACTCTAACTAATTATTTGACCCAATTTCAAATTAAAATCTACGAAATAACGTTGAGATCACATGCGATCTCAATTATTTAATTAAACAATTACGACAACTTAAAAACGTAACTAAAATTAATAATTAAATTTAAATAGATATTTGGCCCTATATTCGGGGCCCACGCTGCATCAGAAAGTATGTCACAGACTTGCTAGTTGAAACGGGAATGGTTGGATGCAAACCGGCGAGCACTCCTATGGACCCAAGTATGGGACTTTATGACAATGATACTGAAGAGGTGGACAAAAGAAGATACATAGAGATGGTGGGCAAGCTTCTATACATCACCATAACTCGACCGGATATTGCCTTTGCAGTAAACCGGGTGAGTCAATTTATGGAGCAGCCTAGGAAAGTTCATATGGAAGCCCTGTATATGATATTGAGATACCTAAAGTCTTCCCCAGGCGCAGGTTTGTTATTTAGAAAGGACACAGATCTATCCATTTCCGCTTGTGCAGACGCAGACTATGCAGGGTGCCCAAAGGATTGCAAGTCTACTTCAGGATTTGCTATCTTTATAGGAAGCTCTTTGGTTTCTTGGAAAAGCAAGAAACAAACCGTTGTGGCGAGATCCAGTGCTGAATCCGAATATAGAGCCATGGCACAAGCAAGCACATAAATGATGTGGGTTCGCGCGGTCTTGGAAGACTTGAATATAAATGTCTCTTTACCCATGCAGCTTCAGTGTGACAACCAGGCAACATTGTTCATTGCCAATAATCCAGCTTTTCATGAAAGAACAAAGCACATCAAAGTAGATTGTCACTACACTAGAGACATGATCCAGAAGGGCTTGATCTCCACTTCACACGTCAATTCAGAAGATCAGACTGCTGATATATTTACCAAGCCATTGCTCAGAGGACCCTTCCAGAGATGTTCTTCCAAGCTGAGCATGATGGATATCTATGCTCCATCTTGAGGGGTAGTGTAGAGGTTTATGTAGAGGATCACGTTATGTTATGATGTACCGTTACGTATTTTCTATTTATCTCATGTACGTCTATGTAATTTACCCAAGGGTTTTCTCTCTATATAAGAGACCCTAGGGCTCTATGGAATAACATAACAGAGCATCTAACAATATGTATCTAAGTGGAGCTAAAGAAGATATAAGAAAAATGGTTCGTAGACGGTTGAGTATATGCTTTTAATTGCCTAACATTCAATCACAAAGAAACATATAGCAATAAAAACTTTACATATTAGATGATTCATAATAAGAAAACTTCATTACACATACATGCACTACATGAGCAAAATCTCAATTGGCATATATTAAAATATTTGTAAGACATTGCATATACTCATGAAAATAATACATGAGATAAACATAAATTATTGCATATATATAATGGTACAATGCATTGCAATTGTATACAAATGCATGTCATATTCTTACAATTGAATGGATGAAGAGACAGACCTACGGAATTAAACCTGAGTGAGAGGATTGGAAAGATGAAGATGCTGGAGCAATATGCGGGACATATGCAGGATATGCAGGGCATATGCGGACCACATATGTGGGGAGGGCGCATAATGCACCGATTCATGAAATCGGTTCGGCCTGCACGCCGTACGGGCATATGTGGTCGCATACGCGGCCCTTGCAGCTGATTTCATGAACAAATCTACCATCTCTTGGAAGGGTGACGGGAGTCATGATTACCGATGTTAGGTATATTAGTGTTTCTCAGATTCTCTTTCTTTATTTTACTTGGAACCTTTTTTGTGATTATGCTGCGTTGGCTTGCTCTTCTGGATCACCATTATGCCTGAACTGGTTTAGGTAATATGACATCCATGTTTGTTTAGTAATTTGCTTTATCAGGATTATTATGGATAATTATGATTATGTAGGTTGAGATGATCAAATCCCATCTTCTTGTATGTGTGGACTTGCTATTATCATTGGGAGTCATAGTCAACAATATCACGATATATCGATGGTATATCGTCGATATATCATTATCGACGAGATGTTGGTATCGATATTTATATAGATCTCTTTTTTCAGGATATCGACCGATATATCACCATATCGGGTCATATCGCTCAAAATTGAATGGTTTTAGTATAACATTTCCCAGATATCGATCAATATCATCGATATTTCACCGTTATATCGCCAATATCTATACATATCAATGATATTACCCTTGTAAGCTTGATTTCGCTATTTATTTTGCTACTCCTAGTATTAAAATACGTCATGAATTATATTTTTTTTCGTATACATCATGAATTAAAATTTGTTTGATATCTCGTCAATATCTATATATATCAATGATATTACCCTTGTAAGCTTACATTACTATTTGTTTTGCTACTCCTAGTATTAAAATACATCATGAATTAAAATATTTTGTTTCAAATACATCATGAATTAAAATACATCATGAATACATCACGAATTAAAATATTTTGTTTCTAGTATTAAAATACACCATATATATATTGCTACTCAGTATATATTTTGTCAATATCTAGCCAATATCTATCTATCTATATCAATGATATTACCCTTATAAGCTTGACATCACTATTTATTTTGCTACTTCTAGTATTAAAATACATCATGAACTAAAATATTTTGTTTCGAATACATGAATACATCATGAATTAAAATATTTTGTTTTTGGTATTAAAATACATCATATATATATTTTGCTACTCTTAGTATATATTTTGTCCAATGCGACCTCTCCCCAGGCTTGCTGACTCAGCAACGAGACCCCCGTCTGGTAGGGTATGATGCTACTGGGGGGTGCATACGACGGTTCTTCAAGTGGTGGACTTTGTCCTCTTTGGCAATAATGATTTTTTTGAGGGGAAACGAGGGTGTAGTCCCACGAATGGAACCCACTGCTTATTTATTCAAACAATACATAAAAAAAAAGTACATATATGATATATCAGAAAGTAACATAAAGTCAGAGTTACAAGCTAGCCCACAAAGACACTAGGGCCCTATAGTGCCCCAATACCCTCCCACAGAGAAAAGGACAACTCCAAAAGATTTTCCCATTTCTAGCACACCAAATGGCCCAGAGTATGGCAAACATACCAACAACGTCCTCCTGAGAACTACCACAAGCTGCTCTCACCGAACTCCAGAACAACACGTTATCCACTGAGTGAAGCCAAGGCATCGCCGCCTGCTCCTAAACCGCGATTGAGGTACATCGACCAAAAAAGAGATGCTATGAATTCTCCTGCTCAAGGCTGCATTTATCGCAAAGGATCTCATCCGTACCCAACATCCTCGCCCTGCGTGCCTTTGCAAGCAACCGCCCGCGTCTTGCCAACCACATGAAGACCTTGACCCGCGTAGGGACTTTGCTAGCCCAAATAAATCTGTAGTCCGAAATGTCCTCCTGAAGCGTCCCAAGCGTCTTGCCGAAAAACCGATGGCCTTCCTTACCATGAAACTCCCGTCTTTCCAAGCAAAATGGTCCTTGCCCCTGTCAGGGCCACCCACATCTGCCAGATCCCCCAAGAGGGCCACAGACTCATCGCATCTCTGATCCGACAAAGCAACAACAAAGGTTGGGCACCAAGATCCCGTCGACCAAATCTGACACACCCAGTGTTCACTAAATCGGCCGCACGTGCCACATATGCCCGTGCGGTGTGTAGACCGCACCGATTACTTGAATCAGTGCATTATGTGCCCTCCCCGCATATGCGGCCCGCATATGCCTCGCATATCCCGCATATGCACCGCATACTGCTCCAGCAGCTCCAACTTTTCAATCTTCTCATTCAGGTTCTTAATTCTGTAACTCTGCTTCTTCATTCAATTGTTAGAATATGACATGCATTTCTATACAATTGCAATGCATTATTCCATTACGTATATGCAATGTTTTATGTTTTTCTCATGTATTATTTTCACGAGTATATACAATGTATCATCGAATATTTTTTAGATATGCCGATTGAGGTTTTGCTCATGTAGTGCATGTATGTGTATTGAAGTTTTGTTATTACGAATCATATAATGTAAAGTTTTTATGGTAAATGTTTTTTTTTGTGATTAAATATGAAGCAATTAAAAGTATATATGCACACCCATCTAACATGAATCGTTTTTCTTAGGTCTTATTTAACTCCACTTAGATACATAACTTCAGTGGTAATGTTATTCATAGATATTTTTTATTTTAAAATTAAAAATTAGCTAACCGCTTAGAACCACATATACCCCGCATATGCCCACGCATACCGCTTAATCAGTATTCGGTGACCAGTCCGAACGCATACGCATACCGCTTTCCCGAACCTTGGACACACCAAAGCGGACCTATCCCCTGCAATAGCGAAGAGGCGCGAGTATTTTTCACTGAGAGGACCTAACCCCAACCAATCGTCCTTCCAGAAGCCAAAGCCGCGTCCATATCCCAATACTGGTCTCAGGAGATCTCCCAGCCCCAGCAACACACTAGACATCCCCCTCCAAAGCGCCGACGACTGTCTCCTGCATCGCTCTGCTCTCCACGAACAATTGACCTTGTAGATGCTCCGCATTACCTTACAAACCATGTCTCCCCAGACTTCCCCCAAATCCTAACGGCCCACTTCGTCAGCATGGCCTTATTCATTAGCTCCAACCTGCGGACCCCCAGACCTCCCTCCCTCTTTGGTAACGTCATCGTGTCCCAGCACACCAGGTGCAACCCCCACCCTCCTGCCTCCTATCCAACCAGAAGAAACACTTCATCAGCCCCTCCAGCCTCTGTCGAAACCCCATCGACATCAATCGCATCGAGATAGCGGAAACAACGTGCTTTAGGAGGATCAACTTTCCCCCTTGGATAGCGTTCTTGCCATCTAACTCGCCACCCTGCTCTCCACCCTGTCAATTATGATCTTTCAATCTCCCATGCACAAGCGACCAACAACCAAAGGGAGCCCCAAGTACGTGGTCGGAAGAGATCCCTTCAGACAATGCAAAACATGGCAGAGGACCTGTGCCTCATGCGTGTCACCAAACTGGATGACCTTGGACTTGTCTCTGTTCAGCTTCAGGCCCGAGACCTCTCTAAAGATATCCATAATGCATGAGGCATGCCTCGCATGCTTCGGGTCCTCATCAATGAATAGAATCGTGTCGTCGGCATACTACAGAATTGGGATAGAGGTGTCTCCTCGCCTGTACCCAACACAGAAGCCACCCTCTGTCGCCAACCTCATCATAATCGCCAGTGCATCCGCTACAATCACAAAAAGCAACAGTGCTAGAGGGTACCCCTGTTGTACCCCCCGCTGCGGCTGGAAAAATCCTCCTCTAATATGTCATTCACAAGCATCACATACGACGCCGTTGTGATGTACCTCTTCACACAACCAATCCATCTATCAAGGAAGCCTCTCTTTTACAGTGACCGTCAAAGGAAGCGCCAATCAACGCAGCCATAGGCCTTAGAGAAATCCACCTTCCAAATGACCCCCTTCTGCTTCTCCCTCTTCCAATCCATCGCTAACTCCGAGGTCATCACCTAAAAGTCCGCCATCTGCCTACCAGGTACAAAGGTCATCTGTTTATGCGAGATGATGTCCCCTAGGACCCCCTGCAAGCGCTTTGCCAGGACTTTCGCAACGAGCAGGTAGATCGCATTGACAACGCGATAGGTCGAAACTCCTCCACATGAGAATCCCCCTCCTACTTGGGCAACATAAAAAGGAGCGCCTTATTTAGATGCTCAAAAGCCTGGTTGCCTTCCTCGAACTGCCGTAAGACCGCAACCACCTCCTCCTTCACACACTCCCAGAACCCCCTAAAGAAACACATCGAGAAACCATCAGGGCCTGGGCCTCATCCGCATTCAACTGCCACATAGCCCGCCTGGCCTCATCCTCCATGATAAATACCAACAAATTTTCAACCTCCTGAGAAGAGATATACCCCACACCCCACTCACGCCACCCCCATCCCGCCCATCTCGCTCTCCTGGAGACATGGAAGGCCGTATCGGCGATATATCGTCGATATATCGGTATCGAGAGGTTGGGGGTATCGAAATCAGAGTGTATGTCTTTTTACAGGGATATCAACGATATATCACCGATATATCGGCGATATATCGCCATATCGGCCCATGTCGGTAAAAAATGAATGGATTCATTACAAAAAATACAGGATATCGATCGATATTGCCGATATTTCGTCGATATCCCTATATCAATGTTATTATTCATGCAAGATTGATTCCACTACCTATCTAGCTACACCTAGTACTAAAACAATCTATGATTTATATATATATACATACAAGCGAGACCCCCGTACTGGTAGGGTATGGTGCGACAGGAGGGTGCATACAATGGTTCTTCAACTTGGTGTATATATCCAAGTTATTTCATGTTGTAAAACTTGAATGAAATCCATTTTCAATATATAGAAGTTAATTCTTCAAAAAAAATCTATAAGTCAAGAATCAACATTAATATCGATATGTTCGAAATGATCGATATATGCAATATAAGCTTTATAGATGATCGATATGTGTGATCTAAGAGTATATTTGTAAGTTATTTAGTGATCTAAGAACTTGGATAAACTCCATTTTCAATATATATAGGTCAACAACTAACAGTACCGCCGTATCGATATATGCGATATAAGGTTCATAGATGATCGATATGTGTTATCTAAGAGAGTAAGAGTACATTTGTAAATCATTTAGTGATCAAAGTACTTGAATGAACTCCATTTTCAATATATTTAGTATGTCAACAACTAACAATATCAGCGATATGTTCGATATGAGCAATATGTGCGCTATAAGGATCACAATCCTCATAAATGATCTATATGTATTTTCTAGGTGTATATTTGTAGTATTTCATGTTATAAGAACTTGAATGAGATCCATTTCCAATATTTATAAGTCAAGAATCAATATTAATATCGATATGTTCGATAAGACCGATATGTGCGATACTGATATGTGCAATATATGGTCTATAAATGACCGATATGTGTGGTATAAGTGTTTATTTGTAGGTTATTTGTTGGTTTGATATCTTGGATGACGTTAATTTCTGAAACATGACAAAAAATTGGCTTTTTTGAACAATTTTCGACAATTCCACCGATATCGTCGATATATCCCGAAATATCCTTTTTCAGGCGGACCGAAACGATATCGATACCGATACGGCCTTCCATGCCTGGAGAAAGCGACGACATACAACCTGAGTTGCCAACCAATCTTCGTATCACCCTTCGCCTGCACCCCTCCCACGTCAATACTCCTAATGAAATTCCGACGCCTTCTACCACTGGTCATGGAATGGAAAAATCGTGTATTATTATTCCCCTCCCTCAGCCACTTTTACCTCGACTTTTGCCTCCATTCGATCTCCTTTTTATCCTCTAACCGCGCCTGGTTCAAATAAGCGCACCTACCTTATGTGCCAACAACTCTCTCGAGTCCTCTATCGCATCGAGATGAGAGATAACCTCTTGCGTCGCTGCCCTCACCCTCTGCCTCTGCTCATGGGTGCATTGCTTGAATTCAAGCAAGTGCTTCCTCAGCAAAATGTGCTTCTGAGCCAGAACAACCGAAGCCGACCCCTCCAGCTGCGTGTTCCGTCAAAATTCCACCACCATGTTGTGAAAGCCCTCCTCTAGCAACCAAGAACATTCAAATCTGAAGAAAGACCTCAGTCTCTCATCCTCCATGGAGGACCACAGGATCGGGTTGTGATCGGAGTGAGCCCGACGTAGAGCCCGTGCGTCTGCCATAGGAAACGACCCTGTAGCTTCCTGGGACACTAGGAACCTGTCAAAATGATCTCGACCTAGCGTTTCTCCAAGTGTAGCAACACCCACCAGCATCAAAAATTTGCAAGCCCGCTTCTGTAATGAACTGCAACAACTCTGCCAAACCCGCATCAACACCCCCGCGTAGTCAGGGCCTATCCTCCATGTGTAACATCACGTTGAAATCTCCCCCAATGATCCATACCTCGTCCGTGTATCTCTCACGGAGCAGACCCAAGTCCTCAGTAAGGTCGGACATCGCTGGGCCAGCCTAAGGCCCATAAACAATAGTCACCAACATCCGAACCCCGTCCGCCTTCTGCTGTAAGAGGATCGAGAGAGAGTGCCTCTCCTTGCTTACATCCTCCACGAGATCAAAGCTGTCCCCATTCCAACCCACCGCCATGCCTCCTGACGCCCCCACAGCGTCTAACGCCCTCCATTTGCACAAGCGAGGACCTCCTGTCGAGCCACACATCTCGCTAACACCCTGTGAAATCTTTGTTTCCTGCAATAGCACCACGTCCGCTAGCACCTCCGCACATAGTTCTCGGATTGCCATCATCTTCTCCGCCATGCCCACACCCCTGACATTCCGTGAGAGGATTTTCATAGATCAACCATCGCAATTCTCAAAGGCAACACCACACCCACACAGTCTAGTAGTGCCTGCCCCGCCTCCAACCCCAGCTGCCCCTGCTACTCCCAACCGACGGCTCAATGTAGAACGCACTCACATATGCTCCCCTAAAAAACCTCCTTCACCCCAGCGAGTCTTCATTCGCGATCGAACCCCCCGAGCCATCAACCCGATGCAGACCATTGACATCGCCATCCTCCTCCTTTTACTCTCATCGGAGGAGAGCCGCATGTACCTCTTCCCGAATCTCTTGAGGATGAGGAATGCAGTGAGAGGTCCCTCCTATACCTCGCATCCAACAGGGACTCCACCTCCCGCGAGCTGAGCGGCACTCCTTGGTTACCATGGGCAGCCTCCACCAACTGGCTCGCCACTGCCACCCTCCCGGAGCCGACACATCTCCCACCCATCCGAGCCACATGAACAAGGTCTGATCCCCCCAAACCCCATAGGGAGCACCAAGTGGTCCGAATCAATATGTGGAGACCTCTCCAGAACAACAGAGACTCCAAGGCGGAAGCCAGGCGCCAAACTCATCCTCTACGACACAGTCCGCGAGCCCTCCCCCGCCCCCAAAATGCGAGGCTCCTTCGCGTCAGGTTCCCCTTCACAAGGATCAAGCATGGGGTCCGCCTTCTGCCCCCTCCTCGGAGCACACTTCCTCGTGGAGCCGCTTGGCTCTCCCGCCCCCACAGGAACCACCTGCAACGCACTCCTCCAACTCCACCCGGAGGACGCACGACCAATATTCATCAACAACTCCAAAGGTATGGTCGTCGTCCACGCAACGAGCTCCACCTTCACATGGACATCCTCCCTCTTGGAGAGGCCCAAACACAGGATGTAAATCACCGAACTGAATCCTCCCAGCAACGCCCCCACCGGCTGCAAGTCGCGTGTCCGTAAGGGCACACCCTTCAGCCTCAAGATCTTATAGAACCACCTGTGCGAGGTGCCATCCCAAAGGGATGGGCGTCTCTACACCATCGACCTATCTGACGATCGCCACAACAAGCTGACCACCTCCCCAACGGAACCCCCTAGCACAAACAACGTCTAGCTAGAGCCGAACCACATCTCCTCCAAAAGCCGGACCCACTCGCTGCTCAATGCCCGCCATAACCTCCTGGCCTGCAGATAATCCCTCGAAACTAAGCAGACTCCCACCAGGACTCCCTCAAGAGGATACACAACTTGTGGAGGAGGTTGCAAGGTTTCCTCCCGCCACCAAAACCCTCTGTCGATAGGAGTCGTTCTCTCATACTCGCACCGGTAGGGTGTCGCCACATCCTCGGGCAGCTCCTCCCAAGGTTCAGGAAAGCGATCACGTATGCGTTCAGACACGCCACCAAATATTGAATAAGCGGTATGCATATGTGTTCAGACTTGCCACCGAATACTGAATAAGCGATATGCGGGGTATATGCGGTTCTACATGGTTTTTTAATTTTTAATTTTAAAATAAATAAAATATCTATGATTAGCATTACTACTGAATTTATGTATCTAAGTGGAGTTAAATAAGATCTAAGAAAAGCGATTCATGTTAGATGGTTGAGTATATGCTTTTAATTGCCTAACATTTAATCACAAAGAAACATATAAAAAATAAAAACTTCACATATTAGATGATTCATAATAACAAAACTTCATTACACATACATGCACTACATGAGCAAAATCTCTATTGACATATATTAAAATATTTGACGAGACATTGCATATACTCATGAAAATAATACATGAGATAAACATAAAATATTGCATATATAATGGTATAGTGTATTGCAATTGTATACAAATGCATGTCATGTTCTTACAATTGAATGGAGGAAGAGGCATATCTACGGAATTAAGCACCTGAGTGAGAGGGTTGGAAAGTTGGAGATGCTGGAGCAGTATGCGGGGCATATGCGAGGCATATGCGGGCCACATATGTGGGGAGGGTGCATAATGCATCGATTCATGAAATCGGTTCGATCTGCATGCTACACGGTCATATGCGGCCCGTGCGGCCGATTTCATGAACACTGGCTCCTCCTGCGATGCCCCACCCCTCCGCAGGAGAAACATGTCATCGCGTCTCTGCACACCGCCGCCAAGTGATCACGAACCCCACACTTGAAACACCTCCGGGAGTCCCCCCGCGAGACGAAAGGAGACTCTTGTCGCGGCCTAGACATGAACTATCGTGTCGAACGAACGACAACCCTAGGTTGCTGCGGTGGAGTCGCCACCACCCTCCTCGATGAAACAACCCGCCAACCCTCCGTACCCACCTCCAGCAGTTCGCCCTCCTCCACAGCTGCCCCACTCTCCACGTCAGCCCACCCGCCGCAGTTCCCTGCCACCTCAGACCCACATGTAGATCTCCCCCCGCTGACCCCTCTACCGCATGAGCTCCCACCACCTCCAAACCCCTCCCTCGGCCTGGGAAGGGGGCTCGAAACCACCAATAGAGCCTAGACCCCCTCGTCCCCTGCAACACGCGCGAGCCGGCCGAACACGCCCCCTGTCGTACTGCAAACCAGGGGGATCAGTGCTCCAACCTCCAAAGCCGCTTGGATGCCCAAAACGGGTAGTCCCTCCGTCGCCACCGAAAAAACAAGGGCCCCCGCCAAAGAGAGACCCTTCGTGAAGCTCGAGCATCCCCCACCAGAGGAAGCTCCGTCGCCAGCCGTCTGGGATCCCTTCCTGGAATGAGGTCCACTGCCGCACCCATCTCACCTCCCGCAGCAGCATTGCTACCGCTCGCCAGGATCGAGCCGCCCGAAAGAAGCGAAGCCACCTCCGGGAGAAGCTCTGCCGCCGACCGACCGCGATCTCCAGCCGGAAAGACCCCTGCCGTCGAAACCCTGACATCTCCCTTGAAAACCCTAGCATTGTTCGGAAGCTCCAGCACCACTCGACCCGAGCGAAGCGAACCCATCCCGAATTAATCCCCAAATCAATCCCCTTTTGGCAATAGAGATGAAAGCAAGTCTAATTCTGATCAAGTTAGAATTACAGGGCTAGAATACATCCCAGCAGTCAACAGTTAGCTCGGCTATCAACATTAACAACTAGTGATTTGTGCAATATAATGTGTATTAGTGTGCTAAATACACCTCATTCTTGCATATAAATGTATATTTATATGTTATTTGTTATTTTAATAACTAGGATGATCTTAATTCTGGAAAAAATCGCTTTTACGCCATTTTTGACCAAGCAGACCGATACTATATCGATATTTCCTACATTGCCCTCCATAGAACTCTTGGTTCTAAACCCCTCATGACCAGGTAATCTCTTTTACAATATTGCATTAATTTATATTTTTCATTTATTTTTGCTAATAGATAAATCTTTATACCAAAGAAAGAATGTCTCATTAATCATTATATACATTTTTTGAATCAAATGACTCATCTCGATGCCATTCACCGTCTTCAATGAACAAAACAGATGTTCCAAGTGTGCTTAACATAGCCACTTTGATTCCAATTCCAATATTTATTAATCACCAATCAACATTAACAACGATATGTTCGATAGGACCGATATGTACTATAAAAGGGTCATAGATGATCTATATGTGTCATGTAAGTGTATATTTGTAAGTTATTTAATGTTTAAGAACTTGGATTAAATCCATTTCCAATATCTATAAGTCAACAATCAACATTAACATCGATGTGTGCGATATTACCAATATGTGCGATGTATGAGGTATAAATGACCGATATGTGTGATATAAGTGTGTATTTGTAGCTTATTTGTTGTTTTAACATCTTGGATGATCTTAATTTCTGAAAAAGGGCAAAAACTGGCTTTTTGAGCCATTTCTGACATACACCGACATCGTCGATATATTGGCGATATATCCTTTTCCGGACAGATCGGTACGATATCAGTATCGAGATTTCCTACCTTGTTGGGAGTGAACATGGAACCATAGTTGACTTGGGTATGTCTTGATGATAGGGACTTTGCCTCTGGCATTTTTGAGCTTACTTTTGGTGCACCTGCAGTTTTACCATAGATTCTTCCACTTTAATACTAGTGATATTGAAGTCTGCCATCTCTTGAATGGGTGCCAGGAGACATTCTTACCGATGTTAGGTGTATTTAATGTTGCTCGGATTCTTTATTTTACTTGGAATCTTATTTGTGATTATGCTGCGCTGGCTTGCTCTTCTGGATCACCCTGAACTATTTTAGGTAGTATGACATCCTTGTTTGTTTAGTAATTTGCTTTCTCAGGATTATTATGGAGAATTAGGATTCTGTAGATTGTGAGACGATCAGATCCCATCTTGTTCGCGTTGACTTGCTATTTGGTGAAATATTTGCGTCTAAGGATGTTGAGGGACGGTGTCCCATAAAACAGTAAAACTGTTGGATTACATCTTGTCCTTTTATAAGTTGAGCGAAATTGGTGTTTAAAGGTGCTGGCTGGTCCTTCTGAATGAAACTGTAAAACCATTGCATATCCATATCAACATGAATGATAAGCATTACTAAGTTTTTATACCTCGGTTTTTCTATGGTTGTACCTGCTGTATTGAGGAACATCATTTTTGTTTTTTTTTTCAATATTGTAGGGATTATTTAAAAAAGTAATATTGTAGTATAGTAGTGCCATTTCTCATTAGATGTCATTTTGCACAAACGGGGCTAGTGTCTAGTTGGGAAGATTTTACAGGTAAAGATGACCTAGGGGAGTTTACTAGTGGAGTTATACTTTTCAATTTGATTGAACTTTTTGGGCTCTGCTGGGATTTTAATGATGAGCTGTTGGCGATCAGAAACCTTATGTGGATGTGCCGATGCTAATTGTGCTTACGTGTTATTAAGAAAATGCATATGCATATTGACGTTCTGTGTACAATTGCAACAGTATTTTATTCTATAAATGCATGAAACCAGATGTTGAGAAATAGATCTTCCCTCGAAAACCACTTTTTTAATTGTTTATAAAAAAGGCCTTTGAGCTCTTACTCCCTTTTTTTGCAATAGGGAAAACAAAAACCTGACAGGAACTGCTCGTTATGCTAGTGTAAATACTCATCTTGGAGTAGGTTCGTCTGATTTATTTTCTCAATAATCTGGCATTTATTTGGTGTTTTTAATCTCCATTATAATTATTTGCTGCCTTTTTATTCAGAACAAAGCCGAAGAGATGATCTGGAGTCTCTTGGTTACGTGCTTATGTATTTCTTAAGAGGAAGGTCTGAGGCATTTGAGATTTATCATATGTTCTTTGGAAAGAACTTTTCTTTCTTCTGTTATTAAGATAATGTTCATCCTCTGAATGGTGCGTGATTAAAAATCTATGGTTCTTTTTGCTAGTCTCCCTTGGCAGGGCTTGAAAGCTGGCACTAAGAAGCAGAAGTATGATAAAATCAGTGAGAAGAAAATGCTGACACCAATTGAGGTGCTGCAAAAATTTTGAACTTTTTTGCTGCTCTACTTTCATGCAAAACATTAATAGCTGAAGGAGTTCCTTGTTCTCACTGATTTTGATGAGCAGGTCCTTTGCAAGTCATATCCATTGGAGTTTATATCATATTTTCACTATTGCCGATCATTGCGGTTCGACGATAAGCCAGACTACTCTTATCTAAAAAGGCTTTTTCGTGATCTCTTTATTCGTGAAGGTAGTTTATCCTTTCACTTGTACTTTTGGATATCGTCATTGCAGCTCGGAGTCTTATTTGCTTGATTGATCTGTTTAATGACAAAGAAACCTTCATTTTATATGTAAGCATTTCGTCACATCATGACTGTTGTGACATTTGATAATATTGCAGGCTATCAATTTGACTATGTCTTCGATTGGACCATGCTAAAATATCCCCAAATCAGCTCCAACTCTAGACCTCGGGTAATTTAGAAGATATATTTTTGGTGGTACAACAAGTATAAACCTGGATGTTACCTAATAGCTTTGTGGTGCCTCCTCTAGCAGCCTAGTGGAAGAACCAGTGGAGCAGTTGCGCCCACAACAGAGCGGGCAGATAAGACATCAGGTACTCTTGGGAGAAACTCTTTGACCTTCTGGATCTGTTGTCTTCATTCCGTGGTTTCTCACCATCTCTATGTTTCTTAGTTGGACAAGATCTCGGAGATAGATTCCCGGGTGCCGTCGAGGCCTTTGCCAGAAAACATAGTTCCGGTCACCACGGTGATCATTCCAAACACAAATTAGAGGATTCGACTGCAGTACCCAAGGGCCAAGTATGTTTCTCTTGATAAGAGTAGAATATTCTTTTTTACATTTTCCCCTTGTGAACAACACCTCCTCTCGCTTGGTAATTTTTGAAATCATGATGTTTTCCATTGTATTTTGTGAAATCAAATGATTAATATAACGTATAACAGTAAGTTATTTACCATAGAATCTCATGAAAAGAAATGCCTTTTTAGGATCGGACTTCCTATGTACGCATAGCAGGCATGTGCCTGCCCTGGCCACGTGAAATCTTTCTGCCTATCCCACACTCGTGAGTGTACCTCTTCTAATCGTTGATCTTTGGGCCCCTCATCTACTTCTGGAGTTGCAAGATCTCTTTCCATGCCAAGGCCTCTTCGACGACAAATTTCTGGGGTTCTCCCTGGAGTCCTAAGTTCGGAACTCCAGCCTCCCCGAACATCTCAGCTGGAGCCTCCCAAGTTGACCATCCCTTCAACTATCTTTTTTTGTGATTATCAACTGTTTCCATTAGGCAAACCCAATGCACAGCGATAACTATTTTAGTGGTGGGAGTCAATGCCCAAGTTAACAATTCAAACATTCAACTCATAGGAATTGAAACAACGAATACACGTTATTGTGGTATATTGTAGATGAGTAGATCAAATAGGTAGTAATGCAACCTTAGTTTTCCATGCCCGTGATTTATTTCTTTATTCTCTGGTTATCCACACACCATCTGTCATATATATATATATTTATACACACATATTCATATCTTATCCTGTATAGTTATTGGTGTTATTTTTGGTATTGTTTGATAATATTGTGATAAGGTTACAGCATATATATCATGAGAAAGTTATGCTAGCTTAATTTTTTTCCATTTTATTCGGGTAATGATTTTTATCCACACTAAATTATTAGTCCGTCTTTTGGCTGCTTAGAAGAGAACGGATTTTAACGGCGGCTAGGAGAGCCAGATTGTTTCCTGATGCCGAGGTCGGGTGCTTGCGTTGCGGATCAACTTCGGAAGACATAGATCATTTGCTTTTTGTGTGTCCTGGTTCAGTTGACGTATGGCAAAAGGGAGATTGCCCAGGGTTAAACTGGACGGACAAGTCATCTTTTTGGAACTCGATTGGTGGACGTTGGACGGGCTTTGAGGGAGATCTAAAGTTTGTGCAATCATTTGGGCATTGTGGTTGGTTAGAAACGATGTCATTTTTAAGGGTGGGAGGTTTTATGTTGAGAATGTTTTGGGGCACGCCAATGCCCTTTTTGAGTTGTGGCGGATGTAATTTTTTTAATTTTTTTTAATTTATACAATTTTTTGAATAGATCCTAGAGGAGGTCTATCCCACCGTTCTCTCAAAAATTTTATTTCTCTCAAAAAAAATGTTCGTCACTGCTTTGGTAATCAAAAGATAGTTGAGAAAACCTTATTTTGATCTAAGTTTAAACCACCACAATTTGTATGAAGCTCTTCCTTCGATCTAAGTTTAAACTTTCGCAATTTTACAGTTTTAGTGTTGACGGACAACCGTTTAATATCCTCAAACTAATAGAGCTTTCTTACACAACTGTCCATTTTGGACCTAGAACATAGTATCACTGTAGTCCATATTGACATGTTATCATCTCTGCTATCAGGTACCCGAGGCGGAGAGAGCTCGAGGATCATCATCAAGGAATGGCAGCACATCGAAAAGGGCAGTAACCTCTGGCAGTAAGTTGACATCATCTGCAGAGCCCGGGGAGCAGCAATTGAGTCGCACAAGCCGTCTGCTTTCTGGTGGCAGCAGCAGCCGCCCATCAAGTGCTCAAAGAGTACATCATTCTGCTGTTGAATCTGGACGATCCTCGTCGCTTTCCCGCAACATAGCAACTAGTAGGACAACTCGTGACAACCCAATTCGAAGCTTTGAACTACTTTCACTCAGTGCAGAGAAAAGGAAATGAATATGAAACCATTCCTGTTGGAAATGCTGTTCATATTGCAAAAGTTGTATCACTCCCAGTCCCTCAAAACTCATCATTGGCATCCCGGCCCCTTTCTTTGACGGGTGCCTCCATATCATATGCTTTATAGTTGGAATGAGCTAATTTTGCGCATTTCACATAGTCACATCGGAAATCTTCGATTCCCAAGTGATTCTGGGTTGATCGATCATGTACCTTTTTCTTCTTATTTCGCCGGAAAATGTATTTCAGCAAACTCGTGCAAGGATGGGGTTTCTCCTGAAACTGTCCATATAATGAGTCCATCTTTCATAATATGTTCTTAGGAGTTATGAATATCATCCATCCATTTTTATATTGTTGACGATATTTGGCGTACCTTGAGATATCTGGATTGGTTTTGGTGTAAATGAATGTCCGTTTTTTAGGCGAGAGGTGGGATAGAACTTGCAGATTGTTTGTGCGTATGTTTGCAAGTATTTCTGGACAATTTTTCAATCGTTAGGTGATTGTATTTAGATAATAATCACATATATTATCTATCTTTTACATGGCGATGCTCTGTTTTCTACAGCTTCAATTAAATCTTGAATGTAATTATTGCTTATATCATAATAATTTTTCAAAGATGATTAAAACAAAGGAAATGCTTACCCATGCTTATTCAGCAGGTTGTAGAAAGGGCTATGCAATGCATGAAAAGGCTCTCTTTCGCTTCTCAGTTATTTGTTTATACGTATTGTGTTGGCTTCTTTTTCCCAACTGCAGTTAAGTTCATTGGCAAGCAGGCAGTAGACGTTCTATGGTTTACGGATTTTTTTTTCATTTTTGTTACAAGATACACGATTTAGACTTGTATGCGGTTCATATGTTCGGAAAATGGTCCAAGCTATGAGCCGATATTGAGCCTTGACCGCGGCGATCCATGACTGCATGTCCATGGAAACTGGCTTAAGTACCAAATGTGCCCCTACCGTTCTCTTTTTACAAGGGTAAACGTTAGTTATATACACCAAAAACTTTAGTTATATACACCAAAAACTAGCTTGTGACCATGGCAGTTGTTACGGGTCAAAATCCCAAAATTTTTGGAATTTTAACATATGTGGAGTTATCTTCTACTAACCAACCTTTTGATTGTGTGAGAATGTACTCAAGCACTCTGCTCGAATGCTCAAGTACACACAAGCATGCAAGTGCATATGCACTCACACTAGGCCCCTCTTTATTAGCAAGGGAGAATCGTTCTGAAGTGGATGGGGGAGAATGAAACCCTCATATCTTATATACACGGGATTGAGAATACGATGGAACACCTCATTATTACCATGGCCCTAAATATCACAAAACTGGGCCAATATTTCTTCTTCAGTATTACCATCAGTACCATGTCTCATATACACTAGGCTTCTTTGTCTCACTGATTTCTATGGTACCTTTTTCTTACTCTAGAATTTGTGTAAGATGCGTGATACATGAGTCTAATTCTTCATTTTATCTATTGTGTAAGCATGGAAGAGTAATGATTGAATGTTTCAATCTTCAAAATATGCTTAAACTTTGTTGATATTCGTGTTGATAACTTGATGTAGTGGAAATCTTAATCATTATTGTGTCAAATCTGGTGCATTTTGGTTATCATTTGTCATTAAATTTGCATTTTATTAAGACATTTGATTTGTTGTTTTTGTTGGCATGGTTGCATATGTGATCCAATTCATTTCGAGGAGCAAAGATCATGGCTTTTGATTCGACAACGGGCTGGTTGGATTTGGAGACATGAGATGAAGGTATGCAGTTACTATTGATGGACAAAGAATAAAGCCTCAATGTGGAAAGATAAATGGAGGTGGACACACCAAACTGAAGCAACATTTCGTTGCTAGATTCAAGAACATGGGTAAATGCCCCACTTGTCCGAGATGGATTAGGAATGAAGTCAAGGCTAGCTTAGAGGGGCATGCTAAGAAGAAGGGAAGGATCGGGAGAGAAAAAACATTTCAATGAATTCATTATTAATACAAACTTCAATGTCTTGTCTTTTGATTTAGATGATGATTTCCTGTACCCTTCTGACATTTAGACCATGGACTCAACAATGACTGAACTAGGGAGAATGGATTCATTGGTCGTGGTGGTGTTAGACATGTTGGTGGGAGCATACTAATGTTGAAGCGCGGAATGATAGTCATGGTAGAAGTGGTAAAACTGAGGCACCACCAAAGAAAAAGTGAAATCACAAAGGGCTCAAACCAATTATTGGAAGGACCATCTCAACTAACTAAGTTTTGAGCAAAAATATGAAGTAGAAGATGTTAAAGAGATTGTTTTGGAAGTTAGGGAGCGGGTCAAGCAGACAATCACCAAGTTGTCATCGGAGAGGGTATTCTAACAAATGTGGCAAGTGGACCATTAAATTCTTGTTACAGACAATTTATGAGATTGCGACAACAGGTTGTGTGTGAAAGCTCCAGAACCCTTCGAGATAATGAACAAATATCTCCACATGGAGAAGAGGATATTGGTGAATATAAAAAAATGAAGTGGTATAAGTACAGGGTGACCCTCTTGCATGATGGACGGATGAGCTATGCAAGGAAGCAAATCATCAACTTCCTTGTATATTATGATGGGAAGACAGTTTTTGTTAGGTCTCTGGATGCATTTCTACATGTGAAGGATCACAAGTACATACACAAGCTATTACAAGATGTCATAAAAGAGGTCAAATTTGAGAATATCGTACATGTGGTGATGGACAACAACTTCAAGAAGGTCGATGAGATGATCATGAAGTCTAACAAGTATGGGACCTTTTGGACTCTGTATGCACATCGAATTGACATTGTCTTGGAGGAGTTTAGGAAGAGAAAGACCATCATGAACGTGGTTCATCACACACGATCGATTGGTGTTTATTGACTACCATACATGAGTCTTAACATTGATGAGAAGCACGTGAGGGCCATATCCTGATGTTTGGAATCACCGGTTTTGTAATCAATTTTGTAGTGTTGCAAAGCATGCAACATAGTAATATGGGGTTGAAGAAAATGTGTTGTTCGGAAGAGTAGATTGAGATCCAAATATGCAAGAAGATCAAGGTAGAAGGGCAAAAACTTTGATAGACATCGTGATTTTCTAGGAAGATGTTGCCGCCGCAACAAGGATCATGAAAACAATTGTGTCGGCAATGAGGATAGTGGATGATGAAAAAAACCAACCCATAGGGGTGATATACGAGACCACACAGATAATGAGGGAGACCACAAAGGAAAGCATTAGAAAATGGTCCAAAGTGTAGTTGGGTATCATAGATGATGGTTGGATGAAAATGCTGTCCCACACCCTTTTCATCAAGCCAATATCTAAAGTAATTATAAACTAATGCCATTATACTGAATTCGTAAGAACTTAGATTCATCACTTCTGATAGATTAGTATACTTGTTCAGCGCAATGTCTAAATCAAATGTAGCACCACAAGTATAACCATGATACTCATTGCTGATGTTTATTACATGAAAATATAATACGTAATTTTAATGTTATTATATGTATGTAATTTTCTATAAAATGCTCTTTCAGGAAAAATAAAAAAAACAAAAACAAAATCAAGAACAAAAAGAATAAAGCTCAAAGCATGAAAGGAAATATCATGAGATTGGAGCAACATATGTTGAAGATAATATCAAGCATGATGAGCATCTACAAGAAGAATAAGGCTCAAAGCATGGAAAAGGAAATATCAGATCATTAGAGCAAAGGATGTGAAGATTTTGTTGATCATGATGAGCATTCACATGATGCTTATTTTTTAGTCTTTGTTAAAGAGCCATAAAAATATGTACAAAAATATTACCAATCAATTAGCCTAAATCTACCAATTGATTAGTATAAGTACTTTACAATATGTAAAAAAGGGGCATCCATTTTTTATTTAGTTATAACAATAAAATTCCTATTACATATTCCATAATAAAAATATTATATATTATGTAACTCCCACAACTATCTATTGTATCTAGCCCTCAAAACTTGGTATAAAGGCTATATTATTTTCTAAAAGTTGCAACATTAATTTAAATGAAGTAACTTAAGAAATATCCACTATGTTTTTATCCTAACCCTTCAATTAAGATCATAACTAACTTTTACGAGACATGCATTTATTAAATCATCTAAAACTTATTTTTCAACTATAAATACTTGCCCACTTCTCTCCATTTTTTTACCTCACCACTCTCTTTACTTACTACTCAAATCCTCAAGAGAGAAATAGTTATTCTCCCTCCATTCCGTTCTTGAAAAATCATCTTGAAGAAAGCATGCTTGAAAGGAGATTTTCTCCATCAAAAGCTCTGCATTCTTTTTACCTATTATCTTGTAAGATCTAAATTATTTTGATCTCCACTCATTACACTTATATCCACTTTGATATCATCGTCCTTTTATACTAGTTGCTTCTCTTGATATCCATATATATTAGTATAATTTTATTTGCAACTAGGATACTAAGGGTGACATTTCTACTCCTATTAGAGATTATTTGTCAGTACCTTTATTCCAAGGAGATTATTACTAGTCACAACTTGACTAGTAAATCTGCTCAATTAGGTGCTTGTTTTATTTTCGTTAGCTATATTTCTTACATCTCTCCATATATTTAAGGCAATTTTTAAATTTATTTTTTAAATTATTCATTAAAAAGCCAACATTATAAATTGAAATCAATATGTTATTCAAAGGAAACATAAAAGAAACTTTAGATCTAGAGGACTTGTACTCAATTTCTCTATATTTTGTTCCTTTAAAATTTTTTAAAAGTGAAAAGATCTACCATGTATATTGTACAAGGTAGAGATTGTAATAGGGATTACATTACTCCCATTGAAGTAGTGTGATTAATGCGGCCTATATGTGTAGGGGTTTAGAAATCTTGGATAGGAATATCAAGGTGATATGTTTTTATAGGGATGAGCATGGTCCATGCCCTATAGGGCCCATGCTCAAGCTCTATTATTTTTTGTGGGCTTTAGGTCGGGCCTAGGCCTAGTAATTTTATTTTTCGGGGGCCCAAGCCCAAGCCCGACTCAATTATTATGGATCAGGCCTGGGTTGGACCGACCCATTAAATGGTCTTATTGAATGTCTATTTGACGAATAAAATTGAGTTAATAATATCATAGATTCAAGTTGACTAATATCATATCATCAGGGTCAACAACCAAAAACCTAAAGCGAATTTAAGTTATAATCACATCATCAAACATCTCCAATAATATTACTAAGGCAAGAAATCGGAAAATATTAAGAAAATAAAAAAACAAACCCTTCTCGAGTTTCTAGTTGAAAGAGAGAGGTAAGGGCGAGCGATGCTCCATGCGGCTGTGTGTTGCCGCTCTAGGTCTCCATGCGGCGACAACGACCAAGGAAATTGGGTGGTACGGTGGGGCAGTGCAGTGAGGCGGCTAGTGATAACATGTGCAGGACTGTGGGCTGAGGGAGGGGTCACACAATCAGAAGGTGGGGGGGGGGGGTGCACGGAGAAGGAAAAAATCCCCTATCTAAGGCTTGCAAGGGGAGTTATTGGGCTCAATAACCAAACTCGCATTCCCTCTATCGGGTCAGGCTCGTGGACCCTAATACGAGCTCTCTTATGGGCCGAGCTTTCGAGCCTGATGGGCTGGGCTAAGCTGAGCTCGAGACTGATCCAATTAATAAATAGACCTAAAATCTTTGCCCAAGCTCATCCCAAAATTGTTTCGGGTTCAGGCTGGGATGGGCTTCGGGTTGTGTTAGGCCGACCCAACCCAATGCTCATCCATGGGTTTTTAAAAATATGGGTTTCCTCTATAAATATCTTTGTCTAAAGTTTTCAAATGAAAAAAAGATGAAACTATATAGCAAACTTATTTTACTTACTCAAGAATTTGAAAGTTTTCAAATAAAAAAAGATGAAACTATATAAGACATGTATACTAGATTTATGAATACAGTTAATAATCTAAAAGACTTGGGAAAGAATTTTGTAATTGGAGAATTAGAAGGTAAAATACTTAGACATCTAACTCAAAATATGAGTTTGAAGTAACAACCATTGGAGAAGTTAATAATGTTGAAGATTTAAAAATGGACAATCTTATAGGAAACCTAATGGTATATCAAACTAAAGTCATTTGAAAGTGAAGAAGAAGAAGAGATCACATTACTTACTAGAAAATAAAAAAAAACTATTAAAAATAAAAAGATTACATAAAAAAGAAAAATATTTCTAACTCTGACCAACTTATTTGCTATCAATGTAAGAAAAAATATCATATTAGAAAAGATTGCCCTATGATAAAAAAGATGAGTAAAATAAAATTTCAAAGAAACCTTTCAAGAAGGATAAAAGAAAGAAGGCATTACATGCAACCTAAGATGATACTGACTCAAGCGAAAGTGAAACTAGAGATGAATCTCAAGACGAGGAGGCAACATGTTCAGGACTCGTGAAGTTGGAGGAAGAGGTAAATTATTCTTTCATGAATTATCATATACTTTTAATGATCTTTATAAATAATATAAAATACTAAATAATGAAATAAAAATAATAAAAAATGAATATAACTTTGTTGTGAACAAAAATATAGAACTTAATGTTGAAAATCAAGTCTTATTAGAAGAAAAAGATATAATGAAAGACAAAATTAAAGATCTAGAATAAAATATTTCTTTACAAAAAACTGATTCCGAAAGATTACTAAAAGATATCTCAAAGTTTACAAAAGGAAAAGAAAATCTTGATAGATCTTTAGACTTTCAAATACCTAAACAAAACAAGCATGGGATAAGTTATTCACAATTTCAGGAATCCACTAAAAACAATACTTTTAACTTAACCAAAAAAATATGTACCTAAAACCACTTTAGAAAAATACTTTAATAATAAACAAGAAGACTATACGAAGTGGAAATTTCACATTATACAAAAAGAAATAAAATTCATAGATACTAATTTCTTAAAGGAATGGACAGAAAATGAGAATTATTATGTATGTCACCCAAAGAGAAGGAAGGTGTATAATGAACAATATGTGCTCAAAACATATGATAGGAGACAAAGACCTTTTCACTGAGATCACATGCAAGAAAGAAGGATGTGTGACCTTTGGAAACAACCATAGAGGTACCATAATAGTTACTGGTACAATAGACCAAGGTACACATTCTTTTAAAAATGTTTTGTTAGTAAAAGGTTTAAACATGATCTTTTGAGTGTTGGTCAAATTTGTGATAATGGATATAATGTGTTGTTCACAAATATTTTTTTTAAGATATTAAACAAAGATAGTAATGAAGTTATATTAGAATGAATGAGATTTAAAAATATTTTTGTAATTGATATATCAAAAAATGATACTTATAATTGTTTGATTGTTGAAGATAATAAAGTTACTTTATGACATAAAAGATTAAAACACCTTAATATAAAACATATATACAAACTTGTAAAAGGAAACTTAGTAAAAGGGCTTCCGAACAAAAACTTTAGCAAAATTTATATCGAGCATGTTCCTTAGGTAAGTTAATAGCATTAAATCCAAGAATATTGTGACCACCCATAGACCTTTAGAATTACTTCCCCTAGATCTTTTTGGACCACCAAAACCTCAAGTTTAAATGATTGCAGATTTTGCTTAGTTATTATAGATAATTACTCTATATTTACATGGGTATCCTTTTAAGACACAAAGATCAAACCTTTGAAACCTTCAAAAAATTTAGCAAATCAGTTCAGAACGAAAATATTCTACGACCATTAGAATAAGGACAAATCATGGTGGAGAATTTGAAAACACTTATTTTGAAAATTTTTGTGAAATAAATGGTATAAAACACGAATTCTCTTTTCCTAGAACACAACAACAAAATGGTGTGGTTGAGAGAAAAAATAGGCCTTTACAAGAATGTGCAAGAACTTTGTTAATAGAATCAAGATTACCAAAGTATTTTTGGGCTGAAGCTACTAATACACTATGTCATGTTTTAAATAGAGTTCTTATAAGACACGAACTAAATAAAACTTGGTATGAACTTTACTATGTAAAGACACCTAAGATAAATTATTTAAAAGTATTTGGATGTAAGTGTTATGTATTAAACACTCGGGATAATTTGTTAAAATTCGATCCTAAAGGAGACAAATGTATTTTTATTGGGTATTCAAATAGAAATAAGGCCTATAGAATATTTAACAAAAGAATGTTGGTTTTTTTATAACCCACATGGATACCAACTGATGGATGCAGGTGGATCGAACTATATGATACGGGTCTCTACAAATAATAAAAAAACCACAACATCATGTAGCATTTTCAATCACAATATGAACAATCAAATCAAAAAATTTAACATGGAAACCCTCTTGGGTAAAAACCACGACCCGAGTCTCCCGACTCGGACTTTCAACCTGATCTATACGGGCCTTACAACTTACCTAAGTTTCTGATGCGAGCGACCCAACCATGTTACGACATGGTTGATTACGTGGTCTGCTCCGACGTTTACAACCTGAGTTATTTATGCAGGCATCTCAAAACTATATACATGAAATAATCTTAACGACATCAATATCAAAGTAAATGTGCAATGAATAATAAGAGACAAAACTAAAACAATCTTACAGAGCAAAGAGAATGCTCGTAAGAATCAAATGCATGGCCTCAGAGCTGTTTGAATGGAGAACACAACAGAAAATAACTCTTCAACCTTTCTCTCAAAGTATAGAATTGAAAGCAGAGAGTACATAATTTGTTGCTCTTGGTATGTGTTGTAAAATAATGTATGTGGTCCTATTTCTTTGGATTTCATAAACATTGGCTCTCAACAAGTAGTTGTTGTGAACAAATCGGGAATGAAACTGGTTAAAAAAATCTTCCTCAACTGGAATATGATTGATCAAAAATCAAATGATCGATTATGAGGATTTAAGTGATCGATTAGAATGAAGAGATGATTAATCACAAATCAAAATTGATTGATCAAAGATATATCCACTGTAATTCAAATAATGACCGATCATAGGTGATCGATCATGTGTAAATGGTTGATCGATCAACTTGACTCTTTGAACTGAAAGTCAAAGTAAAATGGCTGAAATGCAATATGCATGATTTGAGGTCTATTACATTATAAGATAATTAACAAAAGCAGGACTCAATAAAAGAAAATACTTCATCTTCTTCTTGAGCTTGAGATCCTTCCTTGAGCTTGAGCTGGAGTTCCATATCCTTGAACTCCTTTGAGCTTCTTCTTCATTTTAGTTTGAGCTCCTCAGGCTTAAGCTTCTTCCTGGTCCAAGAAGCTTTCTTTCTCTTGACCTAGCTATAAGCTTTGAATACAACTTTTTTTATCATCAAATCATACATGCTTATGTACTAACAGATTCCCCACCCCTTTTAGAAAATGACAAATATTTTATGTGTTTGCAAAAATAACGAATGTGTGAGGAAATAATTTTTGTTTACTCTCCTTTTTTGATATAATAAAAAAGGTAAACTAATACCAAAAGAAAGATATTACATTTAATTGATACCAATGATCAGAGAGATAACTCTCCCCCTTTTTCTTTTAAAAATATTATTTTTAATCTGAGCCCCTCCCAAAATAAAACTCCCCCTTAATCTTTTCTTAACGACTCTCCCTAAAAGATAAGAGTTGAGGGCTCATCGCCAATGCATGATATGAATGATCAACTGAATAAAAAAGATAAGAAGTCACTTACGGTTCTTGACAACACACTTCTCCAATATCGGTAGCTTCTCCAAGGCAGTGGTGGCGTCCAGCCATGGTTTTGAAAGTTTTTGGCCTTGGTAGGGTCTACTTTTGTTGACATGGCCTCCTCCATTCTCATTAACCTTCAATATATGAAATTTTTTTCTTTTGTATCCTTCCTTTTTCGGGTCCTTCAGGGTTAGATAGCAATGTTTCCTTCTTTTTCCAAACCTATTTTCTTTTCTAAAAACAATTAAATATAGAAGCATAATTTCCTATTTTTTCTTCTCCTTTAACACAAGTAAATTTATTTTTAAGATCAACAATTTCTTTTTCTAAATAGCTAATTTTTACTGTAATACTACGTAGATCTTGTTTTAGCAACTCATTTTCCATTTTGAGAACATCTAAGTCACTAAGCAAACTAGATTTATCTTATAAAAGTTTCTTGTTTATTTTTTCTAGTTTAATGACTTTTCTAAAAAGATCCTTATAAAGATCAGAGTAAGAAAGTTTATTTACCTCATCGTATGAGTCTGAATCGAATGAGTCCGACGAGTCTGACTCGACTATCCCAACCCATGCTTGCTCATCTTCTTTACCGATGCTTGATGTTTCCAAGCTAGCATCATAGGCTTCTTATTTTGGAGTTTCTTCATAAATAGAAGCAAAGAAACTCCAAATCTCATTTGCCAATCTCAGGTGAGAGATACATTCCAACTCCTCATTGGACAAATCACAATATATGACATTCATAGCTCTTGCATTTAATGCCATTTTATCCCTCTCGTCTTTCATGTAGCCGAACTCCTTCTCTTAAATATACTAAAACTTTTTTTAGACTATGCTCCAAATCACAAAGCTGCTTGCTTATAAGAAGACATACATCTTCTTCTTCCACCTCGTGTAGTTAGTTCCAATGAAGAAAGGCAGATGAGTCATCGAGTTTCCTTTAGTATACGATCTTAAAAAGTTAGCGATGTATGCTTTAGAGAGTTACTTCTTCGACATGGTCGAGGCTCTGATACCAAATATTGGTCTTCTTTAACACATGCAGGCACCGACTGATGGATGCAGATGGATCGAACTGTATGACATGTATCACTGCAAATAATAATCTCAAACAACCACAACTTCACGTAGCACTTTTAATCAAATATAGACAAGCAAACCATAAGTGCATAAGTATTTAATGTGGAAACCCTCCTAGGTAAAACCCACGACCTGAGTCTCCTGACTCGGGTTTTCAACCTGATCCACATATGTCCTACCACTAACCTGAGTTTCTTACACAAGGAAACCAACCGTATTACAACATGAGCTGATTACACGGTCAACTCCACCATTTATAACCTAATCAATTTACATGGACAACTCAAAACCGTATACATGAAATAAATCTAACAACCTCAATATCAAACTGAATATGCAATGAATAATAAAAGGTAAAACTAAAATGATATAACAGAGCGAGTGATGAATCCGTGATTCAACACTCTAAAAGTTGGAAATAAAGTTTCGTTCTCGAGTAATTAGTTACATTTCTCCTTTTATTTTGTATTGTTCTCATTCATGCATTTATAATTAATATCTGCATTTTAAAATGCATATTTGCATTAAATATCACTTGTAAATATCACTTGTATATTCACCATATCTTTTTTATTTTTTATCTATTTTTCTCTAACTCAGAATTGAGTAAAATCAACTTTATAGTGTATATATTACTAAACTAATAAAGGAAAAATGTCAAAAAAATACTAACTTGTAAAACCGACCAATAAAACCCAAACCCTAGTCTGAGACTAAAAACTTTAAAATGTGAATATCTCTCTCATACAATCTCTTATGGACCTCTACTCACGTTTGAATTAATGTACGTTAAAATACCTTCAAAACAAGACCAAATTCAAAAGAATCGGAGTTCGTATGTGAAACTTGGGTTTTGGGCCCTTATTGTATACTGTACATATCGATCAAACTACCCCTTTATTTTATCTTTTTATTTTCTTAATTATTTAGAAAAAATATATTAAGTTGTAAATATTTATCTTATATTTCTCTAATTTTATTTTGATTTTTATCTTACTTAAAAAATGAAAAAATTGTAAAACACAAAATGCGTTGTTTTATATCTATAAGACACCACCCAAAAATACTTTTTTATACATATAATTTATTTTTGTTTTGGTTACTTTACAAAAGTTGTAGATCTCGTCGAGACAAGCAACTTCTTGTTGACACATTTAGATTTGATCTCTTTTGTTAGTTCTTTTCGATTTTTTGTTTACATATATTTTTTGATTTTTCTGGGAGCGACACATGGCATCTCCTGGAGCCGCATATTTATTTATTTTATTATTTATTTATTTTTATTATTTATTTATTTTATTATTTATTTATTATAATTATTTTCTTTTCATTTTTTAAATTTATTTTTTTTATTTTTTCCATTTTATTTTCTTTTCTCTTCATTGTTTTTAGTAGCCTTCTAATTTTATTTTATATATCTTTTTTCTCTTCTTCTTTTACTTATTCTCTACTCCAACTTCCCACATAATCTACCTTCTCCACCTCTTTTCTAACTACCTCCTCCTCCTTTTTATTCCCTTCTCCTCCTTCATTCTTCCCCATCTGCTGTTTCGAGAGAAGAGAGGTCGAACCCTTTTAACATTCAGGTGACAGATGTAGGAGATGAGTTGAGCGACGACAACATCAAAGGCGAGATCCATAGCACCACAGTTGCCGTGTCGCGAGCATCCAATCAGACTAGCTTAGCTTCGAAGGATTCCACCGTCCTTCTCGAGGCCTCAACATGAGTCCAACATAGCTGCTCCCCCCTTTGGTGAAATTCTAGGTATGTTCTCTATTTTCACTTTCTCAATTTTTTTATCTAACATCATTTGTTTTCTTGTTGTTCTTCATCACACCATCATCACACGTACACCGCCTCATAATCATATTTTTTTATTTGTACATCATCATCTTCATCATATCATCACCATCACCAAATCACCACCATTTTCACCTCATCTTCAATTCTATTCCATATTTAAAAAAATACACAAAATTAAAACAAAATAAAAAAAATAAAAAGTAGCAAGTCATTGCCAGCAACGTGTTAGTCATGTGAGCCCGAGGCGAACCATTCCTACAATAAATGTTATTGTAATATATGATTTATCAATAAAAGTTATTGATTGTTTTCACTCCCTTTCTGAGATTAAATGAATGAATGCACTATAAGGTCCCTCTGTACAATAAGGGTTATGTACCATGGCCATCTTGATAATCATACAACTTTTGATTCATCAATTGAATCATAGAGGCTGGTGCTTGGATGAATATCTAAGGAGTTAGATAGAGGACTCATCAAGCACCATCAAATGATTATTAAGTGATGATCTTCAGCCTGAGTAGGAGATGACAATCCTTTCTCATTTGGATGATATCTGACCGACCTCTTAATGTAGGTCCTCTGCATGGGAATGGTGATTCGGAGGTGTCAGATTAGTTGAGTCAAAGGGTTGACTTAACGAGATCGAGATAACCAAAGACCTATGTTGAATGCTGTCACAACATAGGCACACATTCTCTGACCAGAGACAAATGTGTTACTATATGTCTGAGTGTGTACATTTGGCAGACCAATAGGTTGATGACCTATCCAAGGTCTATACACCGGCGAGCTGGTGTGCATGTAAAGACATATGAGTAATACGATCTCTCAAAGGGATCATACATGTTCACATGTGAACCGGAAGACATGTGCTCACTCATGAGGTATTGGGACTGATCAAATTCCATTCATGGTCGTCATTCTTTGGAAGCATGACAAGAACTTGAAGGTATGACATATGCTTTGGGAAAGCATATGATCGATACCAATTCCCAATGATCAAGATTGAGAAACTTGATGATTGAACCCTAAAGAAGACAGTATAAAATTGATCTATATCTTTGGGTTCATCATAGGTCTTCCAGTATGTAGGATGTACAAGTGTTAGGAAAACATGAGGGTGATGTGATCATAAACGATTGTATAATCATGACGCTTCCATTCCGAGGGAGTAATGAAACATGTTTGGATTTTAGTGACTCCTCTCAGTAGAGAAGTAACCTGATCTTAGTCCAAGTATTGGACATTGGTCTAAATAAGATTCAGATGCAATGAGAAGATTAGGTCTACGACCTTGATTTAATCAAGCATCTATGGGAGGTCCATGAGATCTGGATTTGAGATGTGATCTTAATATCCAAGTCACTATACGTGGAATAATACAATCGTCCTGTCCTTATATCCAAGTATCTACGGAGAAAGCACATTATTCTTGAAGGGTTCAAGAGTAATTCCATAGTTGAATCATATCTAAGCATCGAGAGATTGATAATTAAATGTGATTTAATTATCTTAATGCATGTGAATATTTATCCAATTTAATTACATGTGATTTAATTATTGTGAATAAGAATAATGTGGATAACAATATCCAATTATTCATAATATATTATAAATACGATTTATAACGCACTAGAGAGAGCTTATTATGATTTATATTTGTTGATTAATTATTGGTGTGAATTATATTCACATTGTATAGTTAATTAAAAATGTAAATCACATTTTATTTTGGGTTGTGAATGCGATTCACAAATTTCAAATGGCAAGATTGCACTATTCTCAAAATAATTGTGAATTATTTTTGTAGAATAATTTACAACAAGAGTTGTTGTAAAATCATGGATTACAAGAGATTGGTGGAGATCCCACCCTTCCATATTGGAAGGTTGGACGGCTACAATTTCCTTAGGAAAATTGGTAGCCGTCCACTCCATATATGGAGAGTGGAATCTCCATCCAATTATCTCCATGTTTGCTTGATTTGATTTAGGATTGAATTATATTTGATTGATCAAATATATTTAATTTAAATTAAATTATTAGTTGTGTTTTTTTACCAACAACAATCTTGACTATTGAAAGAAACACAAATCAACCTCAACAATTGATTTTGTGTGTCCCATGGATTGTGATCCATGGACTCCCAAAACCCTATAAATAGAGAGGCACCCCATGCTCTCTAGGGTTATGCAATTAAGAAACAACAAGCTCTCTCCTCTCTTTAATTCCACACGCCATCTCCTCTCTCTATCTCTCTCCATTGGTGGCCGTCCACCATACCCTAAGGGAGGAGTCTCCGTCGTCGCTCCGCCATTGTGCCGCTGCTTCGACAACTCTCGGTCTCCATGTTCTTTGGTGTGCTTCGCTCACGAAAAAGGTGTTCAATCTCGTGCGACGAGATCAGGAGTTCCCACACTTAGTTCAACATCTTGGATTGCGAGGATTACGCGATTCATCCCCGCACTCGCAAGCGTCTTCTTCGAAGATCAGACTTGAGGCAGGAGGTCTCTTTTTCGTAGAGACTCGATCAACCATGCTACAAGAGGTATTTATATATACTTGATGTGGTTTTAGATGAAACGATCCGAGAATCATTTTTGGATCCTCTGGTTTCACCGCATGAATTTTTTTAAATTCCACTGCATAGAACAATTAGTGCGACTAGTCGTTCTTCATCTTATATGGATACGATGCTCACGCTTCCGTGATGCTATTGAGTATTATACCATATCCTTCAAGTGTATTAGAGCCTTAGGTCGAAGGTTTTGGATACGATCCGTAAACCTAGGACGTCTTGGGTTCGTTAAGGTTGCAAAAGTTTTTATCACATTTCATTTTCGCACCTCTGTTTAGTGAATAACTTTGGCCCTATTCAAAATGTTTAATGGATTTTGTTCCCCATTAAATAAGGAAATCATAGGATCTGAATTTACGTAATTTGGATCCTGTTTGCTCGAGATATGGTCTTTTAAATGAACATGTATCCACAGTTACGGGAACTGCGAATCATAACATGATTAAGGAGTTAATTAATGTTTTGATGAGCCTAGAAATGCGTGAAATATTACTTAGGTTCTGTCATAAATCAAATTAGAAATCTTTGAAAACTGATTTTACGTAATTTGGATTTGATTTGATTGAGATATGTTAATTTTAGTAAGTAGGGGTTACTGCTGAAATTACATTCCTAATCAAGAACCATGTGATTGTCAATTAGTGAAATTAATTATTAATTTCTTGGAATAATTATGAAAAATATTTGAGAAATATTTAGTGATAATTATTTCCTTAATTGACATAGCCTCAACCACCAAATTGATTATATTTGATCTAAATCAATTGGATACACAATCAACAAACAAACTTGCTTGAATAGGATCGGGAATTTGTTTAGCAAACTTCCTTATAATCAACATTGTTTTGATTATTACTATATGGTATAATTTTGGCTGAAAAATCGATGATCATCTCAAGTACACAACGATCTATTTGGCATTATCCTTTCCTGAGGTGGATATGGTGTCTAGTCGAGGAGCATTGGGGTAGCAGGATGCACCGTGTGTGGTCTATCCCATTCCCGTCAGTACTGGCCATGACAATGGGTAGGGACTCGATAATGCCGGAGAAATCAATGTGTATTTTTCTAATTATAAAATTCGAATTAATACGTACTTTGAGATAATACCATATATATTCAAATAAAAGTTCAAGTTTGTTGATTGAATTGGATTGATAATTGATTTAATATGATTAAATAAATTATATCCATTTAAAAATACTCTATTATGAATGGATGTGTATTTCCCTTAGAAGAATTAATTATATGAATATGATTCATGATAATTAATTAAAATTTGAATAAGAAGTGGAGGATCACATAAGTGACATCCATGGTCTCCCGTCAAGGCGAAGGGTTCCGTCACCAGATATTGTATGTAGGAGAAGCCTGTCTGAAGTGACAGCTCCTACATACGATCCATTTGAATCGAGCTCTTCGCTTCTCGAAAGAGTAAGTACGTATGCATAGTGACCCCAATATCGGGTCCTCATATTATTGGGGCGATATTGGATTGCACATAGCGAGTTGTATTCCTGTTGACGGTTGGTTCCATTAACAATGGGTCAACATCACCTTAGGGGTGGTGGGCCTGGGTGTTATAGACTGAATTGGGAAATACAAGTTGGACTTGCAAGGCGGAATGTGTTCTCGCTTATCTTCATTGGAGTCACATGTTCTCATTGTATTGGGATGTGACAAAGATAAAGAGGAGATGCTTTGAAAGTGATTAAGGGAATAAACTTTCAAAGTTGATAAATCAAGACTAATTTGATTTAAAATGACTTAATCAAATGTCTTAAAAAAGGATATATGATTGTTTATATTTCTAATATAGTGCATTCTTAATTTCAGAAAATTAAGTCCATGAACCCTATGAGCAGGCTTCTGGAGGTCAACCAGTTGACCAGACCAAATTATTCGGATTGGATCCGTAATTTGGAACTTGTTCTCTCAGCTGAGCACATAAGTTATGTACTCACAGAGGACAAGCATGAAAACCCTAAGATGAATGAAGAAAAGCAATACAATGACAATTATGATGAAGATCATGTCTTGGCTAGATGCTACATCCTGAGTTCACTCTCCAATGTTCTTCAGAAGCAACATGTGGAGATGAGCACATGCCAAGAGATAATGTAGAATATGAAAGATATGTTTGGTGACATAAACGACACCCAACGTTACAATATTATGAAAGAACTCGTTCACTGCAGGATGCAGGAAGGGACTTCAGTCTGAGAACATGTACTCAAAATGTTTGGGTACTTGTCTGAGCTGGAGACCCTTGGGGCAAATATGGATGCAGACATGCAAGCTGACTTCATTCTACTATCTTTGCCCAAGTCTTTCAATAATTTTGTGGTTTCAATCTACATGAACAAGTTGGACTTGACTAACGTTGGACTTCTTGTTGCATTAAAGTCTGCGGAAGACGTAATGAAGAACGATGGTCCCTGTGGCAATGTAATGGTTGCACAAGTCAAAGGGAAGCACCGTCGGAAGCAAGGTTCTCGGAAGGGACCGACCCAGAAGAGAAAGAAGAAGAGTCAAGGTGTTGGCTCATCTTACAATGCATCCACATTGATAGCATCAAAGAAAACTGACACTTGTCACCACTGCAAGAAGCTGGGGCACTAGAGGCGTAACTGCCCGGAATATCTAATGTCGGTCGACAAAGGTAAAGCTCCAGCAGGTATGAAATCTACTTTCATCATTGAAACTAGTCTTCTCGTTGGCCGAGAAGGAAGTTGGGTTGTAGATTCTGGTGCTTCTATTCATGTATGCAATTTGTTGCATTTGTTTCAGGAAACTAGGAATATGGAAGAAGGGGATATAGTCATCCAGATGGGATCTAATGCAAGTGTTGAAGCAGTCTCCGTCGGGACTTGTTGATGAATCTGCGCTTCGTCATCTTTATTCATTTATTTTAGCTTAAAATCCCTTATAAAACACCTGCATATAACACTAACTCCATATTCTTACTAACTTGCATCTGTGTGTAAATATTGTACACTTCTTACTAATTTTAACCTAAAATAAATAAAGAAAGAAAGAAAGGAAAAATAAAGAAAAGAAAACTAAAAAAGGAAGACTGTATACAGGTTGACCCGAACCCCGAGAGAAGGTCAAGACTTGACCTGATCGACCGGGAATAAAGTAGGGGGAGATAGGGTCCTTAAGCAGAAAATGCAAAAAAAATGTGTGTGTTGTTGTAAATACTTCTCACTTATTTTGTGTATATCTGTATAAAACTGACAATAATTTATTTGTACCTTAATTGGCCTCAAATCAAATAACTTTCAAAATAAAAGTTGTAAATAAAAATGTGTTCAAATTAATAAAAATAATTGCACAAAATAAATCATGTACAGAATAAAAGTAACCACACTTGGAAAAAGTCACTAAGCACTAATTGAAAGACCAATTTCGGTTCCATATGAACTCAAATTGAACTAATCTTACTTCCATTGGATTCTAAATTAAACTATCATTAAAATGGCTGTGATTTCATAATTTTTGGAGTTACGAGTAAAAAGTTGGTTTTCCGAGGTGGTTTGTGCAATTTTCCCATGTATTTTGTGCATATTGTATTTGCATATATTTGTAAATAATTTTACTAATTATTTAAAATAAAAATAAAAAAAATTAAAATTTTTAAAATAAAAAAGCTAATTTCCTCAATTACCCTTGTAGATAATGTCATATATGTATATAATATATGTATATAGTTGCTATTTTTGATTAACCACCATAAAAAAAATAAAAAATAGCTTTTTTTTATTTCAAATAAATAAAGTGATGAAAATTCAAAAAAAATTTTAGATAATTTTGTAAAAAGTTTTATCTCCTTTTATCTTTATCTCATTTCAATTTTCATCTCTCTTATCTCTTTATCTAAAAAAGTCAAAAATTCAAATTTCATCTCCGTTATCTTTTCTATTTATATGGCTCCTTCTCCCTCATTCCAACTTGATCAATCTTTAGAGAGAGGAGCCCGATCTCTGAGAGAAAATTTCGTCGAGTAAAGTACCTAGCCTCCGAGCCGTCCGGTGACATCGTGTCGGCCTTCGTCGAGGCGATCACGGTCCATTTCCGCTCCTAAGGTGAGATCCATCATTTTTCTCATTTTTATCTTAGGTTAATCATTGTTTATTTCATCGCATTTTAATTCCATCGTCATTTTATTTCTCTAGATCTTAAAAAAAATTCATCACTATTTTGATCCGCTTCGACTCGATTTTTCATCTCACGTTCTTGATCTCCTCGCATTCTATTTCTATCATCTACGATCTCTCAACTCCGGCCGCGTACGGTGGCCGGAGATCGGATTCGATTCTCTCATTTCCACCGGATCCTCGTTCATTTTTCCGAGTTGTATATAAATAAAATAAAAATAAAAAATCCATCTAATTAATTTTCTTCTCAAACCTTTGTTTTGCAGAAGAATCAAAATAAAACAAAAATAAAAACTATTTTTTATTACTATTTAAATTTCCTGTTTATAAAAAAAACAAAAACAAACAAAAACAAAAATTATTTCATTTTTTTCTTTCTTCATCTGATTATAGTAAAAAAAAAGAAAAAAAGGAAAAAAGAAAAAAAGAGAAACAACAGCAGGGCCGCCACCCCCGCCACCATTGCCGCCTCACCAACCTCAAGGCGCAGTGCCACCGACGCACCATCGACCTCCAGGCGCTGGGGCACCCGGTCCTTCTCCAGCCATCCGCCATCGCCATCTCCGCCTGAGGAGGACTCCCTCCACCGCACCCTCCTGAGCTCGCCTTCGCGCCGTGCACCGCCGCCGCCATCGCCATCTGAAGAAGGGCGGCGGTCGTGCTCCCCCTTGCCTTGATTTGATCGAACGAAGAAGAAGGGAAACAAAATTAGGGCTTTCTATTAAAAAAATTTGACAAAATTACAAGTATAGCCCTGGAAGTGTTCAAAATTGCGGAAGACCCCTTGACATAATTGGGAAAACATCAGAGAGCCACCAGAAGTTTTATAAATTACAAATGCGCCCCTACCAAGCCTCAAGCACGTGCCACACACGTGACACCGTGGGTAAATTGCACATTCTCCACTCTGTTTATTTTTATCATTTATTTAATGCAAGAACCTAAACTATTTACATTTCAGTCCCTATTATTTAGACATTGATTTGCATGATTCTTCTATTGAAATAATATTTTTATTAGTCCACAAATTTTTGAAAAATTATTCTATGCTCCTGATGTGCATATCCATTTAGCATAAATTTTTCATTGCATTTTGATTTCATTTATTATTATAAAAAAATCAAAACATGTCATTTTTCCCTGTTTGAAATTCAAAAATTCATAAAAATTCGAAAATAACTCCGAAAATTCTAAAAACATTAGGCATTGTCTTTTAATTGAAATGCAAATTTCACGCATTAATTCTATATACAACTCAAAAAATCGAAAAATACTAAAAATCTTAAAAAATTGTAAAAAATTCTAGAAAAATCCAAAAATTGTGATTTCAGTTTCTGATTGTAGATATTGATTTGTAGTTTATATTAAAAATAACTACCAGGAGTTTATATTTATAAATTGCAAATTACTCCAGTATGTGCACATTTTTATATTTTCTCACTGTTTGATTTTTCTAAAAAATAAAACATATGAAAATTCCATAAAAATTCTCAAAAATATTTCAAAACTTTTAAAACCCAAAAATATTTTCTCTGGATTTTTCTAAGCATTTTTGATAAATTGAAAAATTAAAAAAAAGTTGGTGCGTGTATTTCATATCTCGTGCATTTTTCTCCATTAGTTTTGAAAATAAAAAAAGGCAAAACTAAAAACCACTAAAAATTTTAAATTCAGAAAATATAAAAAAATAGAAATAAAAAAATTTAAAAATATAAAAGATAAAAAATCACAAAAACCAAGGATAGTTCTCCTTTGAGATTCATGTTTTCTCTTAATTAATTCTTTATTAATTGAATAACCCTCGGGATTTGTAGCCTCCCTCTGTTCGACCCTGCCCTCTATAAAGGTTAATAAGTAGCAAAAATAAAAAAATATTTGTTTGTTTATCGCGGATTTTTGGGTATAGCAACAACAATCTATATCATCAATTTCCGATCTCTAACAGATCCGTGTCAACAAAGTGGTGACGTAGCCACGGAGGCACGACGAGGGTAGTTAGGTTTCTCTTTTGACCTGCTATTCTTGGTTGTAAATATCTATTTATAATTTGCCACATTATTCCATTGTTCGTATCCACTACATCTGTTTCATTTTTCTTTCTTATCTTTGATAATTGTATTTCTTAGACATTCTCTTTTCTTTTTCTTGCGAGGGCCCGTGAAGCAAAGGAGGCGACCCTAGGAGAGCCAAAGTACCCAAGTGACGTGGAGGCAGCTTGATTCTTCACCAAGCTGCAGGATAGCGTGAGAAAATGAGAATAAGATTGAAAACAAATTTAAAAAAAAGAAAGAGAGAGAGTTTTTCTTTTCTACCATTTGAATTCTTGTAAACGGACTATCATTTGTTGTGGGGTCTGTTTCACCAAGTACCGGTGCACTTGGGGGACCTCACCGGTTTTGTTTTCATTGCCTTTGTTTTTCTCTATTTCCCACAGATTTCGTGAGCTACCTCTTGATTGCTTTAATTAATTTGCTTGAACCAGGTAATCAATTAGGTCCAAACACCCTACATAAGAAATTTCTGTGCCTATAGAGTAGAGCGTAAGTTGGAATTAGTCAAATTAACTTGTTCTTTCCTGTTAATAGAAGATATCATCTAGGACGGTTCACTTGCATCATATAGGATAGCTTATTTAAATTCTGCGCGGATCACTTGCATGTAGAGTGCTGGTAACAAGGTACGCATCTCTAACCCCTGCATGCATCCTTGCTTTTAATCGCGCATTGGCATTTCCGATCTCCTTCCTTGTTTTCACTCACATAAGTTAAAAAGGAAATTGGACACTCGGTAGGCAATTCTTTAAAAATATTTTAACCAAGTTAACTGCTAAAATCGGGACTGCTAAAGAGAACTCGACCCTTAAAAATACAAGGAAAAATCATTGTTTTGGGGAGAGTAACCCCCTCATTGTTTGGTTTGCTTGAGAAAGGGAGCGACCCGCACACTAGGATAGAGCCGCGCCCGAACTCTTTTCATACTACTATCTTGGGGTAGTCGTTCTCTAGTGAGGATCTCTCCGGTAGTCGGTAAAGCGGCCCGTGACGTCCTTAACAGATTGAATTGATTGGGTAGCCGATAAATAGTCCGCAATTCATACTGGTTGGGAAAGATCTAACTTTGGGATTGGGCCAGACTCCTGAGAGCATTGGATTCCTAACAACTCGCTTTAACTGCTCTGATAGATTGTATTCTCACCAAACTCTAAAATTGACAAGATAATTGACCGAACCTTCACAGTATTTACTTTGAGTTGAGTTGGTGAACTGGCAGTTTATATTGTGTTTGATTTCTTGTGTGCATACTCGATCCTTCTATGCATTTGTGCCTTTTTCTCCATATCTTTTGACTTGACCCTCGTGCTCTCCCGATCCCGCCTTTTGTTTCAGAGATGGCCGACTGGAGTTATTTTAATCCGATCTTCGCGGATACCTCGTACTCTCCAGACGATCCACCTTCGTTTTTCCAGGAGGACTTTCCTCCTGATATTTGTGCATATCCGCTTAACCCATTATTTCAGGAATCAGAGGACTTTGATTTTCACCCACCCTCATTCAACCCACCCGATCATGGGATTTCGGAGCCACCTTTCATGATTTCCACACTTGAGACACTAAACCAGATGACAGAGCATATGAATCCGAGGATTAACAATCTATTTAACATAAATACAAGCCAGAACACTGATCCACTATTTGAGGATATTGATTCACTTGAGGGTAATCATGAGAGCTTGCAATCGCCCAAAATACAAAATAAATAAGAAAATTTTAAAAATCCAAAAAGATTCTGGGAGACACATTACTGATTCATTTTGTAAGGAGAGGACCTAAATTCCTGATCATCTACCCACATATATTCAGATCATGTCCCAACCTTGACCCCGAGGATGCCACTATACAGACTGCTCTTGGCAATCCTCGTGTAAATGTTGATTCCGACCTCCTTCCTTTTATGGAGGAGGTCAAAAATTCAAAAAAATGCTGACTGAACCTGAAGTGGTAGCCACCCTTCATGAGATCATTAAAGCTCTACTTCAACAGGCCATGACAGATTTATCTACTCCTCAACACAATAAGAGAAAGCGAAGGAGAAGATCTGAGCGTCACATCTTGACCATGGCCACTGCCTACGCCATCTCTCACCATCTGTATTTTAAGAAAGGGAACACTGCCACACCTCTTGTGAGTTGCTCCATATCTGACTATTCTTGTGATAACGCTCTCCTTGACGGCGGTTCATCAATCAATATAATACCCTTCTCTATAGTAAAGTTTCTTCATCTTGGGCCTCTCAAGAAAACCAGGATGATAGTTCAATTTGCTGATGGATCTATCAAGAGGCCGAAGGGTATTCTAGAAATTGATGTCATTCTAATTTAGGGCATGAACTTCACTTTAGATTTTGTTGTAATGCCCATGGAGACCTCCACCCCTGTGGAGCATCCTCCAATCATCCTGGGACGACCTTTCCTTGCATCTGCGGGAGCCGTTATTAATTATGGTTCAGGAGAGATTCGCTTCCGTTCTGATGTAGGGAGCGATGTGTTGATCACTACACCCACTACTGACCAGAAACCTGCATCTCATGAGAGCCCGCCGTGTTAGCCAACCCCGAGGAATTTGACCTCGATGATAATATCAGAGATTCTTGTTATATGTTGGATGATAATGAAACCCAAGAATTCCTCTTTAAGAAGGAAGACTTGGAAAGCATAGACCTTGGAGTTCCCCCTTCTGGTATGTGGCGATGCATTGATGACATCCGCGGAATTTACACGTTAGACACCCTAGAGTGGAAGGCATACTCTGAGACTAGACATGACAGAAATGATTCGACTACTTCCACTGATGAGTCTGTTCCTATTCACCCTGATTCAGATGAGACTGATCATGCCAAATTTGATTTGATTTCTTTTATAAAGGAATTTGGGCCTTTTGATAAAGATGATGATCCGGTAGAGGCTCGTCAGTCTGAAATTGATCCTATTTTTTCTGATAATGATTTCGAGCCATTTTACTTTGATGTTTGCGAGACTTCCCATGCTGGACATGACCACACAACTTCCAATAACTGGTTTAGGCCTGCACAATCTGAAACTGCTGAGGATACATTCTTGGTCGATCCTACTCAGTTTATGTCTAATGATGATCCCAATATCGACCTACACCTTGTCAAATCCACACCTCAGCGGTCCGTAGGGGCACAACAAGATCCAAGCAGAACCACCAAAAATCCAAATACAAAGAAGCCACTACCAAATAAATATCTGACCAAAAAGGTCCAAGCTTCAAGAAAACCTGCAGATCTTGGTGGAGACTCGGCTACACTGGCTAGCTTCACAAGGAGAGGTGACTACACTGGCTACCCTCCAGTTCTTTTCTCTTTCTTCTAACTTCTCTCCCACGTCAATTGTGAATACAACGCAACAGACCTTAGAAGGAAATATTTGACCCCCCGAGGACGAGGTACTGGTGAGGAGCTTTGCATGGTAGTCCGGCATTCTGGATGGGAAGAGCTAAAAACTTCCACACACATGAGTCGATTGTTCAATGTTCATAGGGTATGCTTCGGGAAGAGGATTGATCTAAGACGACTTCTGAGTTGAAACTATGACAATGATGTGTAGAACTTGAAGGCTATCGGTTTTAAAATTCTAAGTCTCACAGAAGTTCTGACACACTAATAATCCAAAGGTACGATAGAGCTCCAAACTACAATTTTATGAAGATAAGTTTAATAATCAATATTACCCTACTTTCTTTATTTTCCCTTTCTTTTTCCTTTTCTTTTTTCTTCACTTATTCTTTCAAATAAGTGTTTTCTAAGGGATAACGCATAGGGGGATGATGAATCTGCGATTCGTCATCTTTATTCATTTATTTTAGCTTAAAATCCCTTATAAAACACCTGCATATAACACTAACTCCATATTCTTACTAACTTGCATCTGTGTGTAAATATTGTACACTTCTTACTAATTTTAACCTAAAATAAATAAATAAAGAAAGAAAGGAAAAATAAAGAAAAGAAAATTTAAAAAGGAAGACTGTATACAGGCTGATCCAAACCCCGAGAGAAGGTCAAGACTTGACCTGATCGACCAGGAATAAAGTAGGGGGAGATAGGGTCCTTAAGCAGAAAATCCAAAAAAAAGTGTGTGTTGTTGTAAATACTTCTCACTTATTTTGTGTATATCTGTATAAAACTGACACTAATTTATTTGTACCTTAATTGACCTCAAATCAAATAACTTTCAAAATCAAAGTTGTAAAAAAATGTAATTAATAAAAATAATTGCACAATTAAATCATGTATAGAATAAACGTTACCACACTTGGAAAAAGCCACTAAGCACTAATTGAAAGACCAATTCCGGCTCCATATGAACTCAAGTTGAACCAATCTCACTTCCATTGGATTTTAAATTAAATTATCTTTAAAATGGCTATGATTTCATAATTTTTGGAGTTACGAGTAAAAAGTTGGTTTTTCGGGGTGGTTTGTGCAATTTTCCCATGTATTTTGTGCATATTGTATTTGTATATATTTGTAAATATTTTTATTAATTGTTTAAAATAAAAATAAAAAATTAAATTTTTTAAAACAAAAAAGCTAATTTCCTCAATTACCCTTGTAGATAATGTCATATATGTATAGAGTATATGTATATAGTTGCTATTTTTGATTAACCGCCTTAAAAAATAAAAAAAATAACTTTTTTTATTTCAAATAAATAAAGTGACGAAAATAAAAAAAAAGGAGATAATTTTGTAAAGAGTTTTATCTCCTTTTATCTTTATCTCATTACAATTTTCATTTCTCTTATCTCTTTATCCAAAAAAAAGTCAAAAAATTCAAATTTCATCTCCATTATATTTTCTATTTATATGCCTCCTTCTCCCTCATTCCAACACGATCAATCTTTAGAGAGAGGAGCCTGATCTCCGAGAGAAAATTTCGTCGAGAAAAGTGCCTAGCCTTCGAGCCGTCCGGTGACAGCGAGTCAGCCTTCGTCGATGTGATCATGATCCATTTCTGCCCTAAGGTGAGATCCATCATTTTTCTCATTTTTATCTTAGGTTAATCTTAGTTTATTTCGTCATATTTTAATTCCATCGTCATTTTATTTCTCTAGATCTTAAAAAAAAATTCATCACTATTTTGATCCGCTTCGACTCGATTTTTCATCTCACGTTCTTGATCTCCTCGCATTCTATTTCTATCGTCCACGATCTCTCAACTCCGGCTGCGTACGGTGGCCGGAGATCGGATTCAAATCTCTCATTTCCACTGGATCCTCGTTCATTTTTCCAAGTTGTATATAAATAAAATAAAAATAAAAAATCCTTATAATTGTTTTTCTTCTCTAACCTTTGTTCTGCAGGAGAATCAAAATAAAATAAAAAACTATTTTTTATTACTATTTACATTTCCTGTTTATAAAAAAATAAAAAAAAACAAACAAAAACAAAAATTATTTCGTTTTTTTCTTTCTTCATCTGATTATAGTAAAAACAAAAAGAAAAAGAAGGGAAAAAAAGAGAAACAACAGCAGGGCCGCCACCCCCTGCCACCATTGCCGCCGCACCAGCCTCCAGGCGCAGTGCCACCGACGCATCATCGACCTCCAGGTGCTGGGGCACCGATGCCCTTCTCCAGCCATCCTCCATCGCCATCTCCGCCTGAGGAGGACTCCCTCCACCGTACCCTCCTGAGCTCGCCTTCGCACCGCGCGCCGCCGCTGCCATCGCCATCTCAAGAAGGGCGGCGACCGTGCTCCCCCTTGTCTTTATTTGATCGAACGAAGAAGAAGGGAAACAAAATTAGGGCTTTCTATTAAAAAATTGGAAAAAATTACAAGTATAGCCCTGAAAGTGTTCAAAATTGCAGAAGACCCCTTGGCATAATTGGGAAAACATCAGAGCGCCCCCAGAAGTTTTACAAATTACAAATGCGCCCCTGCTAGAGCCTCAAGCACGTGCCACACAAGTGACACAGTGGGTAAATCTCACATTCTCTACTCTGTTTATTTTTATCATTTATTTAATGTAAGAACCTAAACTATTTACATTTTAGTCCCTATTACTCAGACATTGATTTTCATGATTCCTCTATTGAAATAATGTTTTTATTAGTCCAATTTATTTTTGAAAAATTATGCTATATGCTCCTGATGTGCATATCCATCTAGCATAAATCTTCCATTGTATTTTGATTTCATTTATTATTACTAAAAAATCAAAAACACATCATTTTTCCTTGTTTGAAATTAAAAATTCATAAAAATTCGAAAATAACTCCGAAAATTCCAAAAAAATTGAGGTTGTTTTATTTCATTGTATTTTAATTGGTGTGCAAATTTCACGCATTAATTCTTTATAAAACTCAAAAAATAGAAAATACTAAAAATCTAAAAAAATTGTAAAAATTTTTAGAAAATCCAAAAATTGTGATTTCAGTTTCTAATTGTAGATATTAATTTGTAGTTTATTTTAAAAATATTCACATGAGTTTTGGGCACTTAAAATATTTTAAGTTACAAATTACTCTAGGCTGTGCACATTTTCACATTTTCTAACTGTTTGATTTTTTTAAAAAAATACAAAAACATTTGAAAATTCCACAAAAATTCTCAAAAATATTTCAAAACTTTTAAAACCCAAAAATATTTTCTCTGGATTTTTCTAAGCATTTTGATAAATTGAAAAATTAAAAAAAGTTGGTGTGTGTATTTCATGCCTCGTGCATTTTTTCTTTATTATTTTTGAAAATAAAAAAATTACAAAACTAAAAACATCTAAAAATTTGAAAAATAGAAAATATAAAAAAATTAAAAATAAAAAATAAAAAATATAAAAGATAAAAAAATCACAAAAACCAAGGATAGTTGTCCTTTGAGATTTCTATTTTCTCTTAATTAATTCTTGATTATTTGATTAACCCTCGAGATTTGTAGCCTCCCTGGATTCGACCCTGTCCGCTATACATGTTAATAAGTAGCAAAAATAAAAAATATTTGTTTGTTTGACACAGGATTTTTGGGGATAACAACGACCAACATTATATATCATTATATTATCCGATCCACCAAGAATTCTTTGTCAACACCTGTCGACTATCGTTATCTAATGGTTGAGTCTTAGTACTTAAAGAGTGTCTTTATGTACCTGAAGTCAGAAGGAATTTGATATATGTATCTAAACTTGTTAGAAGTGGATATTCATTCCTTTTTTGTAATAAATTAGTCATACATCATTATGATAAATATATTGCGGATGGTATTTTGACTTCTGGTGGACTTTATGAATTGTGCTATGATGAACATGCCATGAATGTTACTACCACTAATAAAAACCCTAAAAGATCCAGGGAGAATGGAAATTATTCGAATATGATTTGGCATCAAAGGCTTGGTCATTTATCTGTTGATAGGATACATAGATTGATAAAGGATAGACCTTTAGATTTTCTACAGGTTCAATCTTTACCTACCTGTGAACATTGTATTCGAGGTAAAATGACTAGGATGCCTTTCCGTAATAAGGTTACAAGATGAGAAGGTTTTCTTGACCTAGTACATACTGATGTATGTGGTCCCTTCAGTATCGCGACTCGAAATAGATATCGATATTATTTGACATTTATTGATGATCATTTGCGATACTGGTTTATCTTCCTATTACGTCATAAATCTGAAACCTTTGAAAAGTTCAAAGAGTTCAAAGCTTTGGTTGAGAACCAAACCGATAGGAAGACTAAATGGATTCGATCTGATCGAGGTGGCGAGTACCTCTTAGATGAATTCAATAAATACCTTAAAGAGAATGGAATTGTCTCCAATCTCACTCCTCCTGGAACTCCCCAACTTAATGGTGTTGCTGAAAGACGCAACATGACTATCATGGATATGGTCTGTTCAATGATGATGAAAGCACATTTACCACTTAGTTTCTGGGGATATGCAGTAGAGACTGTAATATATATCCTAAATAAGATTCCTAGCAAATCTGTTCCTAAGACTCCTCATGAGCTCTGGTATGGAACCAAACCTAGTGTTAATCACTTGAGGGTTTGGGGTTGCTTGGTCCATGCAAAGAATGTGGATGCAAGTAAGATAGAATCTCGCTCTCGTGAGTGTTACTTCATTGGGTATGTAAAAGATGGTATTGGATACCGGCTTTATGACCCTGAGACCCAAAAGGTTTTCGTCTCTAGAGATGTGAAATTTCTGGAGGATGATTTCCTTAAAGGTCAAGACAAAAGTAAAGTAGAGGAACTCATTTAATCCCCTAAGGATTCTGAGCTTCCTGAGCCAGAAACTGAAGAGATAAATAAAGATGAAACACCCATACCTCTTTGAAGAAGTTCGAGGGTGGTTGCACCACCTGAAAGGTATGGATTCCATGTGTCAAGTAAAACTGACAACGATCCTGCTTCATTTGATGAAGCACTCGTAGATCATGACATGGATAGATGGATGCTAGCAATGAATTCAGAAATTGACTCCATGCATAAGAATGGTGTATGGATCGTAGAGGATCCACCTAAAGGGGTAAAACTCATTGGATGTAAATGGATCTTCAAAAAGAAAAAGGGGACATGATGTGGAAGTAGAGACTTTCAAGGCACGGCTCGTAGACAAAGGCTATACACAGAGAGAAGGCATTGATTACGATGAGACGTTCTCTCCTGTGGTTATGCTTAAATCCATCAGGACACTGCTAGCTACAGCTGCATATCTTGACTACGACATCTGGCAAATGGACGTCAAGACGGATTTCCTCAATGGATACCTAGAGGAGGATATCTATATGGAGCAGCCCTAGGGCTTCATAGTTGAGGATGACAAAGTATGCAAGCTTAAGACATCCATCTATGGGCTCAAACAAGCTTCTCGTAGCCGGAACATCAGATTTGACGAAATCATAAAGAGTTATGATTTTGTGCAGAATCCTGATGAACCTTGTGTGTACAAGAAGCTTAGTGGGAGCGCTGTTGTGTTCGTCGTGCTTTACGTAGATGACATCCTTATCATTGGGAATGATACATGGATGATGACCAGTGTGAAAATTTGTCTATCTCGTACCTTTGAGATGAAAGATCTTAGAGAAGCCTCTTACATCTCAGGTCTGAAGTTGTTCAGAAACCGAGAAAAGAGGATATTGGGATTGTCACAACATGGGTACATTAAGAAGATTCTTGAACGATTCCATATGGATAGTTCCAAGAAAGGTTTCCACCCCTTAAGACATGGTGTCCACCTGTCTAAAGGGATGGCTCCTCAAACTGTTGAGGAAAAGAAAGCCATGGCTGGATGCCTCTATGCATCAACTGTAGAAAGCTTAATGTACGCCATGATGTGTACTAGGCCAGATATCTGCCATGCAGTGGGAGTGGTAATTCGTTACCAATCCTGCTATGGAGAGCAACATTGGAATACAGTAAAGAACATTTTCAAATATCTAAGATGGTCGCAAGATTACATCCTGGCCTATGGAGATGGTGATCCCCAAGTCTTGGGATATACAGATTCAGAATTCCAGTCGGATATTGATGATCGAAAGTCGACATCAGGGTTTGTATTCCTGTTGAACGGTGGTGGTGTGAGCTGGAGAAGTAAGAAGCAGGACACTACAACAAATTCAACAACAAAAGCCGAATATAATGCCGCATCAGATGCTGCAAAGGAGGTGTTGTGGTTGCGCAAGTTCATCTTGGAGCTTGGCGTAGTTTCCTCTTATACTCCCATCCCGTTACTCTACGATAACACGTGAGCAATTGCCCATGCGAAAGAACCTAGATGGCATCAAAAGAGCAAGCACGTGGATAGGAAATACCACATCATTGGGGAGATTCAAAAGCGTGGTGATATCATCATCACCAAGGTGGCCTCTACCGACAATGTTGATGATCCTCTTACCAAACCTCTGACACAGAAGGTTTTCGACCAGCATGTAACGAGTATGGGTTTAAGGATTGTTCCTGAATGGTTCTGAGGGCTAGTGGGAGATTGTTAGTCATGTGAGCCCGAGGTGAACCATTCCTACAATAAATGTTATTGTAATATGTGATTTATCAATAAAAGTTATTGATTGTTTTCACTCCTTTCTGAGATTAAATGAATGAATACACTATAAGATCCCTCTGTATAATAAGGGTTATGTACCATGGCCGTCAATAATCATACAACTATTGATTCATCAATTGAATAATAGAGGCTGGTGCTTGGATGAATATCTAACGAGTTAGATAGAGGACTCATCAAGCACCATCAAATGATTATTAAGTGATGATCTCCAGCCCGAGTAGGAGATGGCAATCCTTTCTCATTTGGATGATATCTGACCGACCTCTTGATGTAGGTCCTCTGCATGGGAATGGTGATTCAGAGGTGTCAGATTAGTTGAGTCAAAGGGTTGACTTAACGAGATCGAGAAAACCAAAGACCTATGTTGAATGCTGTCACAACATATGCACACTGACCAGAGACAAATGTGTTACTATATGTCTGAGTGTGTACATTTGGCAGACCAATAGGTTGATGACCTAACCAAGGTCTATACACCGGCGAGCTGGTGTGCATGCAAAGACATATGAGTAATACGATCTCTCAAAGGGATCATACAAGTTCACTTGTGAACCGGAAGACATGAGCTCACTCCTGAGGTATTGGGACCGATCAAATTCCATGCATGGTCGTCGTGCTTTGGAAGCATGACAAGAATTTGAAGGTATGATATATGCTTTGGGAAAGCATATGATCGATACCAATTCCCAATGACCAAGATTGAGAAACTTGATGATTGAACCCTAAAGAAGACAATATAAAATCGATCTATATCTTTGGGTTCATCATAGGTCTTCCAGTATGCAGGATGTACATGTGTTGGGAATACCTGAGGGTGATATGATCATAAACGATTGTATAACCATGATGAAACATGTTTTGATTTTAGTGACTCCTCTCAGTAGAGAAGTAACCTGATCTTAGTTCAAGTATTGGACATTGGTCTAAATGAGATTCAGATGCAATGAGAAGATTAGGTCTACGGCCTTGATTAAATCAAGCATCTATGGGAGGTCCATGAGATCTAGATTTGAGACGTGATCTCAATATCCAAGTCACTATATGTGGAACAATACAATCTCCCTATCCTTATCTCCAAGTATCTGCAGAGAAAGCGCATTATTCTTGAAAGGGTTCAAGAGTAATTCCATAGTTGAATTATATCTAAGCATTGAGAGATTGATAATTAAATGTAATTTATTTATCTTAATGCATGTGAATATTTATCCAATATAATTAGATGTGATTTAATTATTGTGGATAAGAATAATGTGGATAGCAATATCCAATTATTCATAATATATTATAAATGTGATTTATAATGTATTAGAGAGAGCTTATTATGATTTATATTTGTTGATTAATTATTGTTGTGAATTGGATTCACATTGTATAGTTAATTAAAAATGTAAATCACATTTTATTTTAGGTTGTGAATGTGATTCACAAATTTCAAATGGCAAGATTGCAATATTCTCAAAATAATTGTGAAATATTTTTTGTAGAATAATTTACAATAAGAGTTGTTGTAAAATCATGGATTACAAGAGATTGGTGGAGATCCCACCCTTCCATATTAGAAGGGTGGACGACTACAAGGGAAATTGGTAGCCGTCCACTCCATATATGGAGAGTGGAATCTCCATCCAATTGTCTCCATGTTTGCTTTATTTGATTTAGGTTTGAATTATACTTGATTTATCAAATATATTTAATTTAAATTAAATTATTAGTTGTTATGTTTTTTACCAAATAATCTTAACCATTGAAAGAAACACAAATCAATCTCAACCACTGATTTTGTGTGTCCCATGGATTGTGATCCATGGACTCCCAAAACCCTATAAATAGAGAGGCACCCATGCTCTCTAAGGATATGCAATTAAGAAACAACAAGCTCTCTCCTCTCTTTAATTTCACATGCCATCTCCTCCCTCTCTCTCTCTCTATTGGTGGCCGTCCACCATACCCTAGAGGAGGAGTCTCTGTCGTCGCTCTGCCGTTGTGCTGCTACTTCGACAACTCTTGGTTCTCCATCTTCTTCGGTGTGCTTCGCATACAAAGAAGGTGTTCAATCTCGTGCGACGAGATTCGGAGTTCCCACGCTTGGATCAACATCTTGGATTGCGAGGATTACACGATTCATCCCCGTGCTCGTAAGCGTCTTCTTCGAAGACCGGACTTGAGACAGGAGGTCTCTTTTTCGTAGAGACTCGATCAACCACGCTACAAGAGGTATTCCTATATACTTGATGTGGTTTTAGATGAAACGATCCGAGAATCATTCTTGGATCATGTGGTTTCATCGCATGAAATTTTTTAAATTCTGCTGCATAGAACAACTAGTGCGACTAGTCGTTCTTCATCGTATATGGATACGATGCTCATGCTTCCATGATGTGCTCGAGGATTATCCCATATCCTTCATAGTACCACCCCCAACCCCTGATGCGGTGCAACATCGACCGCCGGCCAAGCTGACCGTGCTTCCAACCCGTCCACCACATGATAACAACACCTGCTCCACTTTTCTGCTCACCTGCGCACAACCGCACGCCTCCAGCACTGCCTCATGCGCTGTCGTGCCTCACGCCACCTTCCGCACTCTAGGACGCCGCACTCTAGCTGCGGTCGTGCCTTCAACCCCACGCGTGCGGCCCCAGCCACCATCCTCGCACGCCCTAGCCGCTCCCCCGCACGACCACAACCCTTCTCCAAGCACCACCGTGCCACCTCGCCGCCCCGCGACCTCGCCACCTTCATCGCAAACCATGCCTCGTGCTGCTGCCGTCGTCCTCGACCGCACCCCTCGCCCTAATCGTGGGTTCCTTATTTTGGGAACCCACGATTCCACGAAGAGAGAAGGTCGAAATTCCCCCCCTTTTTAATTTTGTTGTGAAAATTACACTTTCTTCCCACATTTTTATTAAAATGTAAAAGTACCTCTGTGAACATTTCAGTTCATCCAATTTTAATTCTGTAATTGCACGGACACCCCTGTGTTTTTGCTTTAATTTGGACATCCATTTTGCATCATTTTTTATACAAAAGTGCATGTTGTAGACCATTTAATTCTCTACCTCTTATTATTTATTTGTAATTTTTTGAGCAATGTTAATTAATAAATTATTTTTAGAAAAAATGCATATTTTACCCGAATCATGGTATGAAATTCATATTTAAGTAAATTGCTATAAAAATTGTATACAAATCAGATATGATGCTTTTAGTTGTGCTTTAATTACTATCCAAATTTCTTCAAAAATAAATTTGTCTTATGCATAAATAAATTGTTGAGTGATTTAAGTAAATGCTTTTTAAATAAATCTACAAATATTATTTTTGCGAAATTTCAACTCTCTTGAATTGCTCGTTGACGACTCGCAAAATCGGCCCTCTAATAATGTGTTTTTAGCACATGTAATCATCATCGTAGTCGGGCCGATTCGGGTCGTCAAAACGATCACCTCATTAAGAGATATGCCATAATGAGTCGAAATGAGGTGATCGAAGATTTATTTTACTTGGCAAGATACCAAGGTCGAACTCAGGGACACAAACCTCTCTCGTATTTATTGGACTTAAGTTTGTTTAATCAAGTGTTGAGTTAAAGAACTATAGGTCAAAACATGACAATGCATTAAAATAAACATGCAATTTTTAATCCATTTTTTTATGCAAATAAATGTGATGCGATGCAATGGAAATTACAACACAGATATGCCCTAGATCAAGATGATGAGCCAGTTAATGAGCATCAATAAGAAGATGTACTTAATTTCAAAGTTGAATAAGGCATATTAGACACAAAGCCAACAAAATAATACATAAAACTTCATGTGTCCAAAATTAGAAATTAACGATGCCATTAAGAAGTACATCAAACAAGCTTTCCAATGAAACTGAAATCAACTGAATAGGAAACATGATGCTCAAGATATGCATAAAGAAAGAAAAGGGCATAAATGCAAGAAAGACATGAAATAAACTAGCAGACAGGTCCATGGGAGGGACGAAAATGTAATAAAAATAAAGTTCGGGACCTTCCCTGTAAATGACCCACACGCACAGGGGCATTTTTGCAATTTTGAAAACCCGCGAGGGTTTCAATGCAAATTATCCGCTGTGCGCATGATCTGCACGTGACGCAGGACCAATCTGCAATTTGAAGAAGTCGGTGGGGCCTCAATGCAATTAGCCCAGAAGGCACGCGCCAGGCACGCGCCCTCTAGGCTCGGGATGGCTGGGAGGCTCGGACGTCGCTTCGGCGTAGGCTCGGAGTAGGCCGAAGCTCCTGCAGGCTCGGAACAGGCTCGGTGGCTCCAAGCCTCTGGCTAGGACACTAAGGCTCGGAGTAGCTCTGGTTCTGACGCGTGGCCGGCTGGAGTCCATCCGATCGCGACGATCGGGCGGCTGCTATGCGATCCTGAAGTGACGACGTGGCGAAATAAGGACCGTTGGATCGTTGGGATCCAACGGTTCATGAACTCGATGACGTGGCCTCGGCTTGGCCGTTGGATGGTCGCTGCAAGAGGACCATCCAACGGTATCTGCTCCTCGTCCTCTTCCGTGACTGGCGGCGCTAAGAGGACTCCGGCGAAGGAAGCTCTCCTCCGCCGCTCCTTCTCCATCGATGTGGTCTTCCCCGAAGCTCCCTAAGTGGTCGTAGAGGAAGCCCGGAGCTCGGGGAAGGTCCAAAGGCAACTGGCGACGCTCGGCGGAGCTCGGATGGTCACCGCGAAGTTGATGAAATAAGCTCCGGCCGGCCTCCGATCATTGATTGAATTAGGACCTGCAAGGTTAATCGCGCATAGACGAAGCGAGAGAAAGGTGCGTGCGTGCGACGCGAAGTGAGGTGGGAGCTCAGGCGGGCGTGAGAGTGAGGAGCTCGAATCTCCTCCGCCGTGAGGGCGGAGGAGGTGGGTCGAAGGTGACGGGGGGTATGGAAGAAGGAGAAGGCGATCGGAAGCGTGCGCGTGGAAGGGGGGATTGTGGCGGATCTGGTAGGGGAAGTAATGGAGGTCGACGACGACCGGAGGCGCCTAATTAAAACAGAGAAACAGACGAAAAAAAATCAAGGGAAGAAGAGGAACTTACCTGATCGGAGGCGGAGCGGAGGGCTTGGGCTGGAGCTCTGAGCGAGCTCCGGGTCTTCGCAACGTACTGGGCAGCCTCCCCAGCGAGCTCGGGCGGCTATAGGTCGCCGCAACTCCGCCGTCAAAGGCGGAGGGTCTCACCAGAAGCCTCGTCGTCTTCGCTCTATCCGACCACCTCCCCCTGTCACTGGGAGGTGGCGGAGGGCTGGGCGAGGCCCCATGTAAAGATGGACGGGTTGATTTGTCGGAGGGGGCGAGGTATTTGAAGATGGTTATGGCGGAGGTGTTGGTGGACGACGTGGGTTTGAGGGAGAAATGGGAGGACTGGAGAGGGTTTCGTGGGTTGACGAAGAGGTCGCGAGGGTCGTGGTCGATGGAGGAAGAACGTGGGGCTGTTGGCAAAGTATGCGGTCGTCGGAGGAGACGAGAGAAATAGGAAGGGCGAGGGATGTTCGCGAGGTGGAAATAGTGGGAAGAGAGGGGATCTGGAGGTTGACGACGAAGATCCACCGTTGGATCTGAAGATCCAACGGTGGATAAGTGGGCGCGGAGCGACGGTGCAGATGGGATCTGGGCGGAGCGATCGGAGGTGGATGGAGCGGCCACGTGTCGAGCTGGCGTGAGTGCGCTAGCAGACGGCTTGGATTAGAAATTAGGATTGATCGAGTGGCCGAGGAAAGAGGCGAACACAGCGGTTGAGATGGAAAGTCGGGGACATGATCGGGCGGTATAGGAACGGCCACGTGGCGTATCGAGGGGGCGGCGCGAACGGATGGCTCAGATTGGAGCTGGGGATGATCAGACGGCTGAGGGTTGAGGCGCACGTGGAAAAGGCGAGACCGTTGGATTAGAATGAAATCCAACGGCTGAGACGCGGGCGGATGAGGCAAAGGGGAGCGGGCCACGTGGCGCGCCCAGATTGGGCCACGTGGCCCAATCAGGTTATTGCAAGAGTATTTTTGATTTTTGAGGGCTTATTTGGTCGAATTTGAGAAAACTCAAAACATGAAAGTTGTAGATCTTGTCGAGATCTACAAGTTTCATGTTGACCAAAACTCGAAAAGAAATCAAACAAGGGCCCAAAATATTTTTGAGGGTATTTTTAAGTCTAAAAATACCACTGATTTTTGTTTTGACATTTTTTTGTGGTTTTTAATTTATTAAGGACTCTGTTAATTATTAGACAATAACAGGGATTTATTGACAAAACAATAAGCAAGGGGTTAATTATCATAAATAAAGATGATGAAACTGAGGTTCATCACCCCCCTATACTTAAACTATGCTCGTCCTCGAGCATCAAAAAGAATGACTAAGTTGGATTAACCCCCTTGTGCATGTGAATACCGGATCCAATCTGATCAAGTCGACTCGGCTTCAGAGATCCAAAATTTCAGAGTTCAACCCAGCCTTAATCAAGAGGCTTCCAATTCTTCTACTTCTCTAGACTCTCTCTGATGTACATATAAACTAAAGGATATGAGGTTAGTGTTGACTGCAATTCTGAGAGTAGAGTCAATTCGTCACCCAAAATCTTGGTCCGAGAAAATCTCCTAAGGACCCAATCCTCAGCACTAGGGAATAAATCAAATCTTGCATTCAGTCTACCGTCTCTTTAGTTGTCAGACTTAGAAAATGTAGATGGCAGGCCAAAAATGGAGGGCATGGGATTGTGTCAATTCTTCTCTCCCTCTCATTGGAACAAGGATTCTCTCTAGTGCCTTTTTACGCAACACAATTTTTTTTGGTGTTGATCAGTGCGTCCGTCAAGAGAAGTTGGAGCCGTCTGCACTTGTTTTCCTGGGAGTACACCGGGGTGTGTCTCTTTTGAGTACCTATCGTACCTTCGACACCCAGACTTGTAGCATTTACGATGCAGAGCCCTTTTTTTGGTGCAAGCCCGACTCCTGGTCCTAATAGTGGTGGTCCAAGTGGACACTTTGAAATGGTTGGGAGCGCTCGCCTTTGGTGGAAGCTCTTTGATATTTGACTTTGGTGGAATGAGAGCTTTTCTTTGAATTTCATTGACTTATATAATTGGTGGCTAGCTCCACTGCTTTTACCAAGAGTTGGCGCACACTGATCAACATTTTTTTATTTATTTTTCACACCCAGGCACTTAGGTTAATGTCAAGAGATTAGTATAAGAATCAAGTTCTCATACTGGCTAATATTGCTGACACTCAGGTTTCATGAAGCCTCCAAAGATTTTATCCCATCCTCGAACATCATTAGATCAAAATCCAAATTCGACTTCCTCATCCCAATCCCTCAGGTGAAAAATCAACTCATCTCAATCAAAACCGCAGTCGTGCATGTGATGTGCTGATCATATTCTTTTGTCTGAGACTAAGCATGGAATATAGCATGCAAATCTAGAAACTTAGGGGAATGTGGATGATTAAGTCTAAGACCCTGATGGCTAAGGCTGGTTAACCTAAAATCTCAAAGACCTCAATAAGCTAAATCTCCTTGACCACTTCAGATCCTGGGTGAAAGTGAAAATGTAGAGGACTAATCCAACTTCTTCATTCAAAAACAAGACATTTTTTTTTGAACTTCAAGAGATATAACAACTTCCTAAGCTCAATTGAGTATCCGCGGTTCAGCCAGTATGGATGTAAGTACAGGCCGAAGCCCGTTGCTTGAGGACGGGGCCTTGCGCGATGTCCTCTAAACCATCCAATCTGCTAAGGGCGAACCCTCACTGAACGCGGCTGACTTAATTGGGCTTAGTTAGTCACTAATAGCTCCTAAAGTTTTTTAGGGGTTTTCTGATTTTTATGGATTTTAATAAGAGTTAAAACACAAGTTAGACTCAACTTTCCTTGAAAAAGAGATGGCGATTTTTCAAAACCCATGTCACACAAAATAAAAAATTTTCAAAACATTTTCAAAAATCATTTTCGAAAATATTTCTATAAAATAGTGTAACATAATATCGAAAAACCGCGAAATCCTTTGAGTTCTCTTAGTCCAATGAATTTTACCTTAGCCAAAAAGTTTTTAATTTTTCAAATTTTTCAGATTTAGCTAAAGTAAGTATACGGTATATACGGTATACCCCCCTATACTTAAACTTTGCTATGTCCTCATAGCACTAGATGTTACAAGAACTTAGGTCCATTTAAATATAGAAGAATATATGGGAGCTAAGAGGGGCTCCCCCTATACTTAGGTTAGAAATAACCTAAGTATAAAGGCAAGAAAAGATGAGTAGAGAAATCACAGGGACTTGGGTCCCCCCTATACTTAGGCTGAGATTAGCCTAAGTATAAAGATGGAATTTGATGTCGGGAGGGACCCAAGGTGAACGAAGAAGGAGGATGGATATACAGGTGAGTGGTTTTGAATCTTATAGATGGAATGGAGTGACTACAGTTTTGGGGTTGTGTGTCGTAAAATATACGGCTCAATCAAGCAAGCAAACCCTTATTTTCACCAACTCACACGTGAAACCAACCAAGGTTGGTTTATTATCTTGTCTATTTTATTGGTGATAAAACATTTGATACTTACGCGAAAAAATGTGAATTAAAGCGTATGCGCGGGTGTTGCTCTCCCAAAACCGAATTTTACTCCATTTTAGGTTGACTTGCATTAACAGTCCCAATTTTATTTTAAATTGTCACTGAATTAAGGTTAGCACATCAATCAGAAAATCATCGTCTACCGTTCATTCCATTTTCCATTAATCCTAGGTGATCAATGAAAGCCGCGAAAAAACATGTATTTGATGAAGAAAAACGTGATTGAGTCTAAGCGAGAAATCATGCAGTGATTTGACGATAAAAACCGCAAAAAATCTGGGGCCGTTTTGAAAATCAAAATCAAATATGTATGCAAGTCGAAAAAGCCGCACCTAATCATGCATCTATTAGCGGTGATTAATCTTCATGAATTTTAGCTAAGTGATACGAGATTATGTGCGTCTTCATTTAAAGTGTGTCTTAACCTACGATCAAGCACATAAGATATGAAAATTGAGCTCGGAGAGCCGTGTGCCTAAGTCCTAGGTCGACACTCAAGTGGGGACGATCCCCACACAACCACGGTCGTTCGATTACATACGCGAGTCTTCGATCGAAGACCGCTGTAAAAGACGAATTATTAAAAATGCAACAAAAATGCGAGACACATTTTTTTTCTTTTCTTCCTCCTTTGCTCCAAACATGCTCCTGCGGCTCCTCGCAGCGGGGAACGTCCTGCTCCTCGCCTCCTTGATACATCAAGGGCCCTGCCACAAAAGCAATCGTTAGATCTCAAATAAGGAAGAAAAATTTTATATGCAAAATATATGAACAATTGACCTATAAAAAGAAACACTAAATTAATCACACAAAAATCCAAAAAATAAAAGAAATGAGCCGTGTCCCCGGCAACGGCGCCATTTGACGACTCGCAAAATCGGCCCTCTAATAATGTGTTTTTAGCACATGTAATCATCATCGTAGTCGGGCCGATTCGGGTCGTCAAAACGATCACCTCATTAAGAGATATGCCATAATGAGTCGAAATGAGGTGATCGAAGATTTATTTTACTTGGCAAGATACCAAGGTCGAACTCAGGGACACGAACCTCTCTCGTATTTATTGGACTTAAGTTTGTTTAATCAAGTGTTGAGTTAAAGAACTATAGGTCAAAACATGCAATTAAAATAAAACAAGACAAGACATGACAATGCATTAAAATAAACATGCAATTTTTAATCCATTTTTTTATGCAAATAAATGTGATGCGATGCAATGGAAATTACAACACAGATATGCCCTAGATCAAGATGATGAGCCAGTTAATGAGCATCAATAAGAAGATGTACTTAATTTCAAAGTTGAATAAGGCATATTAGACACAAAGCCAACAAAATAATACATAAAACTTCATGTGTCCAAAATTAGAAATTAACGATGCCATTAAGAAGTACATCAAATAAGCTTTCCAATGAAACTGAAATCAACTGAATAGGAAACATGATGCTCAAGATATGCATAAAGAAAGAAAAGGGCATAAATGCAAGAAAGACATGAAATAAACTAGCAGACAGGTCCCTGGGAGGGACGAAAATGTAATAAAAATAAAGTTCGAGACCTTCCCTGTAAATGACCCACACGCACAGGGGCATTTTTGCAATTTTGAAAACCCGCGAGGGTTTCAATGCAAATTATCCGCTGTGCGCATGATCTGCACGTGACGCAGGACCAATCTGCAATTTGAAGAAGTCGGTGGGGCCTCAATGCAATTAGCCCAGAAGGCACGCGCAAGGCACGCGCCCTCTAGGCTCGGGATGGCTGGGAGGCTCGGACGTCGCTTCGGCGTAGGCTCGGAGTAGGCCGAAGCTCCTGCAGGCTCGGAACAGGCTCGGTGGCTCCAAGCCTCTGGCTAGGACACTAAGGCTCGGAGTAGCTCTGGTTCTGACGCGTGGCCGGCTGGAGTCCATCCGATCGCGACGATCGGGCGGCTGCTATGCGATCCTGAAGTGACGACGTGGCGAAATAAGGACCGTTGGATCGTTGGGATCCAACGGTTCATGAACTCGATGGCGTGGCCTCGGCTTGGCCGTTGGATGGTCGCTGCAAGAGGACCATCCAACGGTATCTGCTCCTCATCCTCTTCCGTGACTGGCGGCGCTAAGAGGACTCCGGCGAAGGAAGCTCTCCTCCGCCGCTCCTTCTCCATCGATGTGGTCTTCCCCGAAGCTCCCTAAGTGGTCGTAGAGGAAGCCCGGAGCTCGGGGAAGGTCCAAAGGCAACTGGCGACGCTCGGCGGAGCTCGGATGGTCACCGCGAAGTTGATGAAATAAGCTCCGGCCGGCCTCCGATCATTGATTGAATTAGGACCTGCAAGGTTAATCGCGCATAGCCGAAGCGAGAGAAAGGTGCGTGCGTGCGACGCGAAGTGAGGTGGGAGCTCAGGCGGGCGTGAGAGTGAGGAGCTCGAATCTCCTCCGCCGTGAGGGCGGAGGAGGTGGGTCGAAGGTGACGGGGGGTATGGAAGAAGGAGAAGGCGATCGGAAGCGTGCGCGTGGAAGGGGGGATTGTGGCGGATCTGGTAGGGGAAGTAATGGAGGTCGACGACGACCGGAGGCGCCTAATTAAAACAGAGAAACAGACGAAAAAAAAATCAAGGGAAGAAGAGGAACTTACCTGATCGGAGGCGGAGCGGAGGGCTTGGGCTGGAGCTCTGAGCGAGCTCCGGGTCTTCGCAACGTACTGGGCAGCCTCCCCAGCGAGCTCGGGCGGCTATAGGTCGCCGCAACTCCGCCGTCAAAGGCGGAGGGTCTCACCAGAAGCCTCGTCGTCTTCGCTCTATCCGACCACCTCCCCCTGTCACTGGGAGGTGGCGGAGGGCTGGGCGAGGCCCCATGTAAAGATGGACGGGTTGATTTGTCGGAGGGGGCGAGGTATTTGAAGATGGTTATGGCGGAGGTGTTGGTGGACGACGTGGGTTTGAGGGAGAAATGGGAGGACTGGAGAGGGTTTCGTGGGTTGACGAAGAGGTCGCGAGGGTCGTGGTCGATGGAGGAAGAACGTAGGGCTGTTGGCAAAGTATGCGGTCGTCGGAGGAGACGAGAGAAATAGGAAGGGCGAGGGATGTTCGCGAGGTGGAAATAGTGGGAAGAGAGGGGATCTGGAGGTTGACGACGAAGATCCACCGTTGGATCTGAAGATCCAACGGTGGATAAGTGGGCGCGGAGCGACGGTGCAGATGGGATCTGGGCGGAGCGATCGGAGGTGGATGGAGCGGCCACGTGTCGAGCTGGCGTGAGTGCGCTAGCAGACGGCTTGGATTAGAAATTAGGATTGATCGAGTGGCCGAGGAAAGAGGCGAACACAGCGGTTGAGATGGAAAGTCGGGGACATGATCGGGCGGTATAGGAACGGCCACGTGGCGTATCGAGGGGGCGGCGCGAACGGATGGCTCAGATTGGAGCTGGGGATGATCAGACGGCTGAGGGTTGAGGCGCACGTGGAAAAGGCAAGACCGTTGGATTAGAATGAAATCCAACGGCTGAGACGCGGGCGGATGAGGCAAAGGGGAGCGGGCCACGTGGCGCGCCCAGATTGGGCCACGTGGCCCAATCAGGTTATTGCAAGAGTATTTTTGATTTTTGAGGGCTTATTTGGTCGAATTTGAGAAAACTCAAAACATGAAAGTTGTAGATCTTGTCGAGATCTACAAGTTTCATGTTGACCAAAACTCGAAAAGAAATCAAACAAGGGCCCGAAATATTTTTGAGGGTATTTTTAAGTCTAAAAATACCACTGATTTTTGTTTTGACATTTTTTTGTGGTTTTTAATTTATTAAGGACTCTGTTAATTATTAGACAATAACAGGGATTTATTGACAAAACAATAAGCAAGGGGGTTAATTATCATAAATAAAGATGATGAAACTGAGGTTCATCACTCGTATAAACCATTTTTGAGATAAATCGCTCCATGGATAATTTGATTTGTGGATTTATTAGAAATTAAATACTCACAATCACTCTGTTTTCATAAATAAATTCATAAAAAATCATATATTTTCGAAAATTTTCAAAAAAGCTTCATTTCATTATGTTTCACTTCCAGTAAAAATTTCATTAGTTTTGCGTTTTGGTTTCATGCATAACAACCACCAAAATGTTTGTATTTTTCATTATTGTATTTCAGACTTAAAAATTTCATAAAATACATTTTGCATTAATAATTGGATTACATTTTGATGAAAAATATAATTTATTTAAATTTGATTAATTTCACATTAAATTAAGTTGCTAAATGGCTTGTTTTCTTAATAACCTAGTTCATCAGCATTTTTGCATTTGCATTTTTATTGCATAAAAAATATACAAAAATTTCTGCTTGGAAAACCACGTTCTAAGTGTTCTAATTTGATCTGAAGTTTTTCCTTTTCCTCCTTGAGTTGATATTGGGGCTTGCCCATGCTAAAAATACATAAAACCACACATTAATTAATTCGTTGATTTATCAATTCGTGTGGTTAATTTTTGATCGATCTTGATTGCCCGACTACAATAAATCAACAAATTAACATAGGGCTCTAGCGTTCTATCAAATGACATCATTTCTAGGGAGGCAAACGGCTTTAGATCTTTTTAGAAAATTAGATTTAGGTTTTCCATTCACTCGGGTAGTCTGACCCCCGAACCATCTTGTAATTCTTTCATTTTTTCAATTATTTCTCTTTTTATTTTTTGTATCTATTGTGATGTCTCTTTCTGACAAAAAATTTATCTTTTTGTGCGAGGGCTCGATGGACTTGGAGCAGTTTTCTTGAAGTCGAAACATCTCAAAGTGCATTGGAGGTCGGCTGTTCGTGGAGCGAGCCAACTATTGAAATGCCAAGAAGATTTTTGAAGAGAGATTCTAGTTTTCATTTTTGAAAAAAATAAATTAAGTTGTAATAGTTGCTTGATTTCTAGCGGATTCCATTTGGAATCTCGCACGTGTATCAGGACTGGACATTGAAACCTTCGTGGTGGTGTGGTCGATTGACGTAGACTAGGACCTGCACTTGCGGCTTTGAAAAACAAAGAGGCGAGGTCGTTAAGTAATGGCCTGACACTTCAGGCTCACTGTCACTGAGGCGACTACTCAAACCTTCTCGTTTATCAACAATTAACCCACACAGATAATCAAGTAATTACGAGCAAGGATTAAAATTTATTATACCCTACTAAGAATGTATAATGGCAAGCAAGTAGGGGTCAAACACAGGAAGCAAAGGAGTAAAGCAAGCTAAACAAAAGTCAAGCACCCTATGTCTTGTGAATCACTTAACCAAATTGAACTTTTTGTGGGTTTTTAATTTTATATGTTTTTAATTTTATTTTTGATTTTATAATTTTATATTTTGATTTTTAATTTCTGATTTTGTATTTTATTTTTATATTTTATATATTTTATATATTTTCTTTTCTTTTAATAAAACAACTATACAATATGAGAAAAGGGAGATAATATATTTATAAAAAGAGGTAAAAATAGTCAAAATTCAGAAAATGAAACCTTTTTGGGATTTTTATATTTTTATAATATATTTTGTGATTTTTTTTATATTTTTACTAAATTTTTGATATTTTTAAAGTCATAAAAACTGAAAATAGTGAATAAAATACAAAACCAAAATTCAAATGAGGATAAAAATATCAAACAGAATAAAAAATTCCTTAAATTAATTTTAAAACAAAGAGAATAAAACAGAGAAAATTCAGAGATAATAAGTGTATTTTTAGGATTTTCTGGAGTTTTTAATATTTTTATGAAGTTTTTAAGAGTTTTGCTATTTTTAGGTGTTTTATTTTGTATTTTTTACGATTTTTGGATTGAAGTTAGAACACACTAAAAGACATAGAATATATTTTTTTGGAATTTTTCGAAGAGTTTTATATTTTTTAGGTATTTTCTAATAGACAGTACTGAAAATGCATGTTTTTGATTTTTTTATAAATATTAAAGAGCAATAAAAATGCAATATAAAAATATAGTGGAAGTAGAATGCAACAGGAACTTATGCTTATTTTTGTGGATTTTTTAGGATTTTATAGATGCATGAAATAAATGCAAACAATAAAGAGAAAATACAAATTCCAAGACCCACAGGGGTGTCTATGCAAGACCCGAAGAAAGGCCAGGGTGTAACTTGCAAATTTTCAAAAAATATATAACGCAATATAGAAGTTTCTGGATAAAATACAAATTCCAAGACCCACAGAGGTGTCTATGCAAAATGTCTAAAGTCACGTGCAAGCCGCACGCGACTGGCAAGGACCCGTCTGTAAATACTAAAAAACCTAAGGGCCTAATTGCAATTTTTCCAAAAATAATACAATGTGTCAAAATAGTTTCTGGACTAAACAGAAATAGTAAAAACTATAAGGGTCCCTATGCAAAATGTCCAGTCCCCATGTGCGCATGTCACGTGAGGTGATGTGGATATGGACCTGAATATAAATATGAAAAGTATAAAGGCTTTATCGTAAATGTTACAAAACCTTTAAACAACAGATGAAAGATTTAATACTAATTAATAAAAAAAAAATCATCAAGGTTCAAAATGCAAAATACCTAGGTTAACGGATCGGACGGCTGATGGAGAGTCACTAATGCCACGTGTCACGACCCGGTGTGCCGACATCCCTTCGCAGATGAGAGGCCATGATTAGATCATGGCCCCTTGATCGGACGGTGGCAGAAGGGCTAGATCGGACAGTGGAGATCCCAACTGGAGGGGCATCCCTGATCGGACGGCGTGGAGCCCCAGAGGACGAACAGGGAAGAACTTCGTCGGGGCAAAGTTCCTCCAGCGTGTACGCGTAGCTCCGACGATCGGCGCCGCCACAAAATGGCCTGGGAGGCTCCTGGAGAGATCGTCAATACGCTGGGGGCTCAAAATTTGGACGATGGGCACTGGAGGTGGCTGGCAAGGGCGGAGGAGCGGCGCGGCTCCAGGTATCTCCGGTGGCAGTCCAAGGGCGCTCCAGGTGCTTCAATGTGTGCTCTGACCTACAAAAAATGGTGAGAGGGTTGAGGGCAAAATGCCTCGACCCCGCGAATGGGTGGAAAGGTATGGAATGGTCAGCGATGGACGGAAAAACTCGAGCTCCGGCCATGTACAGAGGATGCGATTAGGTGATGATTCAGATAAGATCGAGGATCAGTTTTAGCTAAGGATGACTACTAGAGGAATAAGGAGCTCAATGGATACAAAGTAGAGGAGAAAACACTCACCATAAGTGCACCGACGGCGAGCTTGGGCGGAATACTCCGACGACGTGGATGAACCTCGATTCGACGCCTTCGACTCCGGCCAACGGGTACAATCCGTCCCTGCTGTCACCAGGAAGGTGTCCAAAACCCTAGGCCAACGAATGGATGGCGAAAGAGTGATCAAAATCGTCAAGGAAGGTCGGGAATCATATTTATGTGCGTTGACGGGAGGCTCCCAAGAACGATGTGGATGTCTCGATTTAGTGACCCAACACCCGAAGTAGACCCAGGGCGTGAATAACCATTCCTCGAGGGATAAAAGTCAAGAAGGCTCCAACACAAAATGATGAAAGGTTTTACGTAGAAAAATTCACAAAAAGAGCCAAAAAATACAGTCTAACACCCGACCAGACCTTAGTCAGAGAGTTGACAGAGGTCAACCACAGAAAGAACGTGGTTGGTCCACGAGGACCAACCAGAAAAATCCCTGGAAAAAAGACTTATAAATTCATTTTAAAATAATAAATGATTTTATTATTTTTAGGTTATTAAATAAAAATGTTTATTATTTTATAAAGTATTTTATAAAGTATTTTATTATGATATTTATTTATTTTTTGAGGTATAAAATTACAAGTTCCTTTTATGGCCTATATAGGTATATTCTTCTATATATTTTAATATTTTATTTTTATTTTATATATTTAATTTTATTCATTTTGTTTAATATTTTTATACACTTAAATATGTTTTTATTTTATTTTTTTGATGTATTTTGTACACTTAATAAAATATAAGTAGTAATAATATAGGTATATGTTCAAGTATTATACCTATGTGTTGTATACAAGTATTTTATTTTTGTATTTTCTTTAGGTTTTTATTCCTATTTTAATATACACATATATTATAAATGATATTTACAAATTTATAAAAATATAAAAATATAAAAATATAAAATAGTGAATAATAAATAAAATGAATATTTTAATCTGTACAAGTATACAATAGGGGTCCAAAACTCAACTTTCAAACCGTAGCTCTGCAAAATATGAAACTACCTTCATAAATAGCTTATTAAAATTATAAACAATTAAAGTGATTTTGATAAATTTCGAGTTTTATTGGAGAGATACAGGTTTGGGAAATTTGGATTCTGGAATCTTATTAAGACCATAACTTTTTATCTGTACGTTATTTTTGTGTGAAATCAATTTTGTATTTTTCTATATTTAATTATCTACAACTTTTATGTACAAAGTTTCTTTATTTGGAGTATAAAAAGTGGAACTAAAAATAGATCCCAAAATGAATAAAGAATGAATTAAATAAAAAAGGATTTTTTATTGTATATTGGCCCTTATCTCCCCCTACTTTATTCCTTGTCGACCTAGTCCTCGAGATGCCTAGGTCTCGAGGTTTTGGGTCATAAAATATTTGCAATATTTTATGCTTTTTCTTTTCTTTATTCTTTTATTTTGGCTTTAAAAAGTGTATTTTATACACTATTTACATACACATGCATGGATGATAAAATGCAAAAATTAAGGGTATTTACACGCATTTACTAGGGTTTTAAGGCCAAAATGATAGAATAAAGATGATGAAACCTAGATTTATCATCCCCCTATACTTGTCTTTGCTAGTCCCTAGAAAACACTTATGCAATAAGCGCAGAAAAGAAAAACAAAGAAAAGAAAGAGAAGAAAGATGGATTAAATTTAATTATCAAACTTGTCTTCACAAAATCAAAGTTTGGTGCTTAAGTTGGACCTTTAGAATTTTAGTGCAGGCGGAACCTTAATGGGAATCGGATTTGAAATCTAACAGCCTTCGAGAATCCTAACACTCTGCTCAAGTCTCCTTAATAGCCAAGTCAGAAGTATTTCAACTCATACGCGAACCCTTACGACTATGAATCTGACTCGTACAGTGTAAGTGATAATGGCTCTCCCCAACTAGAATGACAAAGAGACTGACTTCTCTAGCATGACAACCCAATGATTCCCCAATCCAATAACTCCTTCCTCGAGGAGCGGGGTATTCCCTTCTAAGTTTAAGTGGCAACCAACTCAAGAGGAGGGGTGAAGAGAAGAATGGACGGTAGCCAGTGTAGCTACCTATCCTAGGATGCAAGACCAGTGTAGTCAAGTCATCCAGCTGCATGCTAACATGATATGACTTTGGAACCCAAGCTTGCTTATTTCTATACAACATATGTACACTCCGGCAGGTATTTTATTTTTATACAGGCTTGTCCACTTTTTTGGAGTTTTTTTTGAAATATTATTTACATCAGCATTTACATAAGGAGTTTTTCCTCTTGAGCCAGTAGACTATCCCTCTTTTGAAGCTTTATTGCAACCCACACTCTCTTGTCTTTAGAATTCCTCATCACTGAATGGGTTGGGGTGCACTTCCCTCCCCAGAGGTGGACAAGTGTTTCCACTTGTGTGCGTCTCATACCGAAAAATCCAATCCCCTCACAATTCCAATTGAGTCGAGCCAAGTGAAAGGTGCAGGTGTCCAAGTTAGGTCATTATCAACAAGAGTCATGCGTGTGCTCCGAAATACTTTACTTAGGCAGTCAAGAATCCATTGAACCGAGTCTCGTGATCCTCAAAGAATTAAGTCAACTAGACTGAAGTACCTCAATTCCAGCTCCTATAAAGTTCCTGTTTTTAGGTAGATTTTAAGGTCCAACCAAGCTCCAATCTTGGGATTTACTTAGACTTGTTCAACTATTAAACTCAATCCGAAAAATGCTCATGCTATGCAAATGCTATGAAGAATGCAGAAAATATTTTTGTGATGCAATTTTCAAGATTTTGAATTTTTATGGATTTTTGAAAAGATGATGATATGCATTTTTTGTATTTTTCAAAGAGATTTTTCAAATGTTTTTGGTATTTTAATTTTGCAAATGTTTTTGAGATTTTTGAAAACAAAGATTTTTGGCTAAAAGCTAGGTTAAAAATATGTACACGGGCATGCATCTTATATTTACAAGAAGTGGATTTTAGGATTTACAAGGGTAAGTGGTCAATTATACACACACACACACACTGGATTTTGGTGTGATGTATATATTCCTCAAACTTATTTGAAAAAGGTCTTTTAAACAATTTTGAAAACTATAGTCCAAAATAATTTTTACAAACAATTTTACACACATGTACACGCATTTGAAAATCATTTTGCAAAGGTTTTTCAAACAGTAGAGATAGATTTTTCAAAATATTTTTGCAACCATTTTCAAACCATTTGCAAATCATTCTTCAAACATTTTATTTCACACAAAGAGAATAAAAGATTTCAAACCAAAAATGTTTTTACAAAGGTTGAAAACATGTAACAAAACGTTTTCCAAATAGTTTTCAAAAGATTTTTACGAAGAGATTTTCAAACTATTTTTCAAACATTTTGCAAAAAACATTTTCGCATGATTTATTAATAAGTAAATACAAAAAGAATTTAAGGAATAATAAACATCTTTTTATTACGGATTTTAATGGATTTTAAAGAAGTGTTAGCCATAATTATTAGGAAAATACGAAAGTACGAGTTATGGCTAAGGTATACACACCGTATATACGACCCCTATACTTAACTTGAGCTATGTCCTCATAGATCGGAGAGAAAAGAGAAGACATAACTCGTACTGAGTATAGACAAGTCTAAAGAATAAACGAAAAAGAGATGAATGAATGAATGAACGAATGAGAAGTCGACCATCCCCCCTATACTTAGGATCAAATGATCCTAAGTATAGTCAGGGAGGGTCAAGGGTGGGAATGAACAGATCGTACTCAGATTGTCTCCCCCCATACTTAGATTAAGATATCCCTAAGTATAGACAAGAAGAGGAGACAATGGAGAGGATCGAAAATAATAAAAACTCAGGGTGTACACCCCCTATACTTAGGACAAAGTACGTCGTAAGATTAGAAGACTGACAAAAAGGGGCGACACCTTTTTTGGTAGAAGAAGGGAAGAGAAAAGGAAAAGAAGAAAAGAAGAAAAGAGACCAGAAGATGGAGTATGAACAACTCGGGATGCACATCCCTCCTATACTTAGGATAAACTGCATCCTAAGTATAGCAGTGATGAAGGGGATGACATCTTGTCGGTAGAATAAGATAGAAGAGAAGGAAAAGAAGAAGAGAAGAACAACAGAAAAGTCATTCAAAAATATTTTGCTCTGCTTTGCCTTCTTCAGCCTATTCGGAAATATCCGGCTCATCCCTGTAGATTACTTGAATAGAGTCAACGACAGACATGAATGCATCATGTTCAAGGTAAGGCTTCAAAAGCTGTCCATTGACTATAAATGGTTGTGCGTCTGCTGATAAATTAGATATCAATACACTTCCATTGTCATGCACATGCTTAACCACAAACGACCCAATCCATTTGCTCTTCAATTTGCCTGGAAAAATCTTTAATTTTGCATCAAACAACCACACCTTCTGACCTGGCTTGAAGGACTTGCGGCGGATATGCTTGTCATGCCATGTTTTGGCCTTCTCCTTGTACATTAGGCTGTTGTCGTATGCATAATCTCTGAATTCCAATAATATGTTCAGATCCAATTTGCGGTTCTTCCTTGCTTGCTCAGAATCCAAATTGCAGATGTTGATGGCCCATAAAGATTTGTGAATTAATTTAATGGGCAGATAACATGGCTTTTCATACACAAGGTGGTAGGGAGACATTCCCAAGGATGACTTGTATGCTGTTCTAAGCCTAAAGAATTGAGTCAAGCAGCTGAGACCAGTTCTTACGATCCGGACACACAAGCTTCTGTAGAATTGTCTTGATCTCCCTGTTTAAACATTCAGCTAAGCCATTGGACTGCGGGTGGTAAGATGAAGCAACACGATGTTTAATGCAGAATTCCTGAGTTAGCTTCTTCACCTCTCTATTTATTAAATGACTACCCCTATCAGATATTAGAATCTTGGGAATCCCAAACCATGGTATGATGTGATCTGTCAAGAATCGACAGACAGTCCTACTATCGGCGGTTCGGGCGGGTATAGCCTCCACCTAGTGACTTACATAGTCGACAACAAGCAGAATATATTCATAACCCTGGCTGTTGGGAAATGGGCCCATAAAGTCGATGCTCCATGCACCTAAGACGTCTGATATCTGAATGAATTTCAGAGGCATCGTGTCTCTCATTCCTATGGTTCTGCCCATCTTCTGACAGTTAGTGCAACGTTTGACATAATCATCTATATCTTTGAATAATGTAGGCCACCAGAGGCCACTCTGAAGAACTTTTGTTGTCGTTCGTCTGCCTGAATGATGTCTTTTAGAATCTTGGTCATGGCATAAGGCGAGGACACTTGGAACTTCCTCCTGAGGAATACACCTTCTCCAGATGCAGTCTTCCCCCTCACGAAATAAGTATGGATCCTCCCACCGATAGCAATGGATTTTAGACAAGAATCTGTCTATTTTCAACTTCAGCCAATCCTGTGGGATTTTCTTGGTCACGAGATAATTCACGATGTCCGCATACCATGGAAGCGAGGTGATTGACAGAATTGCCTCGTCTGGTAAGGTCTCTATGATTGGTTGCAGGCTCAACTCAGGAGATTCCGGTTCAGGAAGCCTCAGTAAATGATTGGTCACCACATTCTTTACCCTAGGTTTATCTCTAATTTCAAGGTCAAATTCCTAGAGGAGAAGGATCCACCGAATAAGGCGTGGTTTGGCGTCCTTCTTCTGCTGCAGATACCGGATGGTCGGATGGTCAGTGTAGATGATCACTCTGGATCCGAGAAGATAGGATCTGAACTTTTCCAAAGCAAAGACTACTGCTAGCAGCTTCTTTTCAGTGACAGTGTAGTTTTGCTGGGCTTCATCGAGCGTTCGCCTATCATAGTGAATTGCAAATGGTACATTATCTTTCCTCTGTCCAAGTACATCAACAATGGCATAATCTGATGCATCGGTCATTATCTTAAAAGGTTGAGTCTAGATCGGTGGTTGCAAGACAGGGGCTTGCGTGATAAGTTCTTTTAGCTGATTAAAGGCAAGGAGCACACTGTCATCTACAATGAATTCATTCTCCTTGCCGAGCAACTCAGTCAACGGTCTGGCCAATTTGCTGAAATCTTTGTTGAATCGTCGGTAAAAACCGACATGGCCCAAGAATGACCTAACTTGTTTGATTGTTGTAGGTGGCTCAAGTTTAGAAATTACATCCACCTTGGCTGGGTCAACCTCCATGCCACATTTAGAAACAACATGACCCAACACGATTCCTTCGGTCACCATGAAGTTGCTCTTCTCCCACGAGAGTACAAGATTTACTTCGCAGCACCTCCGTAAGACTCGGTCTAAATAATCCAGACATTGATCGAATGAATCCCCGTAGACCGAAAAATCGTCCATAAAGACCTCAAGAAAGTTGCCCACCATGTCGGCAAAAACTGCTAGCATACACCTTTGAAATGTGGATGGGGCATTGTAAATCCCGAACGACATCCGTCTGAAGGCATATGTACCAAAAGGACATGTGAACGTGGTCTTCTCTTGGTCTTTAAGAGCTATAGAAACTTGGTTATACCAGAGTATCCATCCAAGAAGCAGAAGTATTCCTTCACGGCCAATCTCTCCAAGATCTGGTAGATGAAGGGTAAAGGAAAGTGGTCCTTCTTGGTGGCGAGATTAAGTCTTCTGTAGTCCAGGCATACTCGCCAAGAGGTGGGTACTCTGGTTGCGATCTCCTCCCCTATGTCATTCTTTACAATGGTGATCCCTGATTTCTTTGGCGCAACATGCAGCGGGCTCACCCATTTGCTTTCGGAGATGGATAAATAAATCCTGCATCACACCATTTCTAGATCTCTTTCATGACAACCTCCCACAGATTAGGATTTAATCTTCTCTGAAGTTCTCGAGAGGGCTTGCAATCGTCCTCCACGAAAATGCGATGCGAGCATAGTGATGGATTGATCCCATGGAGATCCGAAGTTCGCCAGCCTATCGCCTTGCGGTTGCGTTCAAGAACCTCTATCAGACGAGATTCTTGATCTTCGGTCATATGTGCATTGATAATGATCAGGTACATGTTAGGTTCTACCTCAAGAAAGGCATATTTCATATTGGAGGGCAAGATTTTCAACTCTGGCGGGGTCGGAGCTGCTTCCAAAGTGACTGTAGCTATTAATTCAGATGGTGATTCTTTCATCTGTTCGGTGTCCACCATACTCTGTTCTGCCCCTTCATTCAGATCTTGACAAAATGTTTCAATAATTTCTTCTTCATCACAAGCTTCTTCAATAATTTGCTCTTGATTTCGAAGGCACATCACCCCACAGAAGTCTCATGCAGCGTGTCAGCAAACACCTCATCTTGATCGATAAGGGGAAATTCGACTACGGTCTCCAATCCCTCCTCGGGTCAGAGGAGTTCATGGATCTCATTATCATCCAAGAATAAGTTGGTATCTTGAATTTCTTCCAGAAAGTTGCAGTCATCAAAATACTCAATCACCCTTGCGCATGATGTAGATGTTCCTTCTGCTGGTGCTCCCTCAGGTAGGGTCTCTACTTTGATTGTTTCGCTGCCAGCGCCAAAAGTGATTTCTCTAGTCCCATAATTCACCACTATGTTCGACGTTCGCAGGAATGGTCGATCAAGTATTATTGGGGTCAGGAGCAATGGAGCAGGGACGTCCATATCTAGTACCAAAAAATCGGCTGAGAACTGCTACCCCTGGACCGTGACTATTACGTCCTCCAACAGGCCCCTAGACTGCTTAACTGATTTTTCTGTGAACTACAAAATCATCTTTGTAGGTTTGAGCGATCCTAGCCTGAATTCTATAACAAGTGAGGCTGGAATTAGGTTGACAGAAGACCTGCTGTCGAGCAGTGTTCGTTCGAATTCCTGATTAAACATCTGACAATGCACAAGAGGTGCTCCCATATCTGGCTTTTTATCCGAGAGGTTGCTGATGGCATTAACTATGGCCATTATGAGGATATGTTTTTGAACTTACCACCTTTATTCCTGGAATTATGTGGGTGAGGCATGCGCTTGGTTGTGCATGCATCTTTCAATCCTTTCTTTACAGCTGACATGTACTCAAGAGCTTTCTTCAATGGCATGTTCAATACTAAATTCTAAATAATTTCTATGATGGCAGGATCAAACAATGCATTTTTAAAAATTTCCATTTTTTTGTTGTTTCATTGCTTCTAAGAAAGGAATATTTACAAAATCTTCACCAATGTCATTCAAAATAGTGTCCATATTGTTGTGTACAGGTAGATGGCAAAAAGGAATGGAATCATCTACAATATGTGGACCAAAAACGGCGGGCTCAGCTTCAGGTGCTGGTGTTGGACTCACTACAGGTGTAGGGTTCTTCAAGGCAGATGCTGGTTCTGGAACAGATGCCTTCGTCTCCAATACCGGCTGATATCCACCAAGGTTGTTGTCATCTCTTTGTGTTTTTATTTTTTCTTCATTTTTGTGAATTTTCTACATATGGTGCTCCTCCAAAAATGTTGCGTGGCCCTCATGCTAGCTGGGCTGACGACTCCTCGTCAGACACAATGTGCTTGCCCTTCATAGCTGCTGATGGCTGCAGTGTTCTACCGCTCCTGAGAGTAACAATGTTAGATATAAATAAATCAGTTCTACCTAAATCAGGCAGATCACTGCAAGCTACCTGCTTCTTGTGTCGGAAGTTATTCAGATTGGCCTCGACCTGGGCTGGTGTGACGGTCTTAGCATCCGTCAGGTCGTCAATCTTCTGGGTCATCTCAGCCATGTTTTTGACAAGTTGTTCAAGACAGGCGAGGGTCGGGTTCACCGGTACAATCTCAGATGAGTCGCCCCCTTGGGGCCTCTAGTTTTGATACTATGAAGGGGGTTACTATTGGAATCCTTGTGAAAAATGGTGGGGAGGAATGCGAGAGGAATACTGTAAATATTGCTGGGAGGGATATGAATTGTGATATGCTATAGCCGGTTGCTGTGGAGGGTGGCTTTGATTACGGTAGTCGAATTGCTGCTGCTGGTATGCTTGCCTCCATGAGTTTCCATATTGCTGCGGCTGCTGATTCTAAGGCTGGAAGGGCTGGAAATTCCTACCTCTCTGTTGCTGCTGGTGAGGTTGCCGGTTGGCCGAGTTCTGACCCTGCGAATGTCCCTGAGGACGGGTCAGCTGTTGTTCATGTTCCCATACACTGTTGATCTCTTGAATTTGTGGTGGGGGAGGAGGAAACTACTCTGGATAGGCTGGCTGCAACTCTGGTTGATAGACAACAATTTGGTTCTGAGATTGCGGGGGCTGCTCCGGCACCTGCACGTAGTACGTGCTGAACGGGCTGAGGCGACGGTGTGGTCGGTTGATGAATCTCCATTTCATCACCTTTATTCTATCATTTTGGCCTTAAAAACCCAGCAAATGCATGTAAATAGCATTAATTGTAGATAATAGCATTCATTATTCATTGTGTCAATTGTACATTAAATAATGTTTTTAATGCCAAAATTATAGAATAAAGAGAAGAAAAGAAAAAGAATAAAATATTGCAAATATTTTATGACCCTAACCCTGAGACCAAGGCCATCATGGAATTGGTCGACAAGGAATAAAGTAGGGGGAGATAAGGGCCAAGAGTACAATAAATACCTCATTTATTTATTCATACATGTATGCATTTTTGACACCTATTTTGTACATAATTATTTATTCAACAAATGAAGAAACTTTGTACATGAAAGTTGTAGATAATAATGTGAGTAAAAATACAAAATTGAGTTTTTGTAAAAATAATACCCAGTGTACATTTTATACACAGAATAAAAAGCCAAAATCTCAACTTCACAGACCCATATCTTGCAAATAAAAACTCCAAATCACCCAAACTCACCTTTTATCGTATATAGCATTTCATGAACTATTTTATAAAATTTGTTTCATAATTTTTGGAGTCCATATGCAGAAGTTAGGTTTTGGGCCCTTCTTGTATATAGGACCGATTAAAATATTCATTTTATTCAGTATTTATTTTTTGTACAAATTCATATTTTTAGAATTTTGTAAATATTGTATATAATGCACATACATATTAAAAATAGAAGAAAACCAAAAATAATTTAATAAAATAGGTATACAAAATTCATAGACCAAATACCTATATTATACACCTATATACAAATGAAAAGGATTTGATGCATTGATTCCTTTATATTTTTACAATAGTATATACATTATGCATAACTCATTAAAAATACAAAACCAAAATAAAATCAAGAAAATATAATAAATAAATTAAGTATATAAAATAGATAGATAAAACACCTATAAGTATACCTACATACACCTATACCTATTTATTTAAAAATACAAATAAACTTATAAAAATCAAACAAAAATATCTTTATACTCATAAAAATAAATTATAAATTTATAAAATAAGCCAAGGAAATAATAAAAGAAAATAAACAAATTAAAAATAAAATACATAAAAATACATGTAAATACACACAGACACACATTATTCAAATGAAACTATAATAAAACACCTCGAAAAATTCAATAAAAATCATAAATAAATACTAGATGAAATAATACACATTTTTTATTTTATAAGAAAAAATTAATAAAATCATTTAGGGTGTCAAATAAATCAATCTTCCATCAGGGATTCTGTTTTGTCCTTTAGCGGCTGAGGTGGACCAATCAGGTCCCTCTGCGAGTTGACTCCAGTCAACTTGACCTCCAGCCGCCCGATGTGACACAACCCATCTCTTCGCCCGTTTTCTCCCTTTTTTCCCGGGCATACCATCTATCAATCGAAGATACTTTCTTCGCAAGAATCACTCCCTAATCATCCATGATGCCCGCCGATTCCTTAGGTCAACCTAATACTCTTTAGATCATGCAATAATCGCCGGTCAATAAGGCCACTCGCCAATGTTTATAAATAACAAGGTCCGCCTCCTTCCTCATTTTGGCCACTTTTATTCCAACCTAAAGCCCAGATCTTGTTCCTGGATTGTTCCTCGTGACAGGGGGAGCAGCCCAGCGCCGTGACTCGGCCGGAGGAAGGAGATTTTGACGCGGCGGAGCTCCGGCGTCCGCCCTGCTCCCTGGAGGCCCCCAGGTATAAGAGCTGCTCTTTCTATGCATCTTTAGTTAGCCTTCGATGTTAGCTTTTCATTCCAGTCATTAGATTAGGTTTTGATTAATGTCTGTAGTTTAAAAATCAAAATTCGAAGTTCGCCGGAGCTCCGCTCCGGCGACTTCTCCACCCTCGTTCCGACCGTATCCGACCGCCCCAAGCATCTCATCTCGTTCCTCGACGCTTTCTTCATCCATTTCGCGTAGTTGTTCAACCCAGGACCCTAGGTCCTGGTGAATCGGGGCTCCCCCTCCGCCGTTCGCCGGAGCCCCTCCGCCCATCTCCATTGTGCATCGTAGCTTCAAAACCCCGGGTCGAGGTGCAAGCTCTCTCGCCTGCGGTTCTTCCTGTGCAGGTACTTCGAAGAATCGAGCCCAACTGGACTCGCACGGATCCGGGAAGAGGTTCCTGGGGGCCCTTTTCTTCTCCGACCTCGCTTCATCGACTCGAACCCCCAGGAGCCATGAAAACGCCATCAATCGACGCGGGACGCTTCCAGCCACCTTCAGAACACTTCAGACTCGCCGGGGAACCCTGGAGGAGCCCAAGCTCTTCGATCCAAGCTCGCCAGCTCCGAGCTTCTTCCCCGTTCTTCCAGGGGGCTTCAGCGCCGTCGGATCAGGAGAGCCGCCCCAGATTCAACAGGAACCGTCCGATTGAGCATCGTACCCACCGTCAGATCAGCGGGGCTGATCTAATCTCAGCGCTTCATCGGCGAAGCGTCATCGGGCGTCCAGGAGACGACGCGTGGCAAGTGAGAGGAGCAGGTCCGTCGGATGCCACGTTTGTATTAAGGGTAAATTTCACATCCACCCCTCTCGCTGTTTGTATTTACGGTTTAATGCCAAAAATAAAAGTCACCGTTGTAAATAAAATGTTTGTTTTGCAAAAAGGCCCCCGATGTTTTCATATTTGCACTTTAGTCCTTACGCACCTCACGTGCAGTGACCACGTGAGGCGCGTGAAATTTTGCAGCTAAGTCCCTCCGGGTCCCTGTAATTATTAAATGGTCTTGAAAATAAAAATTAAAGTGTATTTTTACTGAGATTTTTGCATGTATGCCCCTGTGAACTATTTTATTTGCAAAAACACCCCTGCCAGGCCATTTAATTTTTGAATGTTTTGTCTATTTATCTTGTGCTTCATGTTAAATCGAAAAATCTTGGAAAAATAGACTTAAGCTACTGATTGGTTGTGCTTGCATGTAATATTTTTAGTTTGTCATTTTATGGCCTTTTTGTATTTATTAAAAATCAAAAACATGTCTTTTAGTCACTGTCTAGATTATAAAATCCCAAAAAAATATCAAAACGCCTTGAAAAATTCTAAAAAAATTCCCTATGGTGTACTTTGTCCAATTCTAGTGTCAGTCCAAAAATCCCTAAGAATTTCAAAAGGAAAACCTTAAAAATGCAAAAATACTCAAAAACTTCAAAAAAATATTAAAAATCAAAGAAAAATCAGAAAAATATAAGCTCAGACCCTATTAATGCTATATTTTATCGTCTTTATTAGAAAAATGGTGTGGAAAATTTTTGAGGCTTGTAACTATTTTTAATGTTCATTTTTATTACATCCAGACCTTATTCCACTGTTTGCTATTATGTAGCTAATTAAAAAATACTAAACATATTCTCAAAAATGTCCAAAAATCACAAAAACAGTAAAAAAAATGATGAAAAAGCTAAAAAGATTTTATCTCTTAATTTTTGACTATTTTTAAGTATCTTTGTAAGTATTATAGTGCCCCTTTATATATATGTATTCCCTAAAAAATTATATATATATATATTACCTAATTATATTATTATTATCTATATATATATAAAAACAAACATAAAAAAATAATAACAAATAAATAAAAAAATAGATATATATATTCAATTAATTAAAACCCACTTCTCACAAGGATGACTTATTCGCACCTGAAGGCTCATGCATTTTGTATTGCTCTCTGTGGTTCGACCTCTACATGCTTGTTCCTTATACATTTTATGGTAGAGTAAATAAAAATTAATTCACATTTATTTTCGAGATTGATTGTTGTATTATTTGTTGTGGGTTAATTGCTGATCAACCCCCATATTCCGCGAGCGGTCGCCTCAGCGACACCTCTGTATTATTTATTCATGGTGACCCTCGTGGATTGTGGCCATCATCAGATGGCGCCGTTGCCGGGGAGCAATGAGCATAGCCTAATTGATTTTTGTCATTCTTGTATAAAATCCTTGATTAATCATTCATTTTTGTGAGCAGCTATTGTTTTATTGCCATTAATCACCATGCTTCATTTCTTTATTCATTGTGATTATTTTTCTCTGCTCTGTTTGATTGACTGAGTACGCTAATGCAATCTTTTTGTGACTTTGATGCGAGGGACCGCCACGCGAGGATGGCTTCCTAGGAGGCCAAGGCAGCCGAGCTTGGAGGAGGATGGTCTTCTCTTCTCATGACCATCTGGAGAGTGCACCAAAGAAGCAAAGAGAGGGGCATTAGATAGGCTAGATACTTAGGAAAATTATTTTTGTAATTCATGGTGAGAGAGAGAGAGACTATTTTGGCATGTAATTAAACAGGACTCTACTCTTCACAATGAGGTCCAGTGCCCGGGTGATTGTTCACCTGGGGGCCTCATCGCGGCTTTTTCGAGTTTTCATCGCCTTCTTTTATTTTGTTTCCCGCAGTTTTGAGCTTTCCGCCTTTCTTTTACTTTGTTTTGGGTGCTTGGAGCCCCTAGATATAGGTTGCTTGAATCGGTAGCTAGGTCCAAACATTAATAAGAATGCATGTTCCTATAGTTTACTTCGATTGGATCTAGTCAAACTCAAACAAGTTGTAAATTTGTCTCTTAGTCCCCTGTGCCGTAGCGAACCCTGTAAAGCGCTTTCTCCTACCCTCAATTTGTTGAGCAGAGGAGGGGTGAGCCAAGACCGGACTCTCTTGGGCTAGAGACAAATGAGCAACTTATGGTTCTTCACGCTAATAGCAGCTTATGTTTAGGACAATTTTGTGCCTTGCATACCGACATGTAGATAGGTTTAAAAATTCTGTTTTGCATACCACATGGAGAGAGCTGGGATGCACTGTAAGTCTTCTAACTCAGCATGCATCATTCGGTTCAATGGTGAGATTTCCATCATGGAACCACTTGCACGGCTTTTCCGCTATCTCCCTCTGATTTTGAGCACCTAGGACTTAAATAAAAATCTACAAAAACGTTAGGCGCTGGTATGAAACAGATCCAAAAAAAGTGAAAACCCAAAAAAATTAAAACCAGGGGACTGCTAAATAAACTTTGACCTTAATTAAAATCTGTAATGGACTATCATTGTACCGGGTTCATAAAGCCCTCATTGTTTTCAGGTACCTTGGAGGGGGACCAAAACCCTACTCCCTTGAGCGAGTGCAACCCCTAAGGATAGAAAGCCCAAAACCCAGTCTGCAACTGCCTTGTGTATCGCCTGGATTTCCGAAGTATTGGAGCTTCTATCGTACGTAGGCGAGTAGGACTTGGTCACCAATGGTGACTCTCTGTTGTGAGAGCATCGACCCTGTCCGAAGTATTGAGCATAGGCCACGCCTTCACGGGGGTGTCTGTCTCATCGTCCTGCGTCCGAGTAGGTTCTTGCACGCTCACGGGTGATTCCGTTGCGAGCGAGAACCGAAGTATTGGTTTCGCCTATCGGCTTCCTCTCTCTTTTCTTTGGCTGAGTAGGGATCCAGGAAGGGTTACAAGCACTCCAAAAAGTACAGACTACAGGTTACATAGGAGGAGGACAAGTACGGGATACTCTTATGGCAGTACTCTCTCTCCTATAGGGTAGCGTACTAAGGACTTGTTATAAGATATGCCTGAAAATCACAACTCTAAAAATGAAAAGATAATAAATAGCCGAACTTTCACGGCTTCACATGGCGTGAGTTGGTGAACCCGATTTTGTCTTGTGTTTGTATGGATCTGGATTAAGGTTCAAAGATCAAAGTCCCGCGCCTTTGCGCAAATTTTGTTATGTCTTCCTTTGACCACCCTGCTCAACCGAGCCTTTCTACTGTTTTACACTCCTTTTGTTCCTCGTTGACCATCGTATCATTCTTCCAAAATCCGACATTCTCTTGTGCTTCGCGAAGTTGATCCATGGATGATTTCGTCGGGACCATGCCGACACCTACATCGATTCCATGGACTCAACCTCGCCAATAATTTCGAGGCGATTCCCGAGAACCCGATCCGGACTTTGCGGATCGATCTCTAGACTCCTCGTTTTCTACCTTTCTCTTGGCCACCCAATAAACTGGGATCACTTTTGTCCCGCTATCGTCATTGTGAATGGGAGTCGATTACAGTCTACATCATTTTTCCATTCACAACATGCTGGGGTTGACCTGAATTCCAGCTTCATCACGACAGCTGAACATTAATTGCAAGTGATCTGATTCGGACCATCTCATTATGCAGATAGAAGACAGTGCAAGCCCTGGAGACTACTCCGGAGTTCATTTCGTCCGACTCAGACCCTGACATGGCGCCAGGAGGAAAGGGCAAGGGTCAACAGCCACCACCAGAGGGACAGGTGCCAGATAAAAATCAAGTTAATGCACAGTTGCTGGCATCTATCCAGGCCATACAACAGCAGCTGACTGAGCAGGCCCTTACACGGACCGCTTTCCAGGATATGTTGAATGATGTGATGAACCGTAACGACGGAGGAGGAGGCCGAGGCAGAGGAGGCAGGAGAGGAGGAGGTGGAGGTGGAGAAGGTGGTGATGACTACAACGATGATCCCGAATTCCCACCACCGCCAAAGCCGACACTCAAAGAAACATACAATCCGGGAGACAGCCAGATGACCGAGTGGATTCTCATTCCACTGGTACACGCTCACTTTGAGCTGAAGCCCCAATTTATAGCCCTTCTCCCTGCATTCCATGGCAACACCAATGAAGAGCCGTACATTCACCTCCAGCAGTTCTCCTGCATTTGCCGTACCACCCACTATCCGAATGTCCCTCTGGACATTGTCAAAATGATGGCTTTCCCCTTCAGTCTACAGGACAAGGCCCTCTATTGGGTCAATCATTTGGGAAAGGTCGTGACGACCTGGGAGGAGTTGAAGTCTGCCTTCCTGCACAAGTACTACCCTCTCGGTCGGCTCAACCAAATGCGAGCCCGTATTAGCAACTTCTCCCAAGGAGCTCATGAGTCAGTACACGAGGCTTGGGAGAGATTTACTGACCTGCAGGAGAAGTGTCCCCACCATGAGATCCTTAAGACCAGCCTGGTCCAGCATTTCTTTGGGGGACTCAATATTGAAAGTCAAAGGCTCATGGACGCAGCATGTGGGGGCTCCCATTTCAACAAGGATGAAGATGTTGTATGGCAGATTTTCGAAGAAATGGCCGAAGGAGAGGCCGCCCTCTCTTCATCCAAGGCGTACCAGAAGCAGCCCCAGATCCTCCAGAAACAAGTTCACATGGCTGCATCCAAGGAAGCCGAGAGAGATGAGAGCTCCAACCTCAGCATCATTGGGGGCCATCTCTCTAAGGTTGATATCATTGAGAAGCGATCACAGGACCTTGAGAAACTCGTTGTGATCGAGAAGAGGACCCAGAACCCGGATAAGCTCGATCAGATAAACAAGTACCTAGAGCTGTTGGTCGGTACGATCAACTCTGTCCAGTCGGCTACACCATCAGACGCTCCCGCTGAGAAGAAGGACGAGCCGCAACCGCAGCATCAGCCTCAGCCGAGCCAGTAGCCACCGGCAGTCCAGCACGTGTACTACGTGCAGGCGCCCGACCAGGGCCCGCCGCAGCAGCAGATGGTCGTTTACCAGCCAGAGTTCCTTTCCATTCCTGATCCAGTTTTCCCACCACCACCCCTGATCCAAGAAGTTAACGGGGTATGGACGAATGATGCACAGCCGACCCGTCCGCAGGGACAACCCCAGGGTCAGCAATTTGCCAACCAGCAGTACCACCAACCTCAGGGTGGTCATTTTGGACAAACCTCTCAACCTCACCAACAACACCAGCAGCCTCCCCAGTTTGCACACCAATGGAGGCAGAATTTTCCTTACCAGCAGCCGCAGTACCGCCATCCACAGCCGTATCATCAGTATACGGCTGCTCAGCCTCAACCATACCAGCAGTATCCACCTCCGTCCTACCAGCAACTTCAACTTCCTGCTCCACCACAGCAACACCACCAGCAGCCTCCCCACCCATCTAACCAACAGCAGCGTGGTCTGCACGCTGAATCTTCTGATGTGCCCCCAGCTAATCCCACCATGGAGTGTCTAGCCCAGCTTGTTAAAGGGCTAGCGGAGATGACCAAGCGGCTTGATGACCTGACCGCTACTCGCACTACCATTCCGGCGCAGGTCGAAGCCAACCCCAACAATTTCAAGAAGAAGGAGCAGGAGCGGTAGGGCCTTGCCTCCGCCTGCTACCAGATGTGGGGTGAATAAAGAAACAGGTGGATCGTCATCTTCCGCATCAGCCGTGCCAGCTCCAGGGGCGGGTGATGAGGAAGAGGAAGGAGAAGCCAGTCCTGCCGTCATGCCATGTCATCAGCCTCAGTTAAAAATACAAAAAAATCAGCAAAAACAAAAACAACAAAAAGAAGCCTGTAGCAGAAGCGAAGCCGCGCCAGCCTTGGAGGAGCCGCCAGCAGCAGCCGATCCCTTGCCAGCCGATGGAGCCGATGCTACCCTTTTTGATCGCCCAGCCACACCAGCATATTCAGATCCAGCTTGTACTCCTTTTTGTAGTCCGGATGTACAACATTCTGTGGGCGATGATTTTAATGTAAATAAGAACTCTAATTTTCCTGCCAGTAATGTGAATATTCCTTTTCCGCATGCAATACAAAAATCCAAAAAAATTGCAAAAAGAAAAAATGCATTGTCTGATCCAGGTGTCGTGGACATTTTGGATAAATTGACTGTTGAGATTCCCTTGTTGAAGGCCGTGGAATACATGCCAGCTGTGAAGAAAGGACTGAAAGAGGCATGTACTAACAGGCGTCGCCCAGCGCAAGACAACAGACGCCGAGAGATAGAAAAGCACGTCTTATCCATGGCCATAGTTGCAGCTATCACCAACCTCCCCCAGAAAAAGCAAGATACAGGAGCACCTCTGATCAGTTGTGTGATTTTCGATCAGGTCTTCGAGCGTACTCTTTTTGACAGTGGTTCTTCCATCAACCTTCTGCCCTCGTCCATAATGCAAGAATTCGGGCTGGGACCGCTCAAGCAGACACGTATGATCCTTCAGTTCGCTGACCGATCCGTCAAGCGGCCCCGAGGTCTGTTGGAAGACGTGATAGTTACCGTGCAGGAGATGAAATTCCCAACTGACTTTGTACTCCTTGATATGGACTCGCCTGCACCACTGCTCCAGACTCCTATCATCCTCGGCAGACCATTTCTCCATACTTCAGGTGTCGTGGTTGATTACGGGTCTGGAAAGATCACTTTCAGCTCGAACACCCAGCAAATCACAATCAATATGAACAAGGAGCAAAATGCCACAACTGATGAGAGCCAAGCAGTGTCAGAAGCAGACTGTGATTTTATTGCAGAAATCAGAGATTCAGAGTTGTCGCTGGACGATCCATGGACCCGAGAAATCCTAACTCTTGAGGAGGACTTGGAAAGCACAGTCAGCATATGCTCCGATGATTTGTGGGAGACAGATTCTCATATGCAGGCGCATCTTCTTGAGCATTCACTCCAGACCGAACATGATCAGCTCACCGCAGAACCGTTTGGTACATAACCGGGATCTCAATAGGATGTTGAGGATGGTAACAGTCTCAAGGTACAGTCCACCACCAGCATGGTATCAAATGTGACCGATAAAGTGGACAAATCGAAACCAGAACTCAAGCCACTTCCTGCAGGCCTGAAGTATGCTTTTCTTGCGGGTGAAGAACAAAGGTATCCGGTCATCATCAGCAACAGGCTGAATCCGGATCAGGAATCTCGACTCCTCGAGGTTGTAGAAAAGAACCGCAAGGCACTTGGTTGGAGCGTATCAGACCTCCGAGGGATAAATCCAGCTCTGTGCTCACACCATATCTATCTAGAAGACGATGCCAAGCCGTCCCGCGAATTTCAGAGAAGGCTGAACCCTAACCTTCGGGACGTGGTCATGAAAGAAATCACGAAATGGTGTGATGCAGGCTTCATCTATCCCATCTTCGATTCAAAATGGGTAAGCCCCCTGCATGTAGTTCCCAAGAAATCCGGGCTTACCGTGGTCACAAATGAAAAAGGAGAGGAAATTTCTACTCGGGTACCAACCTCCTGGCGGGTGTGTGTTGACTACCGCCGTCTTAATGCAGCAACCAAGAAGGACCACTTCCCCTTGCCATTTATTGATCAAGTCTTGGAGAGATTATCAGGCAAGGAGTTCTTCTGCTTCCTGGATGGGTACTCCGGGTACAACCAAGTGGCGATCGCCCCTGAGGATCAAGAGAAGACTACCTTCACTTGCCTGTTCGGCACATACGCCTTCAAGAGGATGCCCTTTGGATTATGCAATGCACTCGCAACCTTCCAAAGATGCATGCTAGCTGTATTCGCTGAGATGGTGGGCAGTTTTCTCGAGGTGTTCATGGATGATTTCTCTGTCTATGGTGATAGTTTCGATTCTTGCCTCGAGCACCTAGACAGAGTGCTTCAGAAATGCCGGGAAGTCAATTTAGTGCTCTCATGGGAAAAGAGCCACTTTATGGTCACAGAGGGTATTGTGCTGGGCCACGTCGTTTCCAAACGTGGCATGGAAGTCGACCCAGCAAAGGTGGATGTCATTTCCAATCTTCAACCACCTCAGTCAGTTAAGAATGTGAGGTCATTCCTGGGGCATGTGGGATTTTACAGGCGATTCATCAAGGATTTCAGCCGCATTGCCCGACCTCTGACCGAACTTCTGTGCAAGGAAATCGAGTTCATCGTTGATCAGCCAGTTCTCCTTGCTTTCAACCAGTTGAAGGAGCTCATCACTCAGCCTCCAATCTTACAGCCTCCCGACTGGACTCTCCCATTTGAGATAATGACCGATGCGTCAGATTTTGCAGTCGGAGCTGTTCTAGGGCAGAGGAAAGACAAGGCGCCCTATGCCATTCACTATGCCAGCAGAACATTAGATAAAGCCCAAAGAAATTATACTATAACAGAGAAAGAATTGCTGGCTGTGGTTTTCGCCTTAGAGAAGTTCAGATCCTATCTGTTAGGGTCAAAAGTCACAATTTTCACAGACCACTCTGCTATCCGGTACCTACAGCAGAAGAAGGATGCCAAGCCCAGACTGATTCGTTGGATCCTTCTCCTCCAGGAATTCGATCTGGAAATTAAGGACAAACCTGGAGTTCAGAATGTGGTAGCAGATCACCTCTCCAGAATTGAGCAGCATGAGCCTCTTATGAGCAATGCCCCTATCACAGAAACCTTCCCTGACGAAGCTATCTTAGCCGTGGATGCTCTCCCTTGGTATGTTGACATTGTCAATTACCTCGCCTCTGGGGTAATACCGTCGGATTGGACGAAGAACCAGAAAAACAAATTCATGTCGACCATCCGCTTTTACCAGTGGGAAGATCCCCTTCTATTTAGAGAAGGAGCAGATTGTATTTGGCGTAGGTGCATTCCTCAAACGGAGCAATCTAGTGTCCTCGAGCACTGTCATTCGCTCGAATCTGGTGGACATCATTCTGGAGATCGTACGACAACGAAAGTATTGCAGTGTGGCTTCTGGTGGCCCACTTTATTCAAGGATGCAGCAGAGTTTGTCAAAAGATGTATTGATTGTCAGCATCTGAAAGGTACACTCACTGCCAAAGATTCAATGCCTCTGAAAATCATTCAGATAGCAGACGTTTTCGATGCATGGGGCATTGACTTCATGGGACCTTTCCCTAACAGTCAAGGTTTTGAGCACATCCTTCTTGCCGTAGATTACGTGAGTCGTTGGGTTGAAGCTATCTCCGCCCGAGCCGCCGACAGCAAAATAGTTTGCCAGTTTCTGAAGAAGAACATCATTTCGCGGTTTGGGATACCAAAGATTCTCATATCAGACGGGGGTAGTCACTTCATCAACAAGGAGGTCAAGAAGTTAACGAAGGAGTACGACATCGATCACCGTGTCGCGTCTCCTTATCATCTGCAGACCAATGGCATGGCAGAGTTATCCAATAGAGAAATCAAGACCATATTGCAGAAACTTGTTAGGCCAAACAGAAAAGACCGGTCGCCCTACCGTCTTGTATATGGAAAACCATGCCATCTACCCGTGGAATTAATTCACAAATCTCTTTGGGCAATTAGTAATTGTAACTTGGACTCACGAAAAAGTGGTCAGAAGAGAAAAGACGATTGAACAGGCTCTTGGAATTCCGAGACTGCACATACGATAACACCTTGATGTACAAGGAGAAGGTGAAACGCTGGCATGACCGGCACATCAGACGAAAGACCTTCGACGTTGGGCAGAAAGTGTGGTTGTTTGATGCAAAATTGCGGATATTCCCAGGTAAATTAAAAAGTAAGTGGACAGGGCCATTCTGAGTATGTGAAGTGCGTGACAACGGAAGCATTGCGATATCAGAATTGTCCCCTGACGCACATCCCTTCGTCGTCAACGGCCAACTACTGAAGCCTTACTTGGAACCCGATGCATTCTTGGCCATTGTTGACTCTATTCAACTAGTGCACCACGATGACATCTCCACAGCACCTGCAGCACCAAAAGATTCAGACGATGTACTCCAACCACTATTTCTCTGATTTTCTTCTTTTCTTCTTTTCTTCTTTTCTTCTTTTCCTTTTCTATTTTCTTTTTCTATTTAAAAGGTGCCGCCTTTGTAGACAGTTTTCTATACTTAGGATGTACTTTGTCCTAAGTATAGGGGGATGTGCACCTAGAGTTTTTGATTTCGGTTCGATCTTCTCCATTGTCTCCTCTTCTTGTCTATACTTAGGAGTATCTTACCCTAAGTATAGGGGGAGACAATCTGAGCACGATCGATATATTCCCACCCTTGACCCTCCCTGCTTTTTGTACAGTCTGCTATAATTCGGATTATTTGATCCTAAGTATAGGGGGGACGGTCAACTTCTCATTCATTCATTTCATTCATACTTATTCTTTAGATCTGTCTATACTCCGTACGAGTGATGTCTTTGCTTTTTCCTTTCGATCTATGAGGACATAGCTCAAACTAAGTATAGGAAGGTCGTATATACCTTGTATATACTAAAAGCCATAACTCATACTGAAAAATAAAATATCACTACAACATAAAATAAAATATAAAAAGTAGCTTTACAATAATGAAAGATGATTGTGAGTTCCTCAGACTCATTGTAATTGTACTGACTATTGAGTCAGAAAAGTGTTTTGTATGAAACATTTTCCTTTGAAAAATCTTGTGAAATTTGTTTGAAAACAGCGTGAACAAGTATTCAACGTTTGACAAATTAGTTTGTGTGTAAAACCTATTTTCTTTGAGTGAAAGCAAAAACTTTGTGAAAATTAGTGTGCAAATGATTGTGAAAATTTGATTGTCAAAAACTGTTTTGAAAAATCTATCTATGTTGTGTAAAACATTTGTAAAAGGATTTTCAAATGCGTGTACATGTTGCAAAATTATTTTGGACTAGAGTTTTCAAAAACCCTAGTGAAAATGATTCTCGAGTAAGTCTGAGGAATCCGCACAAAAATCTCTCATTTGTAAATAAGGAATAAGCCAAATAAAGTTTATTGTACATCAAATACAATTTTTCTTCTTTTGTATCTACTGATTAATAAATCAGATACCTATACAGTATGATTTGAAAAATAGTGTGACCAGTTTTGAAAAATTTGATGTGAAATGATTTCAAATGTGTGAAACTGTGTTGATTGCAAAACTTTTCTTTGTGTGAAAGAAAGGATTTCAAAAACCTATGTGCAAATGTTTTGAAAAATGCTTGTCAAACTTATTGTGGAAATTGTATATATACATATAGCGTGAAAAATCTTTGCAAAAATGATTTCAAATATGTGTAAATGATTGCAAAAATTATCGTGTATTATAGTTTGCAAAATTATTTTCAAAAGCTAATAAGAACACCATTGCAAATACTAGTAAATCAGAAACAAGACACATACAATTCTTTCTGTACATACCCAAATAAACTATTTCATTCACACCTGTAAAGTTGCTAAAAATTCCTAAATTTTGTAAATAAAGTAGCACGCCCGTGTAAATAAGTGTATAGACTTTTTGAATATTCTCAGTTCGTACTTCCTGCGTAGAAATTCTTTTTGTAAAAACATTCTTTGATCCTTTCAACTTTTTGTGAAAAATTGCATCATTCATTGTGCGTAGCATAAGCATACCATTCATATTCTTTTTGAGTGAAGCTTGATGATTGAATCAGTCTAAGAAAGTCTCAAATTGGAGCTCGGTTAGACCTTACCGCACCTAATTGCATTGGAACCTTATGGGAACTCGGTTTAAGGTACTTCAGGTCTATGCAGACTTAATTCTTTGAGAAATCAGGGCTGGGTTCAAGTCACCTCAGTGGACTAACTAGAACTTTTCGAGACACACGTATGACTCTTGCCGACCGTGATCTAACTTGGACACCTGCACCTTTCACTTGGCTCAACTCAGTTGGAGTGGTGAGGGGGTTGGATTTGCCAGTCTGAGACGCACACGGGTGGAAACATTCGTCCTCGTCTAGGGAGGGAAGTGCACACCAACCGGATCCAATTGCAATGAGGTCTAAAGACAGGAGATTGTGGGTTGCGATAAAGCTTCAAAAGAGGGATAGTCTACTGGCTCAAGAGGAAAAACTCCTTATGTAAATGCTGCTGTGAATAGTATGTTGAAAAAAAAATGGTCAGGCCTGTACAAAAATAAAATGCCTGCAAAGTATGTACAGTCAATAAGCAAGCTTGAGCTCCAAAGTCAAATATGTAAGCCTGCAGCTGGATGACTTGACTACACTGGTCTTGCATCCCGGGATAGGTAGCTACACTGGCTACCGTCCATTCTTCTCTTCACCCCCTCCTCTTGAGCTGGTTGCCACTTGAACTTAGAAGGGAATACCCTGCTCCTCGAGGAAAGAGCTGTTGGATTGGGGAATCATTGGGTTGTCATTCTGGAGAAGTCAGTTCCTTTATCATTTCAGTTGGGGAGAGCCATTATCACTTACACCGTACAAGTCAGCTTCACGATTATAAGGGTTTGCGTATGATGTAGGCTGGTTCTGACCCGGCTGTTGAGGTGGGTTGAACCGCGTTCTGTGACTATCGAAGGCTGTTGTATTTTAGAGCTGGTTCCCGACTAGGTTCCACACACCTTCACACCCAAGGTCTGACAGGAGCTCCAAATTCAGATTTTATAAGGACATGCATTGCACTGAAAGCATCCCTATTCACTCTATATTGCTGTCATTTTCCCTTTTTCTTTTCTTTATTCTTTTTACACTTATGGCATAAGTGTTTGCTAGGGACTAGCAAAGGCAAGTATAGGGGGGTGATGAATCTCCATTTCATCACCTTTATTCTATCATTTTGGCCTTAAAAAACCCAGCAAATGCATGTAAATAGCATTAATTTGTAGATAATAGCATTCATTATTCATTGTGTCAATTGTACATAAAATAATGTTTTTAATGCCAAAATTATAGAATAAAGAGAAGAAAAGAAAAAGAATAAAATATTGCAAATATTTTATGACCCTAGCCCCGAGACCAAGGCCAGCATGGAATTGGTCGACAAGGAATAAAGTAGGGGGAGATAAGGGCCAAGAGTACAATAAATACCTCATTTATTTATTCATACATGTATGCATTTTTGACACCTATTTTGTACATAATTATTTATTCAACAAATGAAGAAACTTTGTACATGAAAGTTGTAGATAATAATGTGAATAAAAATACAAAATTGAGTTTTTGTAAAAATAATACCCAGTGTACATTTTATACACAGAATAAAAAGCCAAAATCTCAACTTCACAAACCCATATCTTGCAAATAAAAACTCCAAATCATCCAAACTCACCTTTAATTGTATATAGCATTTCATGAACTATTTTATAAAATGTGTTTCATAATTTTTGGAGTCCATATGCAGAAGTTAGGTTTTGGGCCCTTCTTGTATATAGGACCGATTAAAATATTCATTTTATTCAGTATTTATTATTTGTACAAATTCATATTTTTAGAATTTTGTAAATAATGTATATAATGCACATACATATTAAAAATAGAAGAAAACCAAAAATAATTTAATAAAATAGGTATACAAAATTCATAGACCAAATACCTATATTATACACCTATATACAAATGAAAAGGATTTGATGCATTGATTCCTTTATATTTTTACAATAGTATATACATTATGCATAACTCATTAAAAATACAAAACCAAAATAAAATCAAGAAAATATAATAAATAAATTAAGTATATAAAATAGATAGATAAAACACCTATAAGTATACCTACATACACCTATACCTATTTATTTAAAAATACAAATAAACTTATAAAAATCAAACAAAAATATATTTATACTCACAAAAATAAATTATAAATTTATAAAATAAGCCAAGGAAATAATAAAAGAAAATAAACAAATTAAAAATAAAATACATAAAAATACATGTAAATACACACAGACACACATTATTCAAATGAAACTATAATAAAACACCTCGAAAAATTCAATAAAAATCATAAATAAATACTAGATGAAATAATAATCATTTTTTATTTTATAAGAAAAAATTAATAAAATCATTTAGGGCGTCAAATAAATCAATCTTCCATCAGGGCTTCTGTTTTGTCCTTTAGCGGCTGAGGTGGACCAATCAGGTCCCTCTGCGAGTTGACTCCAGTCAACTTGACCTCCAGCCGCCCGATGAGACGCAACCCATCTCTTCGCCCGTCTTCTCCCTTTTTTCCCGGGCATACCATCCATCAATCGAAGATACTTTCTTCGCAAGAATCACTCCCTAATCATCCATGATGCCCGCCGATTCCTTAGGTCAACCTAATACTCTTTAGATCATGCAATAATCGCCGGTCAATAAGGCCACTCGCCAATGTTTATAAATAACAAGCTCCGCCTCCTTCCTCATTTTGGCCACTTTTATTCCAACCTAAAGCCCAGATCTCGTTCCTGGATTGTTCCTCGTGACAGGGGGAGCAGCCCAGCGCCGTGACTCGGCCGGAGGAAGGAGATTTTGACGCGGCGGAGCTCCGGCGTCCGCCCTGCTCCCTGGAGGCCCCCAGGTATAAGAGCTGCTCTTTCTATGCATCTTTAGTTAGCCTTCGATGTTAGCTTTTCATTCCAGTCGTTAGATTAGGTTTTGATTAATGTCTGTAGTTTAAAAATCAAAATTCGAAGTTCGCCGCAGCTCCGCTCCGGCGACTTCTCCACCCTCGTTCCGACTGTATCCGACCGCCCCAAGCATCTCATCTCGTTCCTCGACGCTTTCTTCATCCATTTCACGCAGTTGTTCAACCCAGGACCCTAGGTCCTGGCGAATCGGGGCTCCCCCTCCGCCGTTCGCCGGAGCCCCTCCGCCCATCTCCATTGTGCATCGTAGCTTCAAAACCCCGGGTCGAGGAGCAAGCTCTCTCGCCCGCGGTTCTTCCTGTGCAGGTACTTCGAAGAATCGAGCCCAACTGGACTCGCACGGATCCGGGAAGAGGTTCCTGGGGGCCCTTTTCTTCTCCGACCTCGCTTCATCGACTCGGACCCCCAGGAGCCATAAAAACGCCATCAATCGACGCGGGACGCTTCCAGCCACCTTCAGAACACTTCAGACTCGCCGGAGAACCCTGGAGGAGCCCAAGCTCTTCGATCCAAGCTTGCCAGCTCCGAGCTTCTTCCCCGTTCTTCCAGGGGGCTTCAGCGCCGTCGGATCAGGAGAGCCGCCCCAGATTCAACAGGAACCGTCCGATTGAGCATCGTACCCACCGTCAGATCAGCGGGGCTGATCTAATCTCAGCGCTTCATCGGCAAAGCGTCATCGGGCGTCCAGGAGACGACGCGTGGCAAGTGAGAGGAGTAGGTCCGTCGGATGCCACGTTTGTATTAAGGGTAAATTTCACATCCACCCCCTCGCTGTTTGTATTTACGGTTTAATGCCAAAAATAAAAGTCACCGTTGTAAATAAAATGTTTGTTTTGCAAAAAGGCCCCCGATGTTTTCATATTTACACTTTAGTCCTTACGCACCTCACGTGCAGTGACCACGTGAGGCGCGTGAAATTTTGCAGCTAAGTCCCTCCGGGTCCCTGTAATTATTAAATGGTCTTGAAAATAAAAATTAAAGTGTATTTTTATTGAGATTTTTGCATGTATGCCCCTGTGAACTATTTTATTTGCAAAAACACCCTGCCAGGCCATTTAATTTTTGAATGTTTTGTCTATTTATCTTGTGCTTCATGTTAAATTGAAAAATCTTGGAAAAATAGACTTAAGCTACTGATTGGCTGTGCTTGCATGTCATATTTTTAGTTTGTCATTTTATGGCCTTTTTCTATTTATTAAAAATCAAAAACATGTCTTTTAGTCACTGTCTAGATTATAAAATCCCAAAAAAATATCAAAACGCCTTGAAAAATTCTAAAAAAATTCCCTATGGTGTACTTTGTCCTATTCTAGTGTCAGTCCAAAAATCCCTAAAAATTTCAAAAGGAAAACCTTAAAAATGCAAAAATACACAAAAACTTCAAAAAAATATAAAAAATAAAAGAAAAATCAGAAAAATATAAGCTCAGACCCTATTAATGCTATCTTTTATCTTCTTTATTAGAAAAATGGTGTGGAAAATTTTTGAGGCTTGTAACTATTTTTAATTTCATTTTTATTACAGCCAGACCTTATTCCACTGTTTGCTATTATGTAGCTAATTAAAAAATACTAAACATATTCTCAAAAATGTCCAAAAATCACAAAAACAGTAAAAAAATGATGAAAAAGCTAAAAAGATTTTATCTCTTAATTTTTGACTATTTTTAAGTATTTTTGTAAGTATTATAGTGCCCCTTTATATATATATATATGTATTCCCTAAAAAATTATATATATATATATTACCTAATTATATTATTATTATCTATATATATATAAACAAACATAAAAAAATAATAACAAATAAATAAATAAAAAAAACAGATATATATATATATTCAATTAATTAAAACCCACTTCTCACAAGGATGACTCATTCGCACCTGAAGGCTCATGCATTTTGTATTGCTCTCTGTGGTTCGACCTCTACATGCTTGTTCCCTATACATTTTATGGTAGAGTAAATAAAAATTAATTCACATTTATTTTCGAGCTTGATTGTTGTATTATTTGTTGTGGGTTAATTGCTGATCAACCCCCATATTCTGCGAGTGGTCGCCTCAGCGACACCTCTGTATTATTTATTCATGGTGACCCTCATGGATTCTGGCCGTCATCATCGGCCGAGGTGTTTGATACAACAAATGCTCCTTCCTCTCAATGGATGGCTCGACAGTGGCAGACACAGAGTTACACATGTTGGCATTCAAGGCTCGAACTAGCTGCTCCAGTTGTTAAGAAATCACGTCGAGCTTCTCTAGACCCTAGGTCCTCTTCTTGATGACGGATAATTTTTCGAGGTCTTGGGACCTCTTCTCAATGATATCAACCTTAGACAGATGGCTCCCGATGATGCTCAAGTTGGAGCTCTCATCCCTGTCTTCGGTGTAAGAAGCCATGTTCACGGGCTTGCTGATGGTGGTTGGCATCTTCATATAGGCACACGATGAGGACTGAGCGGCCTCTCCTTCAGCCATTTCCTCAAAGACGTTCCACACCACGTCCTCGTCCTTGTTAAAGTGTGACATGCTGCAAGAGACATCGACGAGATTTTAGCTTTCTAGTGTGAGCCCACCAAAGAAGTGTTGTACAAGACTTGTCTTTGGGATGTCATGGTGGGGACACTTCTCTTGAAGATCCTTGAATCTCTCCCATGCTTCATGGATAGTTTCATGGGGCTGCTGAGATATGAGCACACATCTGATTCAGTCGACCGAGAGGGTAGAATTTATGGAGAAATGCATACTTTAACTCCTCCCAGGTCATGACTAACTTCCCCAGGTGGTCGACCCAATATAAGGCCTTATCTTGAAGGCTGAAGGGAAAGGCGGTCATCTTGACTAGCCCCAAAGGGATTCCTGGGTAGTGAGCAGTAGCACAGATGTGATCGAACTTCTTAAGATGGATGTATGGCTCCTCAGTGGTATTCCCGTGGAATGTGGGAAGGAGAGACAGAAACTGTGTCTTTAGCTCGAAATGAGCGTGGATTCGTGGAATCTGGATCCACTCAGTGATGCGGCCCACCCCAGGATTGTATGTCTCCTTTAGCGTTGACTTCGGCTGCAGGGGGTCTGTATCCACTCTAACTCTATCGAATTCAGGTCTTCCCACTGAAAATTCATCTCCAGCTCCTTCCGGATTGAACTCTTGGACTGGTTCATCCTCCTGTCCACCATCTCTCGCATCTTCTATTCTCCTTAAGTCATTAATCATATCTTGGAATGTGGTCTTGGCCAGAGTCTGATTGGTTAGTTGCTATTGGATAGCCTGGATAGATGCGAGCAACTGGCTGTTGACCTCATTCTGTGTAGTGTACAGTCCTTCCCCCTGGTTTGCTGGTTCGGCTGGCTGGGGCTGTGGACCTTTTCCTTTGCCAAATGGAGCCATTCTGGAATAAACTTGAACTTCTGGCTCGTGATCAGGTTGAGAATCTGCATGACGGAGTAAACCCTGATCAGTATCTTCCTGAGCACCAACTGCTGAGATGAGTTTGGAATTAAGGTCAATCCCAGAATACTGTGAACGGAGCATAGGATATTGACTGAAATCGATCTCCATCCACAGGGAGTTAATTCTGGGACATGAGTAATCCCGATTTATTTGATGGGGAAGAGCTTATTTGGGTTGCGAGTCCATCCTAAACATTGGATCTATTGGTGAAAGGCAAGTGTTGAAAGAAGAGAGAATAGGGGAGTCCAAGGAGAAATTCGCAAGATCCGAACTAACTTCTTGGAGATCACCCCTCCTTATTGAAGATGTTGGTAACACGGAATCGATGTGGACGTCGGCGGGATCCTGACTAAACCATCTGTGTGATGACATCTTGAGAAGGTCAAAAGGGATAGATAATGGATGAAGAGAACGAGGGTAGACAAGAAATAAAAGGAATGTAAAACAGTAGAAGGCTCACAATGAGCAAGGGTCAAATGGAAGGAGAGCAAAAAATAGCGTAAAGGCGCGATGTTTTTGATCTTGACCTTAATACGACTAATCAATCAAACCTCAAAACAATGGATTCACCAACTCGACCCATGAAACCGTGAAGGTTCGGCCATTATCTTTGTGATTTTTAGATTTTATTTTCAGGCAATTATCTTGTAACGAGTCCTTAGAGCGCTACGCCTTTAGGAGAGAGAGTACTGCTAGAAAAGTATCCTATACTTTTCCTCCTTCTGTGTAACATGCAGTTTGCACTTTTTTAGGTCTTTGTAACCCTTCCTGGATCCCTATCAGCCAAAGAAATAGAGGGAGGAAGCCGATAGGCGAAACCAATACTTCGGATCTTGCTCGCAACGGAATCACCCGTGAGCATGCAAGAACCTACTCGGATGCAAGACGATGAGACAGACACCCTCGTGTAGGCGTGGCCTATGCTCGATACTTCGAACAAGGTCAATGCTCTACACAATAGAGAGTCATTAATGCTGACCAAGCCCTACTCATCTATGTACGATAGAAGCACCAATATTTTGGAAATCCATGCGATACACAAGGCAGCCACAGACTGGGTTTTGGGCTCTAATCCTTACGACGTCGCTCACCTCACTGGGAAGAGACCTTCCTATGCAACCTGAAAACAAATGAGGGCTTTGCTTACCCCAAGGCAATGAGTCTAATTAATCAATTTTATTTAGGTCAAGTCTTTTTAGCAGTTTCTTTTTTAAATTTTTTGTGTTATCACTTGTTTTGAGTAGATTCAATACAAATGCCTAACGTTTTGGTATTTTCTTTGATTACTATTTGATCCAAAAATAGAGGGAGAAGATCGAAAAAGCAATGCAAGGCGACATCAAGATGGAAATCTCACCTTTGTGCCTGGATGATGAATGCTCAGTTAGAAGACTTACAGTACCTCCCAGCTCTCTCCATGTAGGATGCAAAACAAGAATTTATAAACCTAATCTAAATGCCGATATGCACACGGAAATCATCCTAAGCAGGCAATTGCTATATGTGAAGAACCAAATGCTAAGTAATCAGAATGAAGCCTAAGTTCGATCTGATGCCGATCGGTGTCCGTCACAGTGGATCCTGCCAACGCTGTATATGACCTCTAGTGGCACGCAGCTTCGAGACTGAGTGCTATAACAATTAATTATTTCTAAGTCTAAACGTCAAGACTATAGGTGCATGCAAAGGTTATTAAGAGTTTGGCCTTAGACTACATGATCAAGCAAGCCTAAAGACTAAGGGCTCATTCCACAAAAGTAAGAAAACAAAATAAGAAAACAAAATAAAAAAATCGATGAATACGCGACAAAACTGCGGTGAGCCCCCAAGTGAACAAACACTTGGAAATTGGGCCTGAATGTCCAAAGTTCAGGGTACCTGTATTATTACAATTTAATGATCAAAAGTCTCTCTCTCACAAAAAATGAAAAGCATGACTATCCTCTCTCTCTAGCTCCTCCTGCTCTCTCCTGCTGACTAGGATAGAATAACCGGCTCTGTTTCCCAAGGTTGCGTAGAATCACCTAGGCAATCCTCCTCGGTCCATGGTCCCTCGCAAGAAGAGAAGAAAAAGATGCCAAACATTTCTCAATCAATTATACAATGGAAAGAAGAAATCAAAATGGCTAAGCAAATAAAAATACACAGGTCTACTCTACAAGCCGATGCTCCCCGGCAACGACGCCATTTGAAAAATGAAGAGACGAGGTCGCTAAGTAATGGCCTGACAACTCAGGCTCACTGTCGCTGAGGCGACTATTCAAACCTTCTCGTTTAGCAACAACTAACCCACACAGATAATCAAGTAATTACAAGCAAGGATTAAAATTTATTATACCCTACTAAGAATGTATAATGGCAAGCAAAGAGGGGTCAAACACAAGAAGCAAAGGAGTAAAGAAAGCTAAACAAAAGTGAAGCACCCTATGTCTTGTGAATCACTTAACCAAATTGAACTTTTTGTGGGTTTTTAATTTTATATATTTTTTATTTTATTTTTGATTTTATAATTTTATATTTTGATTTTTAATTTCTGATTTTGTATTTTATTTTTATATTTTTTATATTTTTTATATTTTCTTTTCTTTTAATAAAACAAATATACAATATGAGAAAAGGGAGATAATATATTTATAAAAAGAGGTAAAAATAGTCAAAATTCAAGAAATGAAATCTTTGGGCTTTTTATATTTTTATAATGTTTTTTGTAATTTTTTTATATTTTTGCTAATTTTTTGGTATTTTTAAAGTCACAAAAACTGAAAACAGTGAATAAAATACAAAAATGAAATTAAAATCAGGATAAAAAATATCAAATAGAATAAAAAATTCCTTAAATTAATTTTAAAACAAAGAGGATAAAACAGAGAAAATTCAGAGGCAATAAGTGTATTTTTAGGATTTTTCTGGAATTTTAATATTTTTATGAAGTTTTTAAGAGTTTTACTATTTTTAGGGGTTTTCTTTTGTATTTTTTTACGATTTTTGGATTGAAGTTAAAACACACTAAAAGACACATAATATATATTTTTTGGAATTTTTCGAAGAGTTTTATATTTTTAGGTATTTTCTAATGCAGACAGTACTGAAAATGCGTATTTTTGGATTTTTATAAATATTAAAGTCAATAAAATGCAAAATAAAAATATAGCGTGAAATTAGAATGCAACAGAAACATATGCTAATTTTTGTGAATTTTTTAGGATTTTATAGATGCATGAAATAAATGTAAACAACAAAGAGAAAAATCAACACTAGCAGGGGCATTTTTGTAATTAACAAAAAGGCTAGGGTACAACTTGCAAATTTTCCAAAAATATATAATGCAATATAAAAGTTTCTGGATCAAATACAATTTCCAAGACCCATAGGGGTATCTGTGTAAAATGTCCAAAGTCACGTACACGTTACACGTGACTGGTAAGGACCTGTCTGTAAATACTCAAAAACCTAAGGGTCTAAATGCAGTTTTTCCAAAAATAATACAACGTGTCAAAATAGTTTCTGGATTAAACAAAAATAATATAAACTACAAGGGTCCCTGTGCAAAATGTCCAGTCCCCACGCGCGTGTGTCATGTGAGGTGATGTGGATAGTGACCTGAATGTAAATATGAAAAGTACAGGGGCTTTATCGTAAATGTTACAAAACTTTTAACAACAGATGAAAGATTTAATACTAATTAATAAATACAAAATCATTGGGGGTCAAAATGCAAAATACCCAGGTTAACGGATCGGGCGGCTGAAGGAGAGTCACTAATGCCACGTGTCACGACACGGTGTGCCGATAGCCCTTCGCAGATGAGAGGCCAGGATTAGATCCTGGCCCCTTGATCGGACAGTGGAGGAAGGTCTAGATCGGACGGTGGAGATCCAAATCGGAGGGGCATTCCTGATTGGACGGCGTGGAGCCCTAGAGGACGAATAGGGAAGAACTTCGTCGGGGAGAAGTTCCTCTGGTGTGTACGCGTAGCTCCGATGGTCTGCGCCGCCGCAAAATGGCCTGGGAGGCTCCTGGAGAGATCCTCAATACGCTGGGGGCTCAAAATTTGGACTACGGGCACCGGAGGTGGCTGGCGAGGGCGGAGGAGCGACACGACTCCAGGTATCTCCGGTGGCGGTCCAAGGGCGCTCCAGGTCCTTCAATGTGCGCTCTGACATACAAAAAATGGTAAGAGGGTCGAGGGAAAAATGCCTCGACCGCGGATGGGTGGAAAGGTGTGGAATGGTCAGCGATGGCTGGAAAAACTCGAGCTCCAGCCGTGTACGGAGGATGCGATTAGGTGATGATTCGGACAAGATCGAGGATCGGTTTTAGCTAAGGATGATTACTGGAGGAATAAGAATCTCAATGGATACAAGGTAGAGGAGAAAACACTCACCATAAGTGCACCGACAGCGAGCTTGGGCGGCACACTCCGGCGAGGTGGATCAACCTCGATTCGACGCCTTCGACTCCGGCCAACGGGTGCAATCCATCCCTGCTGTCACTAGGAAGGTGTCCAAAACCCTAGGCCAAGGAATGGATGACGGAAGAGTGATCAAAATCGTCAAGGAAGGTCGGGAGTCATATTTATGTGCGTTGACAGGAGGCTCCCAAGAATGATGCGGATCTCTCGATTCAGCGGCCCAATGCCCGAAGTAGACCCAGGGCGTGAATCACCATTCCTCGAGGGATAAAAGTTAAGAAGGCTCCAACAAGAAATGATGAAAGGTTTTTCCTAGAAAAATTCACAAAAAGAGCCAAAAAATACAGTCTGACACCCGGCCAGACCTTGGTCAGAGAGTTGACAGAGGTCAACCAGGGAAAGAACCTGGTTGGTCCATGTGGACCAACCAGAAAAATCCCTGGAAAAAAGACTTATAAATTCATTTTAAAATTTTTTATTATTTTTAGGTTATTAAATAAAAAATGCTTATTATTTTATAAAGTATTTTATTATGTTTTTATTTTTTTTCGAGATATAAAATTACAAGTTACCTTTTATGGCCTATATAGGTATATTCTTCTATATATTTTAATATTTTATTTTTATTTTATATATTTAATTTTATTCATTTTGTTTGATATTTTTATACACTTAAATATGTTTTTATTTTATTTTTCTGATGTATTTTGTACACTTAATAAAATATAAGTAGTAATTATATAGGTATTATACCTATGTGTTGTATACAAGTATTCTATTTTTGTGTTTTCTTTAGGTTTTTATTCCTATTTTAATATACACATATATTATAAATGATATTTACAAATTTATAAAAATATAAACTTATAAAATAATGAATAATAAATAAAATGAATATTTTAATCTGTACAAGTATACAATAGGGGTCCAAAACTCAACTTTCAAACCGTAGCTCTGTAAAATACAAAACCACCTTCATTAAATAGCTTATTAAAAATTATATACAATTAAAGGTTATTTTGATAGATTTCGAGTTTTTATTGGAGAGATACAGGTCTAGGAAATTGGGATTCTGGAATCTTATTCAGGCCATAACTTTTTATTTGTACGTTATTTTTGTGTGAAATCAATTTTGTATTTTTCTATATTTAATTATCTAAAACTTTCATGTACAAAGTTTCTTTATTTGGAGTATAAAAAGTGGAACTAAAAATAGATCCAAAATGAATAAAGAATGAATTAAATAAAAAGATATTTTTATTGTATATTGGTCCTTATCCCCCTACTTTATTCCTTGTCGACCTAGTCCTCGAGATGCCTAGGTCTTGGGGTTTCGGATCATAAAATATTTGCAATATTATATTATTTTTCTTTTCTTTTTTTATTCCTTTTATTTTGGCTTTAAAAACTATATTTTATACACTATTTACATACACATGCATGGATGATAAAATGCAGGAATTAAGGGTATTTACACGCATTTACTAGGGTTTTTAAGGCCAAAATGATAGAATAAAGATGATGAAACGTAGATTCATCAGGCTCTTAGAGCATTTTTTAGATTATTTTATTGCTTGTGATCGTACTCTATAGTATCACACATCACACTTAATGAGACGCACTTAGAACTCATATCTATTAGTCCAAATTAAATTGTTCATCACTCGCTAATAGAACTGTTTGTCTAGGAATAATTTCTCGTTTGCATTTCATACAGTGTAAAAATTCAATTCTTTTTTGTATCCCGCATGTAGAGTGCGAGGATCACTGTAAGTCTTCTGAACTGGGCATGCATCATTGATTTTTCGATTGCATCGGCTTTTCTTGACTCCCTTTCCCTTAGTTTTACAACTTAGGATTAAACGAAAATCAGGACAGGTCATTAGAAGTGAAATCAAACTTAAAATCGAGACTGCTAATCAGAGTTGACCAAAAAAATTGACTAAAATTAACCCTTGTTTGGGGAGAGCTACCCCGCCATTGTTTGAATTTACTTGCAAGTGAGAGGGACGGACCCTAAGATAGAGCCAAGCCATGATTTTCATATTGACTATTGATTCTACAAAAATGATTAGCTACTTCTCAGTGAGGAAATACAGGTAGCTGGTAAACGGCCTGGATTTCCTTAGCATAGTGGGTGGTTTAGAGGACATTGTGTAAGGGGACGTCCACAAGTAATGGGTAGCCGTCTTTTTATGGTCCGTACTTGCTCACATACTAGTTTAAAGTGGGTGCAACTAGTCATAAGAACCAGGCTAGTATGTAGGGAAATACAGGAACCTAACAGTTCGTTAACTCTTTCAAAATTTGCATTTATCACTAACTAAAACAAGACAAGATAATTTGGCCGAACCTTTACAGCCTTCACAATGTTCAGTTGGTGAATTTGGAGTTTGCTCTTGTGTTTGTTTTTGCGCCTGTCCATGTGCGTTATCCCTATGCGTATCTACATATTTTTAACTTCAATCCGCTTAACCTTCTTGACAAAGATGTCAACTTATCAGTATCAGTATTTGAATTTTTCACATCATTTCTCTTCTACTGATTACCGGTCATCTCCACCTCTTCTTCCTCCTCATATCCTCACCCACCCGCAAAGTCAGAACTCCGATTGACTTCCCCACTTCTTCGTACTCCTCACATACCTCACATTCTTACATCCCTGACCCACGTCCACCCTAGATCGACTCACTGTATTCTCAACCGCTTGCTAGAATTAATGAACAATTTGAAGAGGAAGCCACTGCTTAGATGAATGATTGGTAGAATCAATTGCCCCCACATACCTCATTCTCACCTCAAGTTGGGACCAGACAATAGTTCACATACACACATCCCGACTTGACCTCATGTTATAATGTGGTCCACCGATCGAACTGAATAGAGAGGCTTGCACCACTTGATCTTCCTGTCTTGATTGACCTTAGTGATTAAGCCCACATTGACCAGCCTTCATACCACCCATTAAGACCTACATATACAGGGGATTGGACTCATGAGATCGATCTACATACCCCTGTCTATTGACTCCCCCACATGAGGTCCTGACTAATATTTGCCATTCTGATGAGACATACTCAACCCAATATTACATGCCTGAGTCAAGGTGTGTTGAGTATGAGATCCCACGTTCTCAGCAGTATCCTCTAACTGAACAGACTTCTCTCATGATGTGTCATGAGAACTTTTTGGAGGATGACATCTATTAGGAACCTAGGTATGAAAGTGGATCACGGATTTTGCGGATTGGATTTTGAAAACCTAGAAGACACTGGATTGACCACACGTCATGTACAGATGGAGTCACTTCTACCTCCGTCTTCTACTAACCACTTTCCCTCAAAACTATAGTATGTACATTATCCTTCACCAATCAAAAAGACAAAAAAATTGAAAAATCAGAAAAAACTCATAAAAATTGAAAATGAAAAAGATCTAAAAAATGGATCCTGCCCTAAGGGAAGCACTCGATGAGGAACTGATTTTTAAGCTTCCGTTAATAAAATCCATATATCATTCCCCGACCTCAAAAGATTTGTGAGGAGTAAATTGATGCCTAAGAGGTCGAGTAATAAGAGGACAAGGACTGAGAGACAAATAATATCTATGGCCACCTCCTTGGTGATGAGGAGAAAGACCAAGAGCTGCAGAGTGAAGCAGTTGCCTAGGGTTCACTGTGAAATCAAAGACACTACCTTCACCCATGCCAGAATCGATGATGACTCCTCGATAAATATCCTCCCGATCTCTGTGTTTGCCAAGCTCAAACACGGGTTAGTCAGGAAGTCAAGTGATGAATCTCAGATTCATCACTCTAAAAGACATTAATTAAGCTCAAATCCCCAAAATTCATTGGCATTTCTTCATTTATATTGAGTAATTAGCATTCATGTATGTATAGATAATAATTGCAGTTTATCACTCATTATTGCACAAAATAAGGAGCCAAAAATCACAGTCCAATTGACCTGCAAAATAGCCTAACTACCCTGATTTTTAACTAATTCATGCTAACTCCAAATGATCTGAAACCACTTCCATTGTGTACATATTACTAACAATAATAATGAAAAATATAAAAAAATCACTAACAAAAATAAGTAGACCAGAAACCCAAACCCTAATTCCAGGATTTTCGGACTAAAATATTGATATCTTCCTCATACAATGTTCATTTGATCTTACTCATTTTTGAACTAATGTACATTCAATTACCTTCAAAACAAGACCAAGTTCAAGTGAATCGGAGTTCATATGTAAAAGTTGGGATTTGGGCCTCTTTTGTACATTGTGTATTTTACCCCATTTGACCTATTATTTTATGTACATATTTAACTCTTTTTATTTTATTTCTATTTCATTTCTCTTCTTTGATAAAACTTTTATTAAAATACATAAAATTTCAAATCTAGGTATTCTATAAACATAGAGTACCCCAAAAATATCACTTTGTTCAAATTATCGATTTTGATTTTGATCCCCTCATGAAACTTCTAGATCTCGTCGAGATGAATAACTTCATGAAGAATCTTTTTCGATCTGAGGTCATTTGCTATTTATTCTAGATTTTTCTTTGTATTGTATTTTTGTAATTTTCTGGGGTTAACACGTGGCTGCTCCTGGAGCTGCCATGTGTCACCCATTTTTAGCCTTTATTTCTGCATATATATATATATATTAAAAAAATAACTAAAAAATAGTAAATAATTTAATAAATAAATAAAACCGCACGTGTAGCGCACATGCCTCTACACGCATGCCCTGCACGTGCCTGACCCTTCATCCTTCCTCCTGCAGACCTCGGCATTGCTCATCTACGGCCGCTGCCTCCACCATCGCTCCCATCTTCCCAGGAGCCCTCCTCCACAGATCTCGTGACACATCCGACTACCTTTCCAATCTGCACCACCCACCTTCATCTTATGGAGGCCGCAAATCTCAGATCTCCTTCACTCCAATCCCTTCGATTCTCCTACCCGATCACAGATCCTCAACGATTACATATTGCCCTCTCCTTCCCAATCGAGCTGACCTCTATCTTAGTCAATCTCCTTTTCCATCTTCGATCACCCCATCACGTGGCGGACTTCCATAATCGCGACGCTGCCATCCCTCAAACCGCATCTCATCATCACGATCCCCTTCCATCTCTGGCCTTACTCCCGTTCCTATTTAATCACCATTGTCGCACCAACTACAACCCATCTGCCAAAACCCAAAAGTTCGATGAGGAGACAGCGGTGACAGAGCCGCCTCCTCCACTTCATTCGTCGGCAAGATCCGGCTACGTTGGTCGCTGCAATTTGAGCCTCATGCTCATTGCTTCTCTCCGACCTCGGTTGTTGAGACAACGATCATCTTCATCAACTTCAACCACCAATACGCCTCCACCACTTCATCATCATCAACAGGAGCAACACCGATCTTCCAACCACCCCGAGGCACTCCTTCGCGAGTCCACCATTCCCAGCAGCACCTCTGCATCATGCTTCACCCTCCGCCGTGGCAACGTCAATAGCTTCTTCGACATCAAGATCTTCAATTGCCATCTCCTTGGCTGAGGCTTATGTCGCCTAGTCGAGTCTTCTCCTCACCGACGGCCTCGCCTTCCTCGACAAGATCCTCCCGCACCGACATCTACTCCTCCGTCGGGTGGAAGATCAAGGGCACAAAGACCAGCCCCCGCCCAACACGTGACATGCACTATCCTTCTGGGGGATTTTGCAAGAAACACCCCAAGAACCATCAAATCACAGAAGAAGCCTCCACCCAGAGGGCACGTGTCACGCACGTGGCTCTCTGGCATTTTTGCAATCGACACCCCCAGAGGTCCACATAATTCCAGAAGAGCCCTCGCTTCCAAGGCACGCACTATGCACGCGCCCCTTGGAAATTTTGTAGTTAACCCCTTGGGGATTTAGGTAATATCATTTATGCCCTTCTATTTCATTTTTGTTTTATTTTATTTACTATAAATTGCAAACTGAACCCTGTGTCCTCCTTTTATTTTGAACCTCTATTGATCATCTTTTTATTTATCAAAAAATGCATTTTGCAGTACAATTAATTCTCTACATTGTGGCATGCTTGTAATATTTTTTTCTCTATTGTTAATTAATAATTAATATTCTTGCGTAAAATTGCATATTTTACCCAATACATGCTTGGAAAGTCATATTAAATTAACCATAACTCCAAAAATTACCAAAATTCATGGATACTAGAATTAATTTCATTTAACGATGTGCCCAAAAAAGTTGCATTTGCATATGTATTTTTCTGTATAATAATCATTTTGTGTATTTCATTAATTTTTAATATGTATTAAATCCAACAATTTTATGGTTTAGGATTTTATCTAAGATAAATCACCTAGTGATACATCTTGGATATTTTTATTCCTGAAAATAAGTTGATTTAATATTTAATAATTAATTATTAAAGATCACATTATTTGCATTCATAAATTCATTATTTATTCATCTTGCATCCAAAAATTCCAAAAAATTACAGCGTGTTCATTTCATCATTATTTACATCTCGGCCAAGTTTCATAATTTTTGGACATTGTTTGATTGAAATTGCATTTTAGTCCCTAAAATCAACCTTTGCATTCCAAAATTGCATTAAAAATACCAAAAATATTCTCCTAAAAAATCATGTACGAAATTTAATAGACTTAACTCTAAGTTCTTCCTTTGCCTCCTTGAGTTCAACCTTGGGGCTTGCCCAAGTAAAATAAACATAAAACCACTCCGATTAAAATTGAATAAATTAATTGCGGTTATTTCTTGATTGATTCCGATTACCGACGTAATTACAACGACACATTGATATTTAAAACAATAATTCACATCAAATTAAAGAGGGTATTTTTGCAACTCATCACTAAGAGAGATCGTTTAGTTGGCTGATCGATCTATAAAACGGTTGAGAAGAATCATTTCAGTAATCATTACTTTCCAGGGTGCTCCATTGTGGGTAGACTTCACGATCTGACATTGAGCACCAAGGAGAGTTCACCCAGTCTCCAATCATTCTTGGGAAGCCGTTGTTAGCCTTGGCTAAGGCAACTATAAATTGCGAGACTCGGAAGATTGATTTCACTACATTGGGAGCACTTTGACCTCACCCGTTCTTTGAGGACACACGATATTCTAAGGTAACCCGCATTACCGCAGACAGTCGTTGCCACCGAGGGACAGATAAGTCCCATCTCGCTACTACACCTGAGATACCAATTGTCCAGATGACCATTGGTTTAGAGACTCCCAACACCTCCACTTCACCATCTACTTGCATCACCACCACTGTGACAACTTCTAAAGAAGACTCACAACTAGAATTATCCCTGATTCGGACATGACTTTTCTGATTGCCTTGACCATTTCAATGATCTGACAAATAAGCCCATCATTGACAAGCCAACTGAGACCACTATCACCTATTCAAAATGTGTGCTGACCCTTCAGGATTTTTTCAATCTATATGGTGACTCGTCTGATGAGGAACCCATGGTCAGCACCACACCACATCTCGGACCTTCAAAGCAGACAACTAGAATTGAATTGACCCCAACCAAAAACATGTATGTTCCGTCCTTTAGTCAGTTATCTAGTGAGAGGAAGTCTAGAATTGATTCCTCGAGGTGTTCCCCCGAACCCCTCAAGGTGCATCACTCTCCTCTCCCTCTCAATGCTTTAGATTCTAAAAAACCGACTAAGAAAGATTCCTTCAACATGCCGGAGAAGGAATTTTCTGAGGAGTCCTCATCGGGTCCGGATGAGGTGATTTATATGAGTGAGCTCAGTTTGGTTGTTCTGAAACCATTTCTAATCAAGTAGCCGAGTGTCGACCCTCGTTGGACGATCCCTTCACCTCATTATTATTCATCTGAGGATGATTCCGACAACGACACATATGTATATCACCCTCCTCCTCGCTCCCGCAAGAAGGTTCGTCACAAACCTTCTTGATCCTTGTATATTCTCACCCCTCCTTGTATAGATTTTCTTTCTTTTATTTCCCTCCCTCCCCAGTGATTTATATCACTCACCCCCGTGTATTCTCTATATCTCATTGGTTCTCACACTCACTCCTATCCTAGACTTAGGCTGACCAGAGCCTTAGTATAGGGGGGGACCGATGCCCGCCATATGATATACTCATCCATTTCTCCTCTTGACCTCGTCCACCCCAATTTTGATCTTCTTCTACACTTAGGCTGCTAGAGCCTAAGTATAGGGGGCATGTCGACTTCTATACTTTTTGTTATTTTAACTCTCCTACGCTTAGCACGAGCTATGTCTTTTCACTACTTCTTGCGCTATGAGGACATAACACACTAAGTATAGGGGGCATGTATATATTACATATAACTTTACCCATAACTCGTACTTTCACGTATTTTTGTATATATTATGCAAAAATTATGGGGTGGGTAAAATTGGTAAAAAAATTTTTTGTAAAATACACATAAACTTGTATAGTATGTATATTGTATAATTTGTATAATTGTGTATATTTTAAATTTCTTGTAAATAATAATTTTGTAAAATTTGTTGTAAAATAGGAGGTATACTAGAAAATAACAAAAAAAGACTAAAAAACTCAAAAAAAGAAAAAGAAAAAGAAAAAGAAAAAGAAAATTGTATTTTTTTAAAAAATCATCAAAGAGTCTTGCACATCATTCATATACATTGCATGTCATCCGCATTTCATTTGCATATCTAGCATATGCAAAGTGAAAAGTTAGTGGTTTCTGAACCAAGTTATGAATAGAAGTTGAGGATGGATTTGATTTAACCTTAATCTACCTAATTTCAGAAGAACCTTATAGGAACTGGAGTTAAGATTTTTAAAGTCGAGCGACTTAATTCTTCGAGTCCACAAGACTATGTTCGCATGTCATCTTGGTGGTCTAAATAGAATACTTCATACATCACACAGGTGGAAACATCATCCTCCTCTAGAGAGGGTAGGGCATCTCAACCTAGTCTAGTGGTGTCAACATCTAACGATGGGATGCTGTTGGTTGCAATAAAGCTTCAGAAGAAGGATAGTTTACTGGCTCAAGAAGAAAAACTCCTTATGTACATGTTGCATCTTGTATATAGTTAAAGAGAGAGAGAGAGAGAGAGAGAACTCCAAAAAAAGAGGACATGCTTGATTGAAAATAAAATGCCTGCTCGAGTATGTATATGTATAGTCAAATAAGCAAGGCATATGCTTCAAAGTATCATACCAAGGAAGCCTGCAGCTGGAGACTTGGCTACACTGGTCAAGCTCCATGGATATATGACTACTCCAGTCACAATCCATTCTCTTCTCTACCCCCTCTTCTTGAGTTGGTTGCACTTGAACTTAGAAGGGAATACCCTGCTCCTCGAGGAAAGAGTTTCTAGACCGGGAATTAGAGTTACCTTGTTAGAGGAGGATGTTTCTTTGATATTTATGATGAGGAGAGCTATATTTCACTTACACAGTACACGTAAGATCATAGTCATTAGAATTTGCATATGAGGATTTGTTTTGACCTGACTGTTGAGGCAACCTGAATAAAAACTTGTGGAACTCAAAGGCTGTTAGGTCTTAAATTCAATTCCCAATAAGGTTCTGTCATATTATTGATCCAAAGGTCAAGTCGAGCTCCATTTTCACCTTTTGTTCATGACCTTGGTATAGAACCCAAAATCATTTCACTTTTGCATTTCATTTTAGTTGCTCAAGGACGAGCAAGGTTTAAGTATAGGGGGTTAATGAATCCATGATTCATCACTCTAAAAGTAAAAAATAGAGCTTCGTTCCTGAGTTAGCTGCATTTCTCATTTTATTTGATATATTCTCATTCATGCATTTAGAATTAATTTATGAATTTTAACATGCATAATTTGCATTAAATAAGAAGCCAAATTCACTTGTAAATATCACCTGTATATTCACCATATTTTATTTATTTTTTTATCTATTTTTCTTTAACTCAAAATGAATAAAATCAACTCTATAGTGCATATATTATAACACTAAAAGAGGAAATATATCAAATAAATACTAACTTGTAAAACTGACAAATAAAATCCAGACCCTAGTTCGAGGCTAAGAACCTTAAAACGTAAATATCTCTCTCATACAATCTCCTATGGTCCCCTACTCACTCTTGAATTAATGTACGTTTAATTACCTTCAAAAAAAGACTAAAGTCAAAAGAATCAGAGTTCGTATGTGAAACTTGGGTTTTGGGCCCTTGTTGTATATTTTACATATTGACCAAACTATCCCTTTATTTTATCTGTTTATTTTCTTAATTATTAAAAAAATTAAGTTGTAAATATTTATTTTATATTTTTTTTCCTAATTCTTTATTAAATTTTATTTTACTTTAAAAATGATAAAAATTGCAAAACACAATGCAATATTTTATATCTATAAGATACCACCCAAAAAAACTTTTGTACAGATGATTTATTTTGATTTTAGATCCTTCAAGAAAGTTGTAGATCTCGTCAAGACAAGCAACACTCATGTTGATCACTTTTTAATTTGACCCCTTTTGTTATTTTTTTGATTTTTTATTTACATTTAATTTTTAATTTTTGATTTTTCTGGGAGCGACACTTGGCCATGTATCACCCCATTTTAGATTTTTTTGTATTTTATTTTATTTTATTTATTTATAATTTATTTTATTTATTATTTATTATTTACAATTATTTTCTTTTCAATTTTTAAAATTTTTTTTATATTTTTTCCATTTTTATTTTCTTTTCTCTTCATTATTTTTAGTAGACTAATTTTTTTATTTTATAGATTATAGACTGTTTATAAAATAAAAAAGTGTAGAGAGTTTGATTGCAAGTTTTACCACTTAAGTCCCCTTGGATCTAGTCGTTGTGCTTCTGCCATGTGGACCATCCTTCGACTCAGGAAGTGCAACATTCCGATTGAGATAGACGCTCCAGATTAGATCTAAAGCATGCTAGTGATCAGACGTCTCTGAAGTGCGATGGATGAGAAGATGAAAAACATGGTTGTGGCTCGCTTGGTTCTCCGATTACCGATGACTCCGATGATCTTTCTTCATTCTGACGGTGGCTATGGACTCCTGGCAGGCCTCCGCGTGTACATGTGGGCTCAGATGGTCTAGTTGAAGCTTAGGGAGACCTGATGACTCCAACAGACCTGGAGCGACTCTAGATACCCTTCTTGCATTCGGATGGGCCATCGAAGACCTTTTCCTACACCAAAAGTTTGCTCTGCTCGAGGCAGAGCTCCTCGGCCAGCAAATGAAGTTGTTGTGCTAAAGGGGCGGAATGGGGATGGAGCTCCGGTGAGGGGGGTGACTGATGGAGTTGCAATCAAAGATCCAAGATGGATCTGGGATGATCAGATGGCTTGATAGAGTGGACAACATGATGGGGAACGAGATGGTGGTGAAGGTGGGTCAAGATATGAGTAGATTCACAGTGATTTGGCCTGGAGCTCAAGCTCCAAGCGATTTAGAAGTTTTCAAAATTAAACCAAATAGAGTGATTAAAGGTAAAATTAAAGGTAAATATTGAATCTACGACTAAGATATTACCTATGAAGCAGAAGAAAATGGCCTCAAGTTGGCCAAGGGCCGATGAAGCAGAACCTCTGGTGATGGATGTCCAAAGATGGTGGATCTGGCTTCTTCGCCTCTCCTCCTCGTTGCAGAGCCCGCCCTCCGGTTGCTTTCGCCATAGGGAAGGTGCTTAGTGGGTTCTGTGGGGCTAAGAGTATGCAAAGAGTGATCAAAAATGAGAAGAAAGATGGAGGAGCAAATTTATAGGCTGCTGGAGAAGGCACCATTGATCGAGGAGACTGTTCTAATCAAAGAAGATTGGATCGATCTAAGGCGTGAGCGAGAATCATGGACATCAGATCATCAGTTTTTGTTTAGATTAGAGGGCCATGAAATGAGCGGATTAATAGGAAAAGGGATGAAAACCTGGGTCTGACACTACAATGCTCGAGGAAGAGAGAGGGGGGTCGGTTGACCTAGGGACAACGTAGGAAGAATCTGGTTGGTCCACATGGACCAACCACAAAATTCCCAGAAAGAGAATCTTTGTAAAATCAATAATACATATCAAATGATTTAGTTAAAATTTTATTAAAACATGAAAAATGTTTATAATTTGATATAGTATTTTAATCGTATTTTTATTTTTTTATGAGGTTTTTTATTATAAGTTTATATTTACAGGTAAAATATATGTATAAATATAAATATTTTGATATTTTATTTTTTATTTGTAATATATATTTTATTATTTTATACAAGTATTTTATATATTTTGAATTTATTTTTATACACAATTTGATATTTCTATTGTATTTTTTGAGTTAATATGTACATTTAATTAATTACGTGTATGTACATTATAGGTATATGCATGTATATTTTCCCTATGCATTAAAATGTCTTATTTATTTTAATTTTATTTTGATTTTTTTATTTTATTTTAATTATGCACATATGTTTCAAATAATATATACAATTTTATAAAAAATAAAAGACTTTGAAAAATCTAAAGAATAAATATATTGAATAAAATATACATGTATATTGCACAATATGGGTCCAAAACCTAATTTTTCCATCTTAGCACCAAATTAAATGAAACAACCTTAAACTTTATATTCAATTAAGGTGATTTTGGTCCATTGTGATACAATATGGAGAAGATACAGATCTGTGAAGTTTTTATTTTGCATTTTTATTTTGTGTGTCCTAGGTAAACTGTGCATTATTTTTATGTAAACTCAATTTTAATCTTTTCTTTGTATTTTCATCTACAATATTCATTTTGAAGGTTTTATTATTTGATGTTTAAAAATAATACTATAAAATAGGTGCCAAAATGTAATTATTGATGAATTTTAGGGTTTTTGTGTCTTTTCTTTACAATTCATCTGCCCTATCTCCCCCTACTTTATTCCTTGTCGACCAAGTCATCATGATGACTGGGTCTTAGGATATAAGGTTATTCAGCACCTATGGTGTCTCATTTCTTTTTCTTTTCTTTCTTTATTCTTTTATTTTGGAATAAAATATAATAAATATATAATATTTATACAATATTTTATACAAATTACAGAGTGTTTATTTCGACAAATTAATGATATACACATGCTTTAGCTAGGGATTTAAGGCCAAAATGAAAGAATAAAGGTGATGAAATGGAGATTCATCACCTCTATATTTGCCTTTGCTAGTCCCTAGCAAGCACTTAATCCTATAAGTGCAGAAAAGAAAAGAAAGAAAAGAAAAGGAAAGAACTTGGATTGATTTTAACTTTTAAACTTGTCTTCATAATATCAAAGTTTGGAGCTCAGTCAGACCTTTGGATTGTTAGTTTGGTCGGGTCCTTATCGGGAACTGGATTTGAAACACAACAACCTTCGAGAATCACAAAACTCTGCCGAAGTCTCCTTAAAAGCCAGGTCAGAACAAGTTGATGTCATATGCAGTCCCTTATGACTATGAGTCTATCTTGTACAGTGTCAGTGATGTGTAGCTCCTCTCAGCTGAAGCGGTAAAACTCAGGCTTCTCCAACATGGTGACCCTAGTTCCCCAATGCAATAACTCTTTCCTCTAGAAGCAGTGTATTCCCTTCTAAGTTCAAGTACAACCGGCTCAAGAAGAGGAGGTAGAGAATAGAATGGATGGTAGCCAGCATGGCTGCCTATCCTAGAATGCTTGACCAGTGTAGCCAAGTCACCTGATTGCAAGCTCACATATGTCTTTGACCTTGAATCTCAAGCTAGCTTATTGAATACGTACATGCATCGGCGGGAATCGATTTTTCTTGATTTTTCCCATCTATTTTTTAGTTTTGTTTTTTTCTTCATTTTTTATACTATATATAGCATCATCTACATATGGAATTTTTCCTCTTGACCAGTAAACTATCCCTCTTTTGAAGCATTATTGCAACCCACAATATTATGTTATTATACCCCATGGCTATTGGATCAGGTTGGGGCACAATGGACACAGATTGTGACTTCCGATGTTTCCATTGGCTTGTGTCTCATGCTGACAAATCTATCCTTCTATCACTTCAACTGAGTTGAGCAAAGTGCAAGGTGCATGTGTGCAAGATAGGTCATTGTCGACAAGAGTCATGCTTGTGTTCCGAATATCCTATTTAGGCAGTCAAGATAACACTGAACCTAGTCTTGTGTTCTCAAAGAATTAAGTCTAGTAGACCTGAAGTGCCTCAATTCCAGTTCCCTTAAGGTTCCTGTGATTAAGTGGTTTAAGGTCCAACCAATCTCCAATCTTCGGATTTTAGTTAGACTAGTTCAATTATCGTTAGCACTCTGAAAAATGTAAATGATATGCAATGAAAATATTTTTGTTCAATACATTTTATGATTTTGAACTTTTTAAAGGCTTTTGAAAATGTTTTGCAAATTTTTAGAGATTTTTTTGAAACAAAAGAGTTTTGGAAAATAATTATGTGTAGATATTTACATGAGAGTGCATTTGTTATTTACAAGAATTTATGTGAAGGATTTACACAAGGTAGATACAAGCTTTATGTAAATAATTTATTTTGGTTGAGGTATGTACATAGTTCTCAAAATAACTTGAAAGAATTTTTACAAATATTTTGAAAATTGACCCCCTTTATGTGAGTCGAGGTTGCAGATGTTAACTGCCGACAATGATTTTTGAATCAATTCAACTAGTAGGTGGCATGGCTTTCCGTAGACAAAGCGATAGGGCAACATGCCTAAGGGAGACTTATAGGACATTATGTATGCCTAGAGAACTGAGTCCTGGAGTTGCAACCCATTATTTTTCTCTAGCCTTACTAGTCTTTGCAATAGCATCTTGATTTCTCTGTTGGACAATTCTGCCAAGCCATTTGACTACGGATGATAAGGAGATGCGACCCGATGATCGAGTCTACTCCTTAGTTAATTTCTTAACCTTCTTATTGATGGAGTGGTTGCCTTCATCTGAAATCAGAATCTTTGGAATTTCGGACCGTGAAATGATTTTATCTTTTTGAAACCTATAAACTGCTCTTCTATCCGTAGCTCTAGCTGGAATGACTTCCATCTATCGACTCACATAATCCATGACAAGGAGGATGTATTTGAAACCTTGACTGTTAGGAAAAGAACCCATGAAGTCGATGCCCCATGCATCGAACACATCAGATATCTAGATGAATTTGAGGGGCATGCTTTCTTTAACACCAATGGTTTTCCCATTTTCTGACAGTCGGTGCAAGTTTTTACATAGTTATTCGCATCCTTAAATAGGATCGACCACTAGAGGAAACACTACAATATCCAGATTCGAGCTTATGGTAGTGCTCGGGGACACTTATGACCTCCTCTTGAGGAATACACCGATGCCATATGCAATCCTTCCCTGAATAGGTGTGGATCTTCCCATTGGTAAAAATAAATATCGGACATGAATTAGTCCTTCTTGATTCTCGTACAATCTTGTGGAACTACCCCAGAGACGAGATAGTTCACAATATGGGCACATCATGGAAGAGATGCCACACTGAGAATTGATTCATCAGGGAAGGTGTCTGTGATCGGTGTACTTCCCAGCTGAGTATCTTGGCTTTCAAATCTGGAGAGGTGATTTGCCACCACATTCTAATCTCCAGGCTGATCTTTGATTTCTAAGTCAAATTCTTGGAGGAGAAAGATCCATCTGAGTAATCTTGATTTTGCATCCTTCTTCTATTATAAGTATCGGATGTTAGAGTGGTCGGTGAAAACATAGACTTCAGATCCAGGAAGGTAAGATTTGAACTTCTCTAAAGCAAAAACTACCACCAGCATCTCTTTTTCTGTATCTATTTAATATCTTTGTGTTTCATTGAGCATCTTGCTGGCATAGTGAATAACATAGGGAAACTTATCCCTTCTTTGTCCTAGAACAACCCCAAGTGTGAAATCTAATGCACCTGTCATGATCTCGAATGGAAGAGACCAATCAAGCAGCTGTAGGATTGGAGCCTTAGTGACGAGCTCTTTCTATTGATAAAAAGATTGGAGAACCGTCTGATCGACAATATACTCGTTCTCCTTGCAAAACAACTCTGTAAGAGGTCGGGCAAGTTTGTTGAAGCCCTTAACGAAATGGTGGTAGAAGCTGACATGCCGTGAGAATGACATCACCTTCTTAACATTTTGAGGTGGCATGAGTTTAGAGATCACATCCACCTTCACCAGGTCGACCTCCATGCCTCGCTTGGAGACGACGTGGCTTAGCATGATTCCTTATGTAACTATGAAGTGGTTCTTCTCCCATGGCAGTACAAGATTGACTTCACGACATTTCTGGAGTACTTTATCTAGGTACTAAAGTCAAGAATCAAAGCTGTCACCCTAGACAAAGAAATCATCCATGACGACTTCAAGAAAACTCCCGACCATGTTGGTAAAGACGATAAGCATTGCATCTCTGGAAAGTTGTTGGAGCATTACATAGGCCAAAGGGCATCCTTCTAAAAGCATAGGTGTCGAACGAGCATGTGAAAGTTGTCTTCTCTTGGTCTTCAAGGCTAATTGCCACTTGGTTATACCCAGAGTACCCATCTAAAAAGTAGAAGTATTCTTTCCCTACAAGTTGCTCAAGAACTTGATTGATGAATGGCAAAGGGAAATGGCCCTTCTTTGTTGTTGAATTAAGACGGTGGTAGTCAACACATACATGCTAAGACATCAGTACTCGAGTAGAGTTCTCCACTTCTTGGTCATTATTCACCACGGTTAGCCCTGATTTCTTGGGAACTAAATGTAGTGGGCTCACCCATTTGGAGTTGAAGATTGGATAAATAAAGCCTTCTTCACACCAATTCATGATTTCTTTCATCACTATGTCCTGCAAGTTTGGATTCAATCTCCTTTGTAATTCTTGGGACGGCTTGCATTCATCTTCTATAAAGATATGATGTGAGCATAGACTTGGATTTATCCCTCGGAGATCTGAGACTTTCCAACCAAGTGCCTTGCATTTCTATTCTAGAACCTCAAGGAGTCAAGATTCTTGATCTGGGGTCAGCCTACTGCTGATGATGACCGGATACATGCATTCCTCGCCCTCAAGTAAAGTGTACTTCAGGCCTACTGAGAGCGGTTTGAGTTCAGGTAATTGTTGAGCTTACTCCGCGGTCACTTCAGAAACGATGCTGGTAGATGGTTGATCAACTAGATTCAATGAGGTGTTATCTACCTTTGTCTCTCCTAGCTCTAAAATAAATACGTCGAACAAATTTGCAATGAATTCTTCATGTTCAGACTGGTATGAATCTTCTTCGAACATGCTGTTCAGTGACTCAAATTCTGATTCGATCTCCCAATCGGCAAGGAAGCATGGGACGACTTTGCTATCTAGATCCTCCTCTGAAGAGAGGGGTTCCTATGTGATAATGTCATTCAGATAAAGATGGTGATCATTGATATCCACAATATCACAGTCTGTTGCTGGTTCTGGTATTCCTGCATCAGATGCGACTTTCGGTTCACTGACCAAATCCATGGTGATTTGGTCAGAGCTGGAGCAGAAGGTGACCTTCCCATAACCATAGTAGACAACTACCTCGGTTGTGTGAAGGTGGTCGACCTAGAATGATGGGGATCTAGAGTAACGATGCATGTGAGTCCATGTCTAGGACAATAAAATCAATAGGAAATTTCATGTCCTGTATAGTTACGATAACGTCCACCAACATACCTTTGGGCCACTTTGACATGGTAAGATCCTTAAGAGCATCATGGAAGCGTGAGGATCGCATCGTATGCGATCGGGAGCGACTAGTCACACTAGTTGCTCGAGGCAACAAAATTTAAAAAAATTTCATGTGATGAAACCACATGACCCAAGAACACTTCTCGAATCGTTTCATCTAAACCACAAATAAGTATTAGGGTTACCTTTTGAAGCGTGGTTGCGATCGAGTCTCTAAACGAAGAGACATCCTGTCTCAAGTCCAATCTGACAGAGGAGACGCTTGCGAGCACGTAGATGAGATGCGTGCTTCTCGCAATCCATGTTGATGATCCAAGCGACGAATCTCCTTATCTCATCACATGAGATACGACGTCTTCTTCACGAGCGAGGCACACCGAAGGAGCCGAAGATCCACGAGCAATCAGTCATGCAGCATAATGACGTTGCGATGAGAGCGACCCTCTCTAGGTCTCCATGGTAGACGACAATAAGAGAGAGGGAGAGAGATGAAGTTGGCATGTAGAGAGAATGAGAGAGAGAGAGCATATGTTGTCTAACTTGAGAAGAGCAAGGGGTGCCCTTCTATTTATAAAATTATGGGATCCATGGATCTCAATCCATGGACAACATAAATCCAATGGCTCACATTGATTTGTGTTTCTTTTAATGGCCAAAATTTTGTTGGTAAAACCAACAACAATTAATTTAATTTAGATTATATATATATATATTAATAAGTCAACATAATTTAATCCTGAAATTAAATCAACTAATCTTGGAGATAATGGAAAGGAGAATCTCTCCTTCCATATAGGAGTGGTGAACGACTACCCTTTCCTTGAAGGATTTGGTGGTCGTCCCTTCTCCTAATAGGAAAGGGAGATTCCAATGCAATCTCCAAGATTGCATGATTCCATATATCTCCAATATTTACAACAACAATTGCTGTAAATTATTTTACAAAAATAATTCATAATTATTGTGTGAATATTGCAATCTTGCCATTGGGAATTTGTGAATCACATTCACAGTCCAAAATAAAATGTGAATTACATTTTCAATTAATTGTCCAATGTGAATCCAATTCACATCAACATTTAATTAACAAATGTAAATCACAAAGAACTCTCTTTTATATATTATACATCACAATTATAATATATATATGATTAATATGGATAGTGCTATACACTTTATTTATATCCATGATAATTAAATCACATTTAATCATCTTAGATCTCTATTCCCATGTGCCCAAATACTGTGAATCACATTCACATTATTCACATCTTTGATAATCAACTCACATATAATTTTTAAGATAACTCTCTTTATAATATGAATTAAATTCATATTATTCATGATAATTAAATCACATTAGTTATCCAAGATAACTCTCCTTATAATATGAATCAAATTCATATTATTCATGACAATTAAATCACATTTAATTATGCATTTTCTCAATGCTCGAATACATATATCAACAATGAAATTATCCTGAACTCTTTCAAGGATAATGCGCTTTCTCTACGAATACTTAGAGATAAGGATGGCGATTGTATTATTCCACGTACAGTGACTTGGATATTGAGATCACATCTCAAAATCCAAATCTTGCGGACCTCTCAAAGATGCTTGATTAAATCAAGACCGTAGACCTAATCTTCTCGATGCATCTGAATCACATTGAGATCAATGTCCAACATTTGAACCAAGATCAGACCACTTCTATACTGAGAGGAGTCACTAAAATCTAGACCCGTTTCATCACTCCCTAGGAATGGAAGCGTCATGGTTATACAATCGTTTATGATCACATCACCCTCAGGTACTCCTAATACCAGTACATCATGCATACTGGAAGACCAAGAATAAACCCAAAGTATAAGATCAATTTTACACTGTCTACTTCACAGTTTTATCATTAAGTTTCTCATTTGATATTGGGAGTAGGTATCGATCATATACTTTCCAAAAGCATATATCATACTGATGAATCCACATTTCATCATCTTTATTCTATAATTTTGGCCTCAAAAACCCTGGCATATGCCTGTAAATAGCCTTAATTCCTGCATTTTAGCATTCATGCACATAGGTGTAAATAGTGTATAAAATGTGGTTTTTAAAGCCAAAATTATATAATAAATAAAAGAAAAGAAAAAGAATAAAATATTGTAAATATTTTATGACCTGAAACCCCGAGACCTAGGCATCTCGATGACTAGGTCGACAAGGAATAAAGTAGGGGGAGATAAGGGTCAAATACAATGTATTCCTATTCATTTTTTAATTCATTTTGGGACCTATTTTTGGTTCCGCTTTTTATTCATCAAATAAAGAAACTTTGTACATGAAAGTTGTAGATAATTTAATAAAGAAAAATACAAAATTGATTTCACTGAAAAATAATGTACAGATAAAAAGTTATGGTCTGAATAAAAATCCAGAATCCCAACTTCCCAGACCCGTATCTCACAACTGACAACTCCAAACGCATCAAACTCACCTTTAATTGTATATAGAATAAAATAATCTATCCAATGGTGGTGATTTCGCATTTGGCGGAGCTACGGTTTGAAAGTTGAGTTTTGGACCCCTATTGTATACTTGTACAGATTAAAATATTCAATTTATTATTTATCCATTATTTTTTGTATTTTTATATTTTTTATATAATTATATAAATATTACTTATAATAATATGTGCATTGAAATCAAAATAAAACTCAAAGAAAACTCCAAATAAAATACATGTATGCATAATACATAGGTAAAGTACACACACATAAACTTATACTTTATATCCTCTTATTTTATTAGATATACAAAACACATAAATAAAATAAAATAAAAATATAATTGTGTATAAAAGTATGTTATAATTATATAAATTAATAAACATATTTAATAACATTAAAATACACAAAATAAAAATAAAAGAACAAAATATGTAGATATTATACCTATATACGCCAAAATAAGTAATTTCTAAAATACATCTCATAAAATTAATTAAAATTCATAATAAAATACTTCATAAATTAATAAACATTTTTTTATTTTTTAACCAAAATGAAATTCGTCCATTTACTATTTTATTTCGATTTTTGAAATCATTTTTTGAGGATTTTTCCTGGTTGGTCCACGTGGACCAACCAGGTTGGTCTGACAGTTGACCTCGGTCAACTGTCTGACCTCCTCCTCTAGACTTGTCAGAAGCGCTTTTGTCTCATCTTCTCACCATTTTCTAGGTTCAACCTTGCACCAAATCGTGTCGATGTCTTCTGCGTTTTTGCGCCTCGATCAATGGTGAATCACGCCCAGGTGATTCCTTGGGCCGAGGACCATCGATCGAGGCGCTGGACCCTCGTCTTCCACGCCGTTCGTCAACCCTACAAAAGAAGACACCCGATTTCAATTCGAATTTTAATCCTTCTTCCGCCATTTTCACCCTCAAACCCCTAGCCCTTCGTGCTCCATGTGACAGCAGGCATCGAATCGAGCCTGGGTTTGAGGCCTTTGGCGTCGAATCGAAGCAATTCATCCCCTCGCCGGAGCTCCGCTGTGCCCTCAAGCCCGTCGTCTATGGTGAGCTTCTTTCCCTTTTCTTTCCATTTTCTTGTAGCTTTAGTTTATATTAGGTTAGCTTCGTAGCAGTTTTGCTTTTCGTTTCGTTTATCGCCATAATTCCACGATCGAAGCCACGACGGAGCTGAGCTCCGCCCGTCGTTTCCGGCCACGCTACGCACCCATCCGTCCACCTGTCACCTCCAGTCTCTCTCTCATCACTCCGTCGCTCCGCTCCACCCTTCATTTCACCTCAATCTCGCTCAGATCGAGTCCACCGAGCTCCTGTCTCCGCCGTTCGCCGGAGCTCACCGCCCGACCACCCTACGCCTCCATCGCGCCGTCAGATCCCACCTTTTTGCTCGCCTGGTTTTTGCGCACTCAACCTTGCAGGTCCGAGCCCAAGAGGAGGCTCCATCGACCTTCGACGACTCCAGGACCACCCGCCCAGGTCGCCTCCGCCGTACGAGCCATCCATGCCGTCTCCGCTTCGCCAGAGGCCACCATCAGACGCGGAGAGGGCCCAGGATCGTTTTGCCCTTGATCCTAGGGCCGGAGCGGCCGTGTGTCGACCGCATTCGCCGATCAAAACTCGCCGGGGAGATGTTCTTTGTGAACCTCCCCCTGCCGTTGGATTAGAAGCTATCTCCAGATGCTACGCCAGACGTCCGATCGCCTATTGATCCCCGCCGTTGGATCAGCCGCCCACGATCTAATCCTAACCATCCAAGACGAAGGGGTACCAGCCGTCCGATGCTCGCCACGTGTCCAAGTGAATCTCCATCGGCCGCACGATCGATCCCAGTGGGTATTTTGCATCTTCGACCCACGCGTTTTTGTATTTATGCTTTAGTCCTAGAACTTTTATTTCAAGTTTAAAAACTTTTGTAATAATTGCACTTAGGCCCTTGCACTTTCACTATTTGCACTTTAGTCCACGCCACGTCACCTCACGTGACTGGGGCGCGTGACTTTTGGGTATTTTGCATATTTGGTCCTAAACTTTTAGGTATTTGCAATTATATCCCTGTGCGTAGTTAATTAAATATGTTTTTGGAAAAATTGCATGTATGCCAAGCCGGTTTTCATTAATTACAATTATGCCCCTGTGAATGACAGAACACGTGCCTCGTGCGTGTCTTTTTATGGAATTTGCACCTGAGCCCCAATATGTTTCTATAATTGCATTTATACCCCTGCTAGGCTTAGGATTTTTGTGTGCTTAGTCTATTTATTTCACGCCTCATTTAATTGCCAAAAATTCTCAAAAAATAGGTTTAAGCTCATGTTTGCTTCTACTTTCACGCCACATTTCTAGTTTTTTATTTTATTGCTTTTTTATATTTATTAAAAATCAAAAACATGTTGTTTCAGCACTGTTTAGCTTAGAAAACACCAAAAAAATATTAAAAGGTCTTAAAAAATTCCAAAAATATTCTCTGTTGTGTGTTTTGACCTACTTTATTTTCAGGCCAAAAACCACTAAAAATTTCAAAAGAGAAACCTTAAAATTCAAAAATACATAAAAACTTCAAAAAAAATATATAAAATCAAAGAAAACTCAGAAAAATATAAACTCAGCTCCTGTTTGTTCCATATTTTATTGAATTTATTTGAAAGTTAGTTTGAAAAATTTTGGTGGCTGTTTATTTTTAATTCCCATTTTATTCCTAGCCAGCAACTTATTCACCATTTTGCTCTATTTTGATATTTAAAAATACCAAAAACATTGTGAAAATTACCCAAAAATCACAAAAACAGTAGAAAAATATAAAAAGACCAAAAATATTTTATTTCTGAATTTTTGACTATTTTTGCATATTTTTATAAATATTTTATCACCTCTTTTATTACATTGTCTTTATTTTCCACTATTGAAAAAGAAAATAGAAAAATATAAAATATAAATTTATAAAAATTAAAAAAATTAAAAATCAAAATACAAAATTAAAAAAATATTAAATAAAAAAATAAAAAAATTAAAAATTAAAAACCCACAAAAAAATTAGATTGGCTAAGTGGTTTATTAGACCTAGGATTGGATTTCTGCACCCTTGTTTCCTGTGTTCGACCCCTACTTACTTGCCACTGTACATTTTTAGTAGGGTATAATAAATTTTAATCCTTGCTATTCATTCCTTGATTGATTGTGTGGGTTAATTGTTGACGAACGAGGAGGCTTGAGTAGTCGCATCATCGATAGTGAGTCTGAGTTGTCAGATCACTATTTAGTGGCTCTCGCTTTTTCGCTTTTCAAATGGCGCCGTTGCCGGGGAGCATCGGCTTGTAGAGTACCTTGGTGTCTTTTATTTACTTAGCCATTTTTGCTTATTTATTTTTCTTGCATAATTTATTTTGAACTGTATGACACTTCTCTTGTTTTCTTGCGAGGGACCGCTGACCGAGGAGGATCGCCTAGGGGATCCTGTGCATCCTTGGGAGGAGGAGCCAGCTATTCTACCCTAGCTGGCAGGAGAGAGCAGGAGAGCTTGAGAGAGAGAGAGACAGTTAGCTTTTCATTTTTGTGAGAGAGAGATTTGATTAATTGCAATAATACAGGACTCGGACACTTGAACAATTCGGGCCTAATTTCCGGGTGTTTGTTCACCTGGGGGCTCACCGCGGTTTTCTCGAGTTTTCTCGACTGTCATTTTTCGGTTTTGATTTCTTTTTCATTTCTTTTGTGGATTGAGCTCTTAGTTGTAGGCCTTGATTGATCGATTAGATTAGGTCCAAACACCCTAACGAACAATTGCATGTACCTATAGATTGTGCTTGGACTTAGTTTAATTAAAACAGCGAAGTCACTCTTCTTTGATCCGCGCGCCGCGAGCTCTCCCCGCAAAGCGCTTTCTCCTAAACTCAAGTGTGTTGAGCAGAGGAGGGGGGAGCCTAGACCGGACCTTAGGATTGAAGATTAGTGATTAGCTTGTGGTTCTTTGCGTTAGAAGTTGCCTACCTTAGGACGATTTCCGCATTGTATACCGGCATGTAGATTAGGTTTATAAATTTCTGCTTTGCATCCCGCATGGAGAGAGCTGGGATTCGCTGTAAGTCTTCTTACTTTGCATCCATCATTTAGGCACAAAGGTGAAATTTCCATCTTGGTGCCGACTTGCATTGGCTTTTCCTGACTCTTTTCTCCCTCTGATTTTGGACAAAGTAGGATAAAGAAAATACAAAATCGTTAGGCGCTTGTTTGAATCTACAAAAAAGAAGCGATAACACAAAAAAATTAAAAAAGGGACTGCTAAGAAAACTTTGACCTAAATAAAATTGGTAATTGGACTCATTGATTGGGGAGAGAAATACCCTCACTTGTTTTCAGGTTGCATGGGAAGGTCTCCTTCCAAGTGAGTTGAGTGCTTCGTAAGGAATATAGCCCAAATCCTAGCTTGTGGCTGCCTTGTGTATCGCCTGGATTTCCGAAGTATTGGCGCTACTATCGTACGTAGGCGAGTAGGGCTTGGTCGCCATTGCTGACTCACTATTGTGTGAGCGCCGACCTTGTCCGAAGTACTGAGAATAGGCCACGCCTTCAGGGTGTGTCTGTCTCACCGTCTGCGTCCGAGTAGGATCTTGCACGCTCACGGGTGATTCCGTTGCGAGCAAGATCTGAAGTATCGGTTTCACCTATTGGCTTCCTCTCTCTTATTCTTTGGCTGAGTAAAGATCCAGGAAGGGTTACAAGGACCTTAAAAAGCGTAAGCTACAGGTTACATAGGAGGAGGACAAGTACAGGAATACTCTTCCGGCAGTACTCTCGCTCCTATAGGCGTAGTGCTCTAAGGACTCGTTGAAAGATAACTTCCTGAATTCAAGATAAAAACTACAAAGATAAAAACCGAACCTTCACGGCTTCACGCGTTGAGTTGGTGAACTCCCTTGTCTTGTGTTTGATTGCTAGTCATATTTAGGTCAAGATCAAAAATATCGCGCCTTTGCGCAAATTTTGTCTTCCCTCCAGTTGACCCTTGCTCATTGTGAGCCTTCTACTGTTTTGCACTCCTCTTTATTTCTTGTTTTCCCTCGTGCTCTTCATCCAACATCTTTTCCTCTTGGTCTCCTCAAGATGTCGTCACACAGATGGTTTAGTCGGGACCTCGCCGACGCCCACATCGATTCCATGTCAGCAACATCTTCAATAAAGAGGGGTGATCTCCGAGAAGTTAATTCGGATCTTGCGGATGTCTCCTTGGACTCCCCTATTCTCGCTTCTTTCAACACTTGCCTTTGTCCAATAAATCCGCTATTCGGGATAGACTCGCAACCTGAATTAGCTCTTCCCCTTCAAATCAATTGGGATTACTCTTGTCCCCGAAATAACCCCTTGTGGATGGAGATCGATTTCAGTCAATATCATATGCTCCATTCACAACATTCTGGGATTGACCTTAATCCCAGATTCATCTCGACATCAGGTTCTCAGGAAGATACTGATCAGGGTTTACTCCATCATGCAGATTCTTCACCCGATCACCAGTCAGAAATTCCAGTTCAGTCTGAGATGGCCGGAGGAAGAGGAAAGGGACCACAGCCCCAATTTGAACCTGAAGCCAATCCGGGGGGAGGGCAGTACACCACACAGGGCGAGGATAACAATCAGCTGCTGGCGTCCATCCAAGCCATTCAACAACAGTTGACTAATCAGGCCCTCGCCCAGACCGCTTTCCAGGACATGCTGAACGATCTGAGGAGGAGGGCTGATGCAAGAGATGCCCAGCAGGAGGATGATCCGAACAATGAGGCAAATTTTGAAGAAGTCAGAGACGAATTCTCAGTTGGAAGACCCGAATTTGAGGTAGTAGGAGGAGATCCACCGCAGCCAAAGCCTACGCTGAAGGAAACATAAAACCCAGGAGCGGGACGCATCACTGAGTGGATTCAGGTTCCACGCATACACGCCCACTTCGAGCTGAAGCCGCAGTTTTTGTCGCTACTTCCCACGTTCCACGAGAACACCACTGAGGAGCCGTACATTTTTCTCAAGAAGTTTGGCCGCATCTGTGCCACTGCCCACTACCCCGGAATTCCTTTGGGGGTAGTCAAGATGACCGTGTTCCCTTTCAGCCTTCAAGACAAGGTCCTTTATTGGGTTGACCATCTGGGGAAGGTCGTCATGACCTGGGAGGAGCTGAAATCTGCGTTCCTCCGTAAATTCTATCCTCTCGGGCGACTGAACCAGATGCGTGCCAGGATCTCTAGTTTCTGCCAGCAGCCCCATGAGACAATCCATGAAGCGTGGGAGAGATTCAAAGATCTTCAAGAGAAGTGCCCCCACCATGATATTCCAAAGACCAGTCTCGTACAACACTTCTTTGGGGGGCTATCATTTGAGAGCCAAAAGCTTGTAGATGCAGCTTGCGGTGGTTCCCATTTCAACAAGGACGAGGACGTGGTATGGAACGTCTTCGAAGAAATGGCTGAAGGATAAGCAGCCCAATCCTCGTCCAGAGTATACATGAAGTCACCAACCGCCATCAGCAAGCCAGTAAACATGGCTTCTCACACCGAAGACAAGGATGAGAGCTCCAACCTGAGCATCATTGGGAGCCACTTGTCCAAGGTGGATATCATTGAGAAGAGGTCGCAGGACCTCGAAAAATTGGCAGTCATTGAGAAGAGGACCCAAGGTCTGCAAAAGCTCGACCAAATTTCCCAACAGCTGGAGCAGCTCGTCCGTGCTTTAAATGCAAACATGTGCAACACTATGTCTACTTCTGTCGAGCCAAATGCTGAGAATAAGGAGCCCGCAATGCAGCAACACCCTCAGCCGACTCCACAGCAGCCCCAACCTGTCCAGCACGTGTACTACATGTAGGCCCCGGAGCAGCCCCAGACACAGATGGTTGTGTATCAACCGGAGCCCCAGCCAGCATACTCCGAGCAGTTCTCTCCACCCCCGCCACTGATTCAGGAGATCAATGGCGTATGGAACAATGAAGCGTAGCTGACCCGTCCTCAGGGACAACCTCAGGGTCAGAACACGGGCAACATGCCCTATCACCAACAACATCAGGGTGGGAGACCCTTCCAGCCTTCCTACCAGTATCAGCCTCCATCCTGGGGTAACACCTGTAGAAAGAATTACCAGCACGGTCCTCAGCAGTTCGGATATCGCAGACAGGGATATCATCAGCAACTAGCTGCTCACTACAATCAGCAAAATGCACCATATTCCTCCAACCCTCCTCCTCACCAATTTTCACAAGGTTATCAGTCGCAATCTCAGCAGCCATATCAGCATTCTAGACCCCAGCAGGGGGACTCCTCTGAGATTGTGCCGGTTAATCCGGTCGTGGCCTGTTTAGAGCAGTTAATGAAGAACATGGCGAAATGACCCAGAAGATCGACGACCTGACGGCAGCCAAAACCGTCATACCAGCCCAGGTCGAAGCTAACCCTAACAATTTCCGACGCAAGGAGCAGGTAGCCGGCAGTGTCCAACCCGAATCAGGTGAAATTCATTGTTTTTTATCTAATGCTGTTACTCTCAGGAGCGGTAGGACACTCCAGCCACCGGTGACGGCGAGGGGAAAGCATATTGCATCTGACGGGGAATCGTCAGTCCAGCCAACACCAGGGCCAACCAACATTTTGGGAGCAGCACCAGCATGCAGAAAATCACAAAAAATGGAGAAAATAGAAAAACACAAAAAAATAGCAGCAACCTCGGTGGAGATCAGCCTGCATTGGAGCCGCCTGCACCTGCCTCACAGCCAGTTCCTGACAGGAGGAGCACCGCACCTACAGCGAGTCCAACGCCAGCACCTGAAGCCGAGCCTGTCATTTTTGGTCCACAAATTGTAGATGAATCCATTCCTTTTTGCCATCTACCTGTAAACAACAATATGGACACTATTTTGAATGATGTTGGTGAAAATATTGTAAATATTCCTTTTCCTGAAGCAATGAAAAAACACAAAAAAATGAAAAATTTGAAAAGTGCTTTGTCTGATCCTGCCATCATTGAAATCATTCAGAATTTAGTACTGAATATGTCATTGATGAAAGCTCTTGAGTAAATACCAGCCGTGAAAAAAAGGATTGAAAGAGGCATGAACAACCAAGCGCAGGCCGAACCCCCACAATTCCAGAAGCAAGGGTAGCAAGTCCGAAAAGCATATCCTCACAATGGCCACCGTGAACGCCATCAGCAACCTCCCGGATAAAAAGCCAGATATGGGAGCACCTCTTGTACGTTGCCAGATGTTTGATCAGGAGTTCAAGCGAACACTTCTCGACAGTGGGTCTTCTGTCAATTTGATGCCAGCCTCTCTACTCACGGAGTTCAGGTTAGGACCGCTCAAGCCTACAAAGATGATTCTGCAGTTTGCAGACAAGTCAGTCAAGCGGCCTAGGGGCCTGTTGGAGGATGTGATAGTCACGGTTCAGGGAAATTCATTCCCGGCTGATTTTGTGGTCTTAGATATGGACGTCCCCTCTCCATTGCTCCTTACCCCGATCATACTCGGAAGACCATTTCTGCGGACATCAAACGCAGTAGTGAATTATGGGACGGGAGAAATCACTTTTGGTGCTGGCAATGAAATAATCAGAGTAGAGACCCTGTCTGAGGGAACACCAGCCGAGCAGACATCTACATCATGTGCAAGGGTGATTGAATATGCTGACGACTGTGACTTTCTAGCAGAAATTCAAGATACCGATTTATTTCTGGATGACAATGAGATCCATGAACTCCTCTGTCCCAAGGAGGAAGTGGAGTACGCAGTCGAATTTCCCCTTATCAATCAGGATGAGGAACTTGCTGATGTGCTACAAGATACTACCGTGGGGGTGATGTGCCTTCAGAACCAAGAGCTGAAGTTTGAAGAATCCTTGAATGAAGAAGAAATTATAGAGGAATTCTGTCAGGATTTGAGAGAAGAAACAGAACCGATTATGGTGGACACCGAACAGTTGAATGAATCACCACCTGCACTGATAGCTGAAGTCACCACTGAAGCAGCTCAGACTCTGCCAGAGCTAAAACCTTTGCCCTCCAACATGAAGTATGCCTTCCTTGCGGGAGAACCTAATATGCACCCGGTCATCATCAATGCCCATCTGACCGAAGACCAGGAATCTCGTCTGATGGAGGTTCTTGAACGCAACCACAAGGCGATAGGCTGGAGAACTTCTGATCTCCATGAGATCAATCCGTCACTCTGCTCGCACCGCATCTTTCTGGAAGAAGACTGTAGACCCTCTCGTGAACTGCAGAGAAGATTAAATCCGAACCTGCAGGAGGTCGTTATGAAAGAGATCCAGAAATGGTGCGATGCGGGATTTATCTATCCCATCTCCGACAGCAAATGGGTGAGCCCGCTGCATGTTGTGCCCAAGAAATCAGGGATCACCATTGTGAAAAATGACAAAGGAGAGGAGATTGCCACCAGAGTACCCACTTCTTGGCGAGTATGCGTGGATTACAGAAGACTTAACCTCGCTACCAAGAAGGACCACTTTCCTCTACCCTTCATCGACCAGATCTTGGAGAGATTGGCCGCGAAGGAATACTTTTGTTTCTTGGATGGATACTCTGGGTATAATCAAGTCGCTATTGCTCTTGAAGATCAAGAGAAGATCACGTTCACCTGTCCTTTTGGCACATATGCCTTCAGACGGATGCCGTTTGGGCTATGCAACACCCCAGCCACATTTCAGAGGTGTATGCTTGCAGTTTTTGCCGATATGGTGGGCAACTTTCTCGAGGTCTTTATGGACGATTTTTTGGTCTACGGGGATTCATTTGACCAATGCCTGGATTATTTAGACCGAGTCCTATGGAGGTGCTGCGAAGTCAATCTTGTGCTCTCATGGGAAAAGAGCAACTTCATGGTGACCGAAGGAATTGTGCTGGGTCACGTTGTTTCTAAACGTGGTATGGAGGTTGACCCAGCCAAGGTGGACGTGATTTCCAAACATGAGCCACTTACCAACATCAAGCAAGTCCGGTCATTCTTGGGCCATGTCGGTTTCTACCAGCGATTCATCAAAGATTTCAGCAAACTGGCCAGACCGCTGACTGAGTTGCTCGGCAAGGATAATGAATTCATTGTAGATAACCGTGTGCTCCTTGCCTTTAATCAGTTGAAAGAACTCATCACGTAGGCCCCTGTCCTACAGCCACCGATTTGGACTCAGCCTTTCGAGATCATGACCGACGCGTCAGACTATGCCATCGGAGTTGTACTAGGACAGAGGAAAGACAATGTACCATTTGTGATTCACTACGCTAGCCGAACGCTCGATGATGCCCAGAGAAACTACACTGTCACTGAAAAGGAGTTGCTAGCGGTAGTCTTTGCTTTGGAAAAGTTCAGATCTTACCTCCCTTGGGTCCAAAGTAATCATTTACACTGATCATTCGGCCATTCGGTATTTACAGCAGAAGAAGGACGCCAAACCACGTCTCATCCAGTGGATCCTTCTCCTCCAGGAGTTTGACTTGGAAATCAGAGATAAACCTGGGGTAAAGAATGTAGTGGCCGATCATCTGTCAAGACTTCTTGAACCAGAGTCTCCTGAGCTAAACCTGCAGCCTATCACGGAGACCTTTCCAGATGAGGCAATTCTGTCTGTCGCCTCCCTTCCTTGGTACGCGGACATCGTGAACTATCTGGTGACCAAGAAGATCCCACAGGACTAGCCTAAGTTGAAAATAGACAGGTTCTTGTCTAAAATCCATTTCTACTAGTGGGAAGACCCGTATTTGTTTCGTGAGGGAGCAGATTGCATCTGAAGAAGGTGTATTCCTCAGGAGGACGTTCCAAGTGTCCTCGCTCTATGTCATGATCAAGATTCTGGAGGACACCATTCAGGCAAACGAACGGCAGCAAAAGTTATTCAAAGTGGCCTCTAGTGGCCTTCCTTATTCAAAGATGCAGATGAGTATGTCAAACACTGCACTGACTGCCAAAAGATGGGCGGAACCATAGGAATGAGAGACACAATGCCTCTGAAATACATTCAGATCTCAGACGTCTTTGACGCATGGGGCATTGACTTCATGGGCCCGTTTCCCAACAGTCGGGGTTATGAATATATTCTGCTTGCTGTCGATTATGTCAGTCGATGGGTGGAAGCTATTCCTGCCCGAGCCGCCGACAGTAGGACTGTCTGTCGATTCTTGAGAGATCACATCATAGCACGGTTCAGGATTCCCAAAATTCTCATATCTGACGGGGGTAGTCATTTCATAAACAGAGAGGTGAAGAAGCTGACCCAAGAATTCTGCATCGAGCATCGTGTTGCTTCACCCTACCACCCGCAGTCCAATGGCTTAGCTGAATGTTCAAACAGGGAGATCAAGACAATTCTACAGAAACTTGTGCGTTCAGATCACAAGAACTGGTCTCAACTGCTTGATTCTGCTCTTTGGGGCTTACAGAACAGCGTACAAGTCACCCTTGGGAATGTCTCCCTACCACCTTGTGTATGGCAAGCCATGTCATTTGCCCGTGGAACTTATTCACAAATCTTTATGGGCTATTAACATCTGTAATTTGGACTCCAAGCAAGTAGGAAAGAACAGAAAACTAGATCTGAACAGATTACTGGAATTCAGAGATTATGCATATGACAACAGCCTGATGTACAAGGAGAAGGTCAAAACATGGCATGACAAGCACATCCGCCACAAGTCCTTTGATCCAGGTCAGAAGGTATGGTTGTTCGATGCGCAATTAAAGATCTTTCCAGGCAAATTGAAGAGCAAATGGACCGGGCCATTTTTGGTTAGGCAGGTGCGTGACAATGGAAGTGTATTGATATCCAATCTGTCAGCTGACGCACAACCATTTGTAGTCAATGGATAACTTCTGAAGCCATATCTTGAACATGATACATTCATGGCTGTCGTTGACTCAGTTCAAGTAATCTATGGGGATGAGTTGAATATCTTCAAAGAAGCAGAGAAAAGTGAAGCACAACAAAACATTTTTGAATGATTGTTCGTCTTTTTCTTTTTCTTCTTTTCTTCTTTTCAATGTCTTTTTACCCTCTTCTACCGAATTGATGCCATTCCTTTCGTCATTGCTACACTTAGGATGTACTCTATCCTAAGTATAGGGGGGATGCGCATCCCGAGTTGCTCATATCCACTTTCATCCTTTTCTTCTTTTCTTTCTTTTCTTCTTTTCCCCTTCTATTTTCTTAATCTATCAAAAAGGTGTCGCCCCTTGGAGACAGTTTTCTATACTTAGGACGTACTTTGTCCTAAGTATAGGGGGGTGTGCACCCCGAGTTAATTCTATTCTTTTCGATCCTCTCCATTGTCTCCTCTTCTTGTCTATACTTAGGGATATCTTACCCTAAGTATAGGGGGAGACAATCTGAGTACGATCTGTTCATTCCCACCCTTGACCCTCCCTGCGTTGTGTACAGTCTGCTATGCTTAGGATTATTTGATCCTAAGTATAGGGGGGACGGTCAACTTCTCATTCCTTCCTTTGTTTCTTCGTTCTTTTATTCTTTAGACTTGCCTATACTTAGTACGAGTTATGTCTTCTCTTTTCTCTCCGATCTATGAGGGCATAGCTCAAGCTAAGTATAGGGGGGTCGTATATACTACGTATATACTTTAGCCATAACTCGTACTTTCTTAATAAAAATGGCTAATCATTCATTAAAATTCATTAAAATCCGTAATAAAAAGGTGTTTTGTTCCTCATATTCTTTTTGTATTTACTGATTAATAAATCAGGTGAAAATGTTTTTGCAAAATGTTTGAAAAATAGTTTGAAAATCTTCGTGAACATTTATTGAAAGCTATTTTGAAAATATTTTGTTACATGTTTTCAACCTGTGTAAAATTGTGTGGTTTGTAAAATTTATTTTCTTTGTGTGAAATAAAATGTTTGAAAAATGATTTGCAAATGGTTTGAAAAATGGTTGCAAAAATGTTTGAAAAACCTATATATACTGTTTTGAAAGCCTTTGCAAAATGATTTTCAAATGTGTGTACATGTTTGCAAAAATGCTTGTAAAAATTATTTTGGACTATAGTTTTCAAAAATTGTATGAAAAGCTTGTGTCAAATAAGTTTGAGAATACTTACATCTCACCAAAATCCACTATATATATATATATATGTATGTATGTATAAAACTGACCAATTACCCTTGTAAATTCTTAAAATCCACTTCTTGTAGACATAAGAAGCACTCCCGTGTACATATTTTAACCCAGTTTTCAGCCAAAATCTTTTTGTTTTCAAGACTCCCAAAAACATTTGCAAAATTAAAATCCAAAAACATTTGAAAATTCTTTCTGAAAAATATAAAAAATGCATATGCATCATCATCATATTTTCAAAAATCTATAAAAAGTTCAAAATCTTTGAAAATTGCATCACAAAAATATTTTCTGCATGGCATTGCATAGCATTCACATTTTTCGGATTAAGTTTGATAGTTGAACAAGTCTAAGTAAAATCTGGAGATTGGAGCTTGATTGGACCTTAAAATCTACCTAATAACAGGAACCTTATAGGAACTGGGTTTGAGGTACTTCAGGTCTAGTTAACTTAATTCTTTGAGGATCACGAGACTTGGTTCAATGGATTCTTGACTGCCTAAGTAGAGTATTTCGGAGCACACGCACGACTCTTATTGATAATGACCTAACTTGGACACCTGCACCTTTCACATGGCTCAACTCAGTTGGAGTGGTGAGGGGATTGGATTTGCCGGTATGAGACGCACACAAGTGGAAACATTTGTCCTCCTCTAGGGAGGGAAGTGCACCCCAACCCGTCCAGTGATTAGGAAGTCTAAAGACAGGAGGCTGTGGGTTGCGATAAAGCTTCAAAAGAGGGATACTCTACTGGCTCAAGAGGAAAAATTCCTTATGTAAATGCTGTTGTATATATTATTCAAAAAAAAATGTTCAGGCATGTACACAAATAAAAAGCCTGCAAAGTATGTACAAATGTTGTAAAGTCAATAAGCAAGCTTGAGTTCCAAAGTCAAATATGTGAGCCTGCAGCAGGATGACTTGACTACACTGGTCTTGCATCCAAGGATTGGTAGCTACACTGGCTACCGTCCATTCTTCTCTTCACCCCCTCCTCTTGAGCTGGTTGCCACTTGAACTTAGAAGGGAATACCCCGCTCCTCGAGGATGGAGTTATTGGATCGGGGAATCATTGGGTTGTCGTACTGGAGAAGTCAGTCTCTTTGTCATTCTAGTTGGGGAGAGCCACTATCACTTACACTGTACGAGTCAGATTCATAGTCGTAAGGGTTTGCGTATGAATTGAGATATTTCTAACCTGGCTATTGAGGAGACTTGAGCAGAGTTTTGGGATTCTCAAGGACTGTTGGATTTCAAATTTGGTTCTCACTAAGGTTCCGCTCGCACTGAAATTCCAAAGGTCCGACTTGAGCTCCAAACTTTGATTTTGTAAAGACAAGTTTGATAATCAAATTAAATCTAAGTTCTTTTTCTTTTCTTTCTTTTCTCTTTGCACTTATCGCATAAGTGTTTGCTAGGGACCAGCAAAGGTAAAGTATAGGAGGATGATGAATCCACATTTCATCATCTTTATTCTATCATTTTGGCCTCAAAAACCCTGGCAAATGCCTGTAAATAGCCTTAATTCCTGCATTTTAGCATTCATGCACATAGGTGTAAATAGTGTATAAAATGTGGTTTTAAAGCCAAAATTATAGAATAAATAAAAGAAAAGAAAACGAATAAAATATTGTAAATATTTTATGACCCAAAACCTCGAGACCTAGGCATCTCGATGACTAGGTCGACAAGGAATAAAGTAGGGGGAGATAAGGGTCATATACAATGTATTCCTATTCATTTTTTAATTCATTTTGGGACCTATTTTTGGTTCCACTTTTTATTCATCAAATAAAGAAACTGTGTACATGAAAGTTGTAGATAATTTAATAAAGAAAAATAAAAAATTGATTTCACTGAAAAATAATGTACAGATAAAAAGTTATGGTCTGAATAAAAATCCAGAATCCCAACTTCCCAGACCCGTATCTCACAACTGACAACTCCAAACGCATCAAACTCACCTTTAATTGTATATAGAATAAAATAATCTATCCAATGGTGGTGGTTTCGCATTTGGCGGAGCTACGGTTTGAAAGTTGAGTTTTGGACCCCTATTGTATACTTGTACAGATTAAAATATTCAATTTATTATTTATTCATTATTTTTTGTATTTTTATATCTTTTAATATAATTTTGGAAATATTACTTATAATAATTATGTGCATTGAAATCAAAATAAAACTCAAAGAAAACCCCAAATAAAATACATGTATGCACAATACATAGGTAAAGTACACACACATATACATATACTTTATATCCTCTTATTTTATTAAATATACAAAACACATAAATAAAATAAAATAAAAAATATAATTATGTGTATAAAAGTATGTTATAATTATATAAATTAATAAACATAATTAATAACATTAAAATACACAAAATAAAAATAAAAGAACAAAATATGTAGATATTATACCTATATAGGCCAAAATAAGTAACTTCTAAAATACATCTCATAAAATTAATTAAAATTCATAATAAAATACTTCCTAAATTAATAAACATTTTTTATTTTTTAACCAAAATGAAATTCGTCCATTTACTATTTTATTTCGATTTTTGAAATCATTTTTTGAGGATTTTTCCTGGTTGGTCCACGTGGACCCACCAGGTTGGTCTGACAGTTGACCTCGGTCAACTGTCTGACCTCCTCCTATAGACTTGTCAGATGCGCTTTTGTCTCATCTTCTCGCCATTTTTAAAAGGTTCAACCTTGCACCAAATCATGTCGATGTCTTCTGCGTTTTTGCGCCTCGATCAATGGTGAATCACGCCTAGGTGATTCCTTGGGCCGAGGACCATCGATCGAGGCGTTGGACCCTCGTCTTCCACGTCGTTCGTCAACCCTACAAAAGAAGACACCCGACTTCAATTCGAATTTTAATCCTTCTTCCGCCATTTTCACCCTCAAACCCCTAGCCCTTCGTGATCCTGGTGACAGCAGGCATCGAATCGAGCATGGGTTTGAGGCTTTTGGCGTCGAATCGAAGCGATTCATCCCCTCGCCGGAGCTCTGCCGTGCCCTCAAGCCCGTCATCTCTGGTGAGCTTTTTTCCCTTTTCTTTCCATTTTCTTGTAGCTTTAGTTTAGATTAGGTTAGCTTCGTAGCAGTTTTGCTTTTCGTTTCGTTTATCGCCATAATTCCACGATCGAAGCCACGGCGGAGCTGAGCTCCGCCCGTCGTTTTCGGCCACGCTACGCACCCATCCGTCCACCTGTCACCTCCAGTCTCTCTCTCATCACTCCATCGCTCCGCTCCACCCTTCATTTCACCTCAATCTTGCTCAGATCGAGTCCACCGAGCTCCTGTCTCCGCCGTTCGCCGGAGCTCACCACCCGACCACCCTCCGCCTCCATCGAGCCGTCAGATCCCGCCTTTTTGCTCGCCTGGTTTTTGCGCACTCAACCTTGCAGGTCCGAGCCCAAGAGGAGGCTCCATCGACCTTCGACGACTCCAGGACCACCCGCCCAGGTCGCCTCCGCTGTCCGAGCCATCCACGCCGTCTCCGCTTCGCCGGAGGCAACCATCAGACGCGGAGAGGGCCCAGGATCGTTTTGCCCTTGATCCTAGGGCCGGAGCGGCCGTGTGTCGGTCGCAATCGCCGATCAAAGCTCGCCGGGGAGGTGTTCTTCGTGAACCTCCCCCTGCCGTTGGATCAGAAGCTATCTCCAGACGCTACGCCAGTCGTCCGATCGCCTGTTGCTCCCCGTCGTTGGATCAGCCGCCCACGATCTAATCCTAACCGTCCAGGACGAAGGGGTACCAGCCGTCCGATGCTCGCAACGTGTCCAAGTGAATCTCCATCGGCCACACGATCGATCCCAGTGGGTATTTTGCATCTTCGACCCACGCGTTTTTGTATTTATGCTTTAGTCCTAGAACTTTTATTTCAAGTTTAAAAACTTTTGTAATAATTGCACTTAGGCCCTCGCACTTTCACTATTTGCACTTTAGTCCACGCTACGTCACCTCACGTGACTGGGGCACGTGACTTTTGGGTATTTTGCATATTTGGTCCTGAACTTTTAGGTATTTGCAATTATATCCCTGTGCGTAGTTAATTAAATATGTTTTTGGAAAAATTGCATGTATGCCCAGCCGGTTTTCATTAATTACAATTATGCCCCTGTGAATGACAGAACACGTGCCTCGCGCGTGTCTTTTTGTGGAATTTGCACCTGAGCGCCTGGATGTTTCTATAATTGCATTTATACCCCTGTCAGCTTAGGATTTTTGTGTGCTTAGTCTATTTATTTCACGCCTCATTTAATTGCCAAAATTCTCAAAAAATAGGTTTAAGCTCATGTTTGCTTCTACTTTCACGCCACATTTTTAGTTTTAATTGTATTGCTTTTTTATATTTATTAAAAATCAAAAACATGTTGTTTCAGCACTGTTTAGCTTAGAAAACACCAAAAAATATTAAAAGGTCTTAAAAAATTCCAAAATATTCTCTATTGTGTGTTTTGACCTACTTTATTTTCAGACCAAAAACCACTAAAAATTTCAAAAGAGAAACCTTAAAAATTCAAAAATACATAAAAACTTCAAAAATATATATATATAATCAACGAAAACTCAGAAATATATAAACTCAGCTCCTGTTTGTTCCATATTTTATTGACTTTATTTGAAAATTAGTTTGAAAAATTTTGGTGGTTGTTTGGTATTTTTAATTCCCATTTTATTCCCAGTCAGCAGCTTATTCACCATTTTGCTCTATTTTGATATTTAAAAATACCAAAAACATTCTGAAAATTACCCAAAAATCACAAAAATAGTAGAAAAATATAAAAAGACCAAAAAGATTTTATTTCTGAATTTTTGACTATTTTTGCATATTTTTATAAATATTTTATCACCTCTTTTATTACATTATCTTTATTTTCCAATATTGAAAAAGAAAATAGAAAAATATAAAATATAAATTTATAAAAATTATAAAAATTAAAAATCAAAATACAAAATTAAAAAATATATATATAATAAAAAAATAAAAAAATTAAAAATTAAAAACCCACAAAAAAATTAGATTGGCTAAGTGGTTTATTAGACCTAGGATTGGATTTCTGCACCCTTGTTTCATGTGTTCGACCCCTACTTACTTGCCACTGTACATTTTTAGTAGGGTATGATAAATTTTAATCCTTGCTATTCATTCATTGATTGATTGTGTGGGTTAATTGTTGACGAACGAGGAGGCTTGAGTAGTCGCATCAGCGACAGTGAGTCTGAGTTGTCAGATCACTATTTAGTGGCTCTCGCTTTTTCGCTTTTCACATACCCAGGTGTTGATCATATGCTTTTCAAAAAGCATATATCAAACTTTCAAATTCATTCAAGCTTCCAAAGTGAGACGACCGTACACAGATTTGATTTTTCCCAATATCTAATGAGTGAGCCCATGTCTTCTGGTTCAGTAATGAACCTGTATGATCCCTTTGAGAGACCATATTACTCATATGCCCTTGCATGCACACCAACACGGTGATGTATAGACCTTGATTAGGTCATAAACCTATTGGTATGCCAAATGTACATACTCAGGCATATAGTAACACACCTGTCTCCGGTCAGAGGATGCATGCCTATATCATGACAGCATACGACATAGGACTTTGGTTATCTCGATCTCGTTAAGTCAACTCTTTGACCTAACTTATCTAACACCTCCGAATCTCTATTCCTATACAGAGGACCTACATCAAGAGGTCGGTTAGATATCAGCCTAATGAGGTAGGATTGCCATCTCCTACTCAGGCTGGATATCATCTCTTAATAATTATTTGACAGTGCTTGATGAGTCCTCAATCTAACTCTTTAGATGTTCATCCAAGCACCATCCTCTATGATTCAATAATTGAATCAACAGCTATATAATCATCAAGAAGGCCATGGTACATAACCCTAATTGTACTAAGGGACCTATTATGCAAATGGGTTATTCTTCATTTCAGATCTGGGAATGATATTTGCAATAACATTTATTGCATAATGGCTTGCTATGGGCTCACATGTCCAACAATCTCCCACTAGCCCAAAGAGCCATTAATGAGCTAATCTTTAAACCCACACTCATGTGACAATCATATGCTATTTAGAAAAATAGCTAGGTAAGTTGATCAGTCACTCTGTTCTCAAGAGACTACGCCAAGTCCTTTTACGGCACTTGCATATCTCCTAGTAACAGTGTTCGTATCCAATGCGAATGTTGCATCTTATGCAACCAATACTCAATCATGTCAGTCATAGTGTCCTTGACACTACATCTCAACTATTATTATAACCAGTATGTAATTTATATTATCCTTATCAGAATACCCTTATTCCCGGAGATCTCTATCTCCTAAGGTATCTGCAGTTAAGGCCCTTTTAGATCTCCATCTATAAAGTCTTAATTTCTTGATGATAAGACTTTGAGATCACTATCTATAAAGTCTTGTCATCTTTGAAGATATTGTTATTACTGCAATCAAGTGTTTTATCTCCACAGTAGCATTAGTAATAGTTTATCGCTCCATTTCATGACAGACATCTGGCTTTTGTACACATCAATCATACACTCGACTTCTCGGAACTGTTGCACAAGGGCAAGCAGTTTTAGCATTCACATCCTCAACTCTTTGAGGTGATATCCCCTTAGATAGGTTAGTACCATATCTTAAGAGAAATAAGCCTTTCTTGGGGTTTTCTAAGAATGGAATATGTCCAAGGTGTACCACTAATGTGGCAATCCCAATGCCCTCTTTCTTTGTTTCTGAACAACTTCAGAACTAAGATCTAAGAGGTATCCTTGAGATCATATCTCAAGGTATGGAACAACCAGTCTATAAAACACTTATTATTATCCTTATATCATTCTAAATTATCAAGATATCATATACATTTAGCACGATGAACACAATGGCACTCCCACTAAGCTTTACACGGTTCATCAAGATTCTATCTGAAATCATAACATTTATGATTTCATCAAATCCAATGTTCCAACTACAAGAAGCTTATTTGAGTCCATAGATGGAGTTCTTCATCTTGCACACCTTGCTTTCCACAACCATGAAGTCCTGGGTCTACTTCATGTGAATATCCTCAAAGAGGTATTCATCTTGACTCACATCACGAAGATGTCATAATCAAGTTGTGTAGCTATAGTTAGCAATATTCTGATGGGTTTAAACATGGTCACTGAAGAGCAAGTCTCATCGCAAGTGATGTCTTCTCTTCGGTGTGTATCTTAAGGATACGAGCCATGCTTTGAAATTTCCTACCTTCTCATCAGGTTCCCTCTTTCTCTTGAAGATCCATTTATACCTTAATGGGTCTCACCCACATAGGTGGATCCTCGAGGGTCCATATACAACACTTGTATATAAAGTCTACTTTAGACTTTATTGCTAACATCCATCTTTCCATGATATGATCTTTATAAGCTTCATCACATGAAGTAATATCATTGTCAGGTTTAACTGACATATGGAATCCATCCTCAGATTCATTTGAAGAGGTATTAGTGTTTCATCTTTAATTATCCTTTTAGTTTATGATTTCAGGAGCCTCATTATCTTCTCAAGATTAAATGAGTTCCTTCACTTCATTTTCATCTTGATTTTCAAGAGTTCCATCTTCTAAGAATTACATTCTCAGATATGAAATCCTTTAAGAATCTTAAGGTCATAAAGTAGGTATCCAATACCATCCTTTATTTTCCTAATGAAGTAGCACTCTCTGGTGCTAGATTCCAGCTTACATGCATGGAACCTTATTAAGTATATATATCGTAGTATCTACTACATATATACCTTGGAAACTAAGATGAAATTATGTTAAAATTTATCATTGATTAAATCATGTCATACATGATCCAATTGTATCTCCCTACAGCTCTATTGAGTTTAGGTGCATTAGGAGGATTGAGATAGGAATGATATTCATATCTCCATAAGGTATTTCCTGAATTCATCTAATAGGTACAAGCTACCTAGGTTAGATCAAATTCATTTCATCTTCCTTTAAACTTTGGTTCTAAACCAAAATTGTGAAATCTGTGAACATTTCAAAGCTTTCTAAGGTGAAGGGAAGAAATCTCATATCACAAATAATCATCAATGGATATCACATATACATAATGTTTATTATGATATAGTTGATACACATACATCAATATGTATGAGATCTTGAATACCTTGGCATCTTACACCATTCCCTGGGAAGGGAGTATTGGGTATTTTTACTTGGAATATAATATTCACAAGTATGTAAGATTTGAAATCTGAGACAATATAAAGTTTCATCTCTTACAAGTCTATTGATCTGATCAACAGACATATGTCCAAGACTTGATGCCAGATCATTGTCAAATGATATTCATCCTCCTATTGATCTTTAAAGGCTTAATTTTCTGTATTAGAAATCTTAATGAACCATTCATTAATTTTCTAATTAGTAGAGTCTACTAGATGTTAGATTACTATCTGAAATATATCCATCATGACTCTCTATGATAGGTTTATTCCCGAATTCATGTTTATTTCCAACATTTAGAAATAAAGTATGAGTGTATTCTAATATCCAAGTCATAGAGACATTCTCTAAGACTAAGGACTCTCCCACTGAAAATATGAAGTCTACCTATCTAATAGAGATTGTTGCAACAATTGCATCAATATCCATGTAGATGACTATTAAACCTGAAGATCAAATTCCAGTCTTCTAATATATATGTAACCAATTGCAAGTGTTATTAGAAGAATGAGATACAATTATTAGACTTTGATCTTATCGAATAAATAAGTCAATATCAATGATCAAATGTAGATTATTCTGATGCACTATCCAAGTCTTTCTCTTAAGATCCTAGATAGATTAGATAGTCACACTATAAGTACATCGGTTAATTACAGTATTGGCATTCATCCAACTCTTTAGATGCCATATGTGTGGAAACCATAGAAGTACAATCAACTCTTTTACTTTCCTTCTAACTTGGGTCCGACCCATGCTTCCACTGCGCGCCTTCCATCTATAAACAACCATTGCTTAAGAGAAAGGATCTCTTATGTTGAATTCAAGAGATTTCCATATAAGAGTACCTCAACATTTATACATTCTTCATTCAATTCGTACAATATGAATATTATGAAGCTTCATGAATGACTAGAGTATAGATAGTAGAATGATGACACTCATCATATCTACATACATCTTAACTCTTAAAGAATTTGGTTCAGGTAGGTATTCAAACATTTTGAATACATCATCTCTTATAGAGTCATCATTCTGCATGATGCAGAGAAACATCTCCTTCATGATTAAATGTCAAGAGCACATATGTATGCCCGAACATCTTCTTAGATTTTATAAGGATTATTTGACAATTACGATCATCATCAACATGTCACTTCCAAAGTACATTCGATGAGAGATCAAAACTATAGAGACATACAAATCCCAGGGTTTTAGTCCTATTATCTATTTAATTGTCACTTCTCACTATTATGAGGAAACTTGCACAATGTAACCACATACATTATGTTTCCAACTGTATCTACAACATCTTGATCATGGATCCAATCCATGATATTTTACTGGTTATTATTGAGTATAGTATTGAGTAGGTTTAATGAGGGATTATCTGAAATAAGAAATTTTCATAAATGTATATAAATATATACTTTACTTTGATTTAGGAATTTTTATATCAAAGTTGTCTTGCCTTGTCAACATTGAAAGTTTATTCCCTTAATCACTTTCAATGTAAGAGATATACTTACCATTATATCTCAAGCAAGATCTAGGATCTCCTTCCTTATCTTTGTTACATCCCAATAATAAGAGAATTTGCAACTCAGATAAAAAGAAGCGGGAACACATTCCACCTTTCAAGTCCAACTTGCATTCCCAATTCGGTCTTTAACACCCGTGCCCACCACCCCTAAGGTGATGTTGACCCATCATTAATTGAACCAACCGTCAACAGGATTATTACTCGCTATGCACAATCCAATATCACCCCAATAATATGAGGACTCGATATTGGGGTCACCACGCATGCGACCTTAATCTTTCAAGAAGCAAAGAGCTCGATCTAGATACGCTTGCATATAGGAGCTGTCACTTCGGATGGGTGTCTTCTACATACAATCCCTGGTGACAGAACCATTCGCCTTGATGGAAGACCATAGATGTCACTTATGTGATCCTCCATATCATGTTCAAATTCTAATTAATCATTATGAATCATATTCATTACGATTAATTCTTCCAAGGGAAATACAACTCTATTCTTAATAGAGTGTTTTAATTTTAATTGGATTTTAATTAATCTAATCATATTAAAATAATGATCCAATTAATATCCAATAAACATTCTTTTATTGTTACTTGAATTATGGTATTATTTCAAATACGTATTACTTCGAATTTTAATAATTCGAAAAATACACCGTGATCTCTCCTGCATTATCGAGTCCATACCTTCTATCATGACCAGTGCCGATGGGAGTGGGACATATTGCACACGGTGCAACTACTACCACAACACTCCCCGACTAGACACCATATCTACCTCAGGAAAGGATAATGCCAAATTGATCATTGTGTACTTGAGATGATAATCGATTCTTTCAACCGAAGTTATATTATATATAATAATTAAAATATTTTTGATTAAAATTATAAGGAGATTTTCTAAACAAATCCTCAATCTTATTCAAGCAACTTTGTTTGTTGGAATGTAGATCATATAACTAATTTGTGATCTAGATCATATCTAATCAATTACTGGTTAAGGCAATGCCATTTAAGGAAATAATTCTCATCAAATATTTCACAAATATTTATCCATAATTATTCCAGGAAATTAAATCATTTAACTTCACTAATTGATTAAATGACAATCACAAGATTCTTGATTAGGAATGTAATTTCCAGCAGTGACCCTCACTTACTAAAAATAGCATATCTCAATTAATTTAAATCCAAATTAAGAAAAATAAGTTTACATATTTTGCTAACTTGATTTACAATAGAACCTAAGTTATTTGCACGTATTTCAGACGTTTCAAATCAGTAATTAACTCCTTAATTACGTCATGATTCGCAGTCCCCGAAAAAGTTGATACATGTTCACTAATTTGATCATAACTTTAGCAAACGGATTCGAAATCATGCAAACTCAGATCCTATGGTTTAATTATTTAATGAGAAATAAAATACCAGTTTTATTTTTGTGTTTAAAAAATCTAAACAGGGACGAAAATAATCACAAAACAGAGATGCGGAAATTAAATGCGAGAAAATTTTCGCAAAACCGTAACAGACCCAAGTCGCCTTAGGTTTATGGATCGTATCCAAAACCTTCGACCTATGGATCTGATACCACTTTATATATCCTTAAGTGCATTACGGAAGCGTCAGTATTTCATCGTATGCGATTAAGAGTGACTAGTCGCACTAGTTGCTCAAGGTAGCGGAATTTAAAAAATTTTCATGCGATGAAATCACATGATTCAAGAACACTTATCGGATCATTTCATCTAAATCACAAACAAGTATTAGGGTTACGTCTTGAAGTGTGGTTGCGATCGAGTATCTAAATGAATAGACCTCCTGTCTCAAGTCCAATCCGATGGAGGAGATGTGTGCTTCTCGCAATCCATGTTGATGATCCAAGTGGCGAATCTCCTTATCTCGTCACATGAGATCCGATGTCTTCTTCACTAGTGAGGCACACCAAAGGAGATGAAGATCCACGAGCAATCAGTCTGGCAGCATAACGACGATGCTGCGACGAGAGTGACTTTCTCTAGGTCTCCATGGTGGACGACCATAAGAGAGAGGGAGAGAGATGAAATTGGCGTGTAGAGAGAATGAGAGAGAGAGAGAGCATATTTTGTCTAACATGAGAAGAGCAAGGGGCGCCCTTCAATTTATAACATTTTGGTATTCGTGGATCTCAACCAATGGACAACACAAATCCAATGGCTCACACTGATTTGTGTTTCTTTTAATGGCTAAGATTTTGTTGGTAAAAACCAACAATAATTAATTTAATTTAGATTAAATATATATTGATAAATCAACATAATTTAATCCTCAAATTAAATCAACTAATCTTGGAGATAATGGAAAGGAGAATCTCTCCTTCCATATAGGAGTGGTGGACGACCACCCTTTCTTTGAAGGAATTGTTGGCCGTCTCTTCTCCTACTAGGAAAGGGAGATTCCAATGCAATCTCCAAGATTGCATGATTCCATATATCTCCAATATTTACAACAACAATTGTCGTAAATTATTCTACAAAAATATTTCACAATTATCGTGGGAATATTGCAATCGTGCCATTAGAAATTTGTAAATCACATTCACAACCCAAAATAAAATGTGAATTACATTTTCAATTAATTGTCCAATGTATATCCAATTCACATCAATATTTAATTCACAAATGTAAATCGCAAATAGCTCTCTCATATATTATAAATAACATTTATAATATATATATATATGATTAATATGGATAGTGCTATCCTCGTTATTCATATCCATGATAATTAAATCACATTTAATCATCTTAGATCTCTATTCTCCTGTGCCCAAATAATTTGAATCACATTCACATTATTCACATCTTTGATAATTAAATCACATTTAATTATCTAAGACAACTCTCTTTATAATATCAATTAAATGCATATTATTCATGATAATTAAATCACGTTTAATTATCCAAGATAACTCTCCTTATATAAATGAATCAAATTCATATTATTCATGACAATTAAATCACATTTAATTATCCATTTTCTCAATGCTCAGATACATATATCAACAATGAAATTATCCTGAACTCTTTCAAGGATAATGTGCTTTCTCTGCGAATACTTGGAGATAAGGACATGGCGACTGTATTCATCCACGTATAGTGACTTGGATATTGAGATCACATCTCAAAATCCACATCTTGCGGACCTCCTAAAGATGCTTGATTAAATCAAGACAGTAGATCTAATCTTCTCATTGCATCTGAATCACATTCAGATCAATACATTTGAACCAATATCAGATCACTTCTCTACTGAGAGGAATCACTAAAATCCAGACTCATTTTATCACTCCCTAGGAATGGAAGCGTCATGGTTATACAATCGTTTATGATCACATCACCCTCAGGTATTCCTAATACTTGTACATCTTGCATACTGGAAGACCAAGAATAAACCCGAAGTATAAGATCAATTTTACACTGTCTACTTCATGGTTTTATCATTAAATTTCTCATTTGACTATTAGGAGTTGGTATCGATCATATACTTTCCAAAAGCATATATCATACCCAGGTGTTAATCATATGCTTTTCAAAAAGCATATATCAAACCTTCAAATTCAGTCAAGCTTCCAAAGCAAGACGACCGTGCACGGAATTTTATTCTTCCCAATCTCATGAGTGAGCTCATGTCTTCCGATTCAGTAATGAACATATATGATCCCTTTGAGAGATCGTATTACTCATATGCCCTTGCATGCACACCAGCATGCCGATATAGACCTTGATTAGGTCATCAACCTGTTGGTCTGCCAAATGTACATACTCAGGCATATAGTAACACATCTGTCTCTGGTTAGAGGATGTGTGCCTATATCATGATAGCATACGACATAGGACTTTGGTTATCTCGATCTCGTTAAGTCAACTCTTTAACCCAACTTATCTAACATCTCCGAATCTCTATTCCTATGCAGAGGACCTGTATCAAGAGGTCGGTTAAATATCAACCTAATGAGAAAGGATTGCCATCTCCTACTCAGGCTGGACATCATCTCTTAATAATCATTTGGTTGTGCTTGATGAATCCTCAATCTAACTCTTTAGATGTTCATCCAAGCACCAGCCTCTATGATTCAATAAAAGAATCAACAGCTACACAATCATCAAGATGGCCATGCTACATAACCCTAATTGTACTAAGGGACCTATTATACAAATGGGTTATTCTTCATTTCAGATCAGGGAATGATATTTGCAATAACATTTATTGCATAATGGCTCGCTGTGGGCTTGCATGTCCAACACACTTACATATCGTTCTGCAAACTGCGGGATAATTCTTGTCAGCTTGAGCGGTCCAAGCCCAAATTCATGCAATAATGAGGAGGCGTGAGGTTTACTGAAGACATGCTATCAAGTAGAGTTCTTTCGAAAACTTGGTCAAATCTGACATTTGATGTGGGGATTCCCTTGTCTTTCGTTTTCTGCTGGAGGTCATTGATTGCATTTACTATTGACATGGTCAAAAAGTGTTTCTCTCCTCTTATGCCCATGTTCTTATAGTTCAGACACTTAGGGGTAGATGCCTCTTTTAATTCTTTCTTGACAGCTGGCATGTAGTTCATGGCCTTCATGAGTGATATTTTTAAAACAAGATTTCAATATTTCAAGAACTCCAGGGACAGACAATGCAGTTTTTAAATTTTCAAATTTTTGGTATTTTTCATAGCTTCAGGAAATAGAATATCCACATAAGAAAATTCAATGTTCTTAATTATAAACTTATGTACAGATGATTGACTAACATATGGGCCACCATGCACAATAGGCAAAAATCTATCAACATGAGCTTCGACGTCATTGGGCTGCTCTGGATCAACTGCTGGTGCTGGATCCTCCAATGCAGGTCCTTCACTGCTTGGGTTCTTCATTTATTTTTTTGAAATTTCTTTTTGTTGATTTTGTAATTTTTCTCTTTATGGTGGGGGTGCACGGCGGTTGGTGTTGCTCCCCCATCATCTTCTTCCTCACCTTGCTCGACTGTTGGACCAGCTTATGCAGAAGATGACTCTCCATAAGTCGCTTTATTCTTCCCTTTGATGGTGGCAGATGGCTGTAAATTTCCTACTCATAAGAGCCACTACATGAGAAAAGGCATAATTTGAAATATCTGACTCTTACAGACTAATTGAAGCATCACAACTACATGCTCGCGCTTGAAATTATCAGGGTTTGCCTCAACCTATGCTGAAATAGGAGTTTTAGTGGCAGTGAGGTGGTCGAGCTTCTGGGACATCTCTGTTAGGCCCTTAACGAGTTGGGCCAAGTAGTCAAGTGTTGGGTTTTCTAGAGCGACCTCAGATGATTTAGAGCGCTAGCCACACTGAGAATGGTACAACATAGGTTGGAAACTCTGAGAATCACGGAGAAGAGGAGGGAGTTGTTGCTTATGAAATTGCGGAGGAGGATATTGGTTATAAGAAGCACCTGCATACTACTGGTATGACTAATATTGGCAGTATGTGGGCTGTTGGTATTGCTGATTCTGCCTCCAGTTATTTTGATATTGTGGAGGCGGGTGTTGTTGAGGCTGGTTGGACTGGACAATTATGCAACCTTGATGATGGTGATACGACCGAATGGCCAAAGATTGACCCTGCCTCTATTCGCCTGGATGGGCCAATTGGGCATCGTTATTCCAGATGGTGTTCATCTCTTAGATAATTGGTGGTGGCGGTGAGAGTGGATCGTAAGAAGGGGGTTGTAGTTCTGGCTGGTACAGAACAATATGCTAAGATGGAAACGATGATAGGTCAAGCGCTTGCACGTAATATACATGTTGGACCTAAGTCTGACTTGCCATCTATTGAGGTTGTTGTGGCGATGATGGTTTCTTCAGCTTAGCGGAGTGGTGGTGGCCGAGCTCACAGATTGTATGGTGATGATGGTACTCACAAGAAGCTTCAGCTGCTTTATGATATAATCCAGCTGGGTTCTCTTCGAACATAGACAACTTTTCTATGTCCTGTGATTGCTTCTCAATGATATCAACTTTAGATAAGTGGGTCCTAATAATGCTGATATTAGATCTCCCATCCATGTCCTTCTCATTGGATGCTGCCATATTGATGATCTTGTGGTGGACTTGCAACTGCCTTTGGTACGCACAAGATGAGGATAGAGTAGCCTCTCCTTCGGCCATCTCTTCGAAAATATGCCAGACAACGTCCTGATCCTTGTTGAAGTACGATCCACCACATGCAACATCTACTAGGTTCTGCCTTTCAAGAGTGAGGCCCCTGAAGAAATGCCAGATCAAGATGGTCTTCAGAATGTCGTGGTGGGTGCGCTTCTCCTATGAATCATGAAATCTCTCCCAGGCTTTCTGTATTGATTCATATGATCCCCTAGAGAAATTGTTGATCTATGCTCACATCTAACTAAGATGACCGAGTGGATAATATTTCTAGAGGAACACATACTTCAGTTCCTCTCAGGTCATCACGACATTCCCTACACGGTTCATCCAATGAAGAGCCTTATCTTGAAGGCTGAAGGGGGATGCGGTCATTTTGACTACATTCAATGGAATGTGGGGTTGTGAGTTGTGTGACAGATGTGAGAGAATTGTTGAAGATGGATGTAGAGCTCTTCATTTGTATTCCTGTGGAACGAAGGCAGAAGAGCATGAAACTGAGGCTTCAGTTCGAAATGTCCATGGACTACAGGAATCTGTATCTAGTCCATCATCTAACCAGTGCTAGGGTTGTAGGTTTCTTTGAGAGTAAGCTTGGGCCTCTCTCCTCATGTTTCATCTATGGGCCCTCCACAAGGTCCATATTTTGGTTCATCTTCTTCTCCTCCTCCTCCTCCTCTTCTGTCTTCTCTCTCTCTCTCTCTCCTAAGGTCATTCGTCATCTCTTCAAAAGAGACCTAGGTTAGGGCCTGATCGGTCAGCTGCTATTGGATGGCTTGATGGAAGCAAGCATCTGTGCATTTATAGTATTCTGATCAGGATGTCCCTGATCTGGTGGTGTTTTTCCCTTTCATTTCTCTTGAGGAGCCATATCTGAATCAGACTCAAAGGATGTAATCTGCACATGGTCCAGTATTGTGTTTACAGAAAAATATACATCCCGTTCAGACTGGAAATCTTCGACACCAGATGGAGTGGATAATCTAGAATTAGGGTCAATTCTAGATGTATGTGAATGAAGAACTTCTTATTGATTGAAATCAATCTCCATCCACAAAGGGTGAAAGGTGGGGCAAGAGTGATCCTCGTTTATTGGAATAAATGAGGAAGTCGAGGAGTCTGGAAATCGGTTCTCAAGATCCAAACTGGGTTCTCGAGAATCACCTCGAATTATAGAAGATGTAGAACTCATGGAATCGATGTGGGTGTCAACGAGGACCCACCTAAACCTTCCATGAGATGACATCTCGGAGAGAAGCGAAGTAGATGAGGAATGGAGCATGCTGATGAACAATGGATGAAGAGGAATGTAGAGGAAGGCTCACAATGAGCAGGGCAAGAAGAATAAAAGCAGATGAAAAGAAAAATGGCACAAGTGCGCAGAACTAGATCTTGACCTAAATCTAATTCAAACAAATATATTACAAGTGTGAATTCATCAACCAGACACAATGTGAAGCCGCAAGAGTTTGGCTGTTTTTATCTTTTCAACTTTATTATTATTTCTAGGCAATCTTATAACAAGTCCTTAGAGGGATAACCCTATAGGAGAGTGAGTACTGCCAGAAAAGGACCCCGTACTTTCCACTTCATTTATAACATGTGAGATGCACTCTTAGAGGTCCGTGATCTCGTGCTTAGGGGGATAATCAACCAAATAATAAGATAGGAATACAATAGGTGAAACCGATACTTCCCCCATAAGTGAGGTACTTGGACATAGGGCGATGAGACAAACACATCTGTGAGGGCGTGGCCTAGGCTCAGTACTTCAGACCAAGTCAGATGCCCCACACAAGGTGGAAACACCGTTGTCGACAAGGCCCTACTCACCTACGTACGATAAAAGTGCTAATACTTTACCATCCCAGGTGATTATCAAGGCAGTCATAGATCAAGATTTGGGCTCTAATCCTTATGGGTCGCACCTCACTCAGTCTGGAAGGTACCTGAAAATAATGTGGGCTTTATGAACACCCAAATAATGAATGTTCGTTATGAATTTTAATTAGGTCGAAGTTTATCAAATAGTCCCCTTGTTTTAATTTTTGATTTCAACTTTTTTGAGTATTTTTTAAAATAATGTGCCTAACAATTTTTTTTGCATTTTCTTTTTAAATCCTAAGTGATACAAAACTGGGAGAGTTGTCGGAATGCCATGCAAGTTGACACTAAGGTGGAAATCTCACCTCAGTACCGAATGATCCATGCAAAGTTAGAAGGACTTACAACGCTTCCCAGCTCTCTCTATGTGTGATGCAGAACAATATTGAAATATTTATAATACATGCACGATATGCAAAAATAATGAAATAGCCCTAAACAAGAATTGCTATTTATCGTGAAGAAACACATGCTGACTATCTAGAAAAGAAACCTAAAAGTTCGATCGTGGAGACTCCTCAGTGTCTGTCACGATAGATCCTGCTAGCATTGTATGGAGCCTCTCACAGTGCTCGGTTTCAAATCCAAATAATCAATAATTTTAGTTTGACTAAGTCCAAGCATAAGTATCTATAGGTGAATGCTTCTTAATTAGGTTTTGGACCTAGTTACCGAGTCAAACAACCCTAATATCTATGGGCTCAATCACAAAAAAACAAAGAAAAAGAAGGCGGAAAACTCAAAACACGAGAAACAAATGAAAACAAAAGGCAATGAAAATAGCGAAAAATCGACGAGGCCCCTAGGTGAACAATCACTCGAGCAATAGTCCTTGTAGAGTATAGTGTCTAAGAGGGTTCAAGTCATGAATTATTACGATTAATAACTGCAAAATAAAATAAACACTCTCTCACAAAATAAAAGAAAAATCTAAGATAGAAACCCTACTCTTCTTCCTTTCTCTGTCTCTCTTTCTCTTGCTTTCTCCAAGCAGCCTATGCAGAAAAGGATGATATCCTTGTAGCTTGGGTGCGTTGACTTCCTAAGAAGTCGCCTTCTCCACACGATCCCTCGCGAGAAATTCAACAAAGAGATATGTTAGAAGCATCTCAAACAATTAATTAAAAAGAAAAAGAGAGATAAATGTGTAGATAATAATGTACAATAAACCTATCCTAGCCATTGCTCCCTGACAAAGGCACCACTTGGTGTAGCAAAGATCCACAGAGCAGGTCGTGTGGTCTCACAAGGCGCGACCCACAGTCATTGAGGTGACCTCTCACGAGACCCGACTAGATCAACAATCAACCCACAAGTACAGTTAAAGCAATACAATAAGGAGTGGGTCAAAATTTATTATAACCCAGATAAAAATGTGTATAGGGTACAAGTATTCTGGGTGTCGAACCACAGACTGATATGGGGATAGGCAAACAACTACTGTCTATAAATAATAAACAACTATTTTTTTATGTATTTTTGAGTTTTTAATTTTTTATGGACTTTTAATTATAATAACTTTTATGGATTTTTAATTATATATATATGTTTTTTATTTTATATTTTTATATTATTTTTATATTTTTTTTAATTAATAATTTCATTTTTTAATATATATAATAGGTATATATAAGTATATATATTTACTATGTATAATATAAGTGATATATATAATATAATTAATAAATATGAAAAATCAGAATATACAAATAAGAACAATCCTTTTTATTTTAAAGGATTTAAAATATGTTCAAGGTATTTCTAATAATAAATAATAATACTCACTATATATAACTATATATGTATATAATACAATATAGGATACACTATTTATAAATATAGCTATATATAGTCAAACATTATGAAATGAAATAATTTTTTGTTTTTTAAATATTCTTCCTTTTTTATGGATTTTTTGGGTGATTTTTGAAAATTTTAAATATTTTTAAAACCCAAAATATCCCAGATCATGGAATAATTAAATAGACCAATTTGTTTTGAGAATTAAAAATATAAAATGGTCCAAAGCTTCTCAAAATTAATTTTAATATATAGTAATACTTATAAATAAAAATATAGGATAGAAAACTAATTTAGGGGGGTTTTGAAATAATTTTCTATTTTTCTGGGTTAGAGAGGGTTTCCAATTTTTTGGGGGTTCTTTTGATATTTTTTATTTTTGATCTGTAGCTATATTATATAGTAATATGCTATATATATTGAAATTTTTCAAAGTGTTTCCCTAGAGGCCATATGACCTAGAGCTCATGTTCAAAGTTGAGGATGGAGCTCTAGGTGCCTTTCACGTTTGCGGACCTACACCAAAATGTTAAGAGGTCGATGGCTAACTCCTCGACCCTCTGCTGATGTTGTAGAAGCATTGGATGAATCGGATGATGGAAACAGAGAAGGAAGTGGAGGGAGCTCCAGCGACTCGATTCCGTGCAAGAATCGAAGCAGAAACATATGGCTTTGATGGAGAATGCGATGGGGAGTAGAATAGAGGCGATAGGGGGTTGGAACGACATCAATTCATGATGAATTTGGTTGTCAGAGCCTAGGATACTGAAGGAAATGCAAGTTAAAGGAAATACCTAGCAACTCGACGAGCTCTAGAGCTCAGAGCAGGGAAGGCTCGTTGGAGAGGAACGTCAATGGACCAGGATCTGACCCTACAACACCTTATTCATGCCATAAAGGGCCAGAGTGCTTCGTGTTGTCACCGGGGACTCAATGGGGAGGTCCAAAGGGGGTTACGGTGTTTGAAGGGAGATCAAAGAACAAAAGGAAGTCGGAGCGGTATATTTATAGGGTGGTCATTAGCCAAAAGGGCAAAGCGATGGTATGTAGCTCGAAGGGGATAGGTGAAGAAGCGAGTATGGGCGTGGATGTGGGATGAGAAGGCTATAGTGAGGTGGTGGTCTCGAGAAAAATGGGGAAGAGGCAAGTCTTAACAAAATGGAGAAGTCAGAGCCCTCACATGCTCAGACAAAGAAGGAGGTGGGGCCGAATAGTTAACCGAGGGGTCAACGGTCCAAGGTCATTGGTTCGTCCATGTGGACCAACTAGAAAAAAGAAAGATAGAAATTAATTGTTAATTTACTTAAAATTAGTAAACGATTTTATTAATTTTTGACTAAAATATAAAAATGTTTGTAATTTTATGTAGTATTTAACTATAATTTTTATTTATTTTTAAAAGTTGATTTATTAGGTGTCACTATTTACATTTATGTATTTAGGTAAATATACGTGTATTTTTCATCTTTTAATTTTGTTTTTTTACATTTTATTATTATATACATGTATTTTATATATTAAATACATAAATAAGTATTTTTATTGGATTTTTATGAGTTTATTTATGTATTAAATAAATATGTATATATTGTATAAGTATATATAAGTGTAATTCATCTATGTATGGAAGTATACTTATTTATTTTATTTAATTTTTGATAATTTTGTTTAATTTTAATCATGTACAAGTGTTTTAAATAATATTTAAAATTTTATAAAAATAAAAGAAAGTGAAAAATGTAAAGAATAAATATATTGAATATAATATACATGTATATAGCACAATGGGGGCCAAAAACCTAACTTTTGCATCTTAACTCTAAATTGAATGAAAGGACCTTCATTAAATAGCTTATTTAAATTTTTGAATAATAAGGAGAGTTTGGTCATAAAAATGTAAATATGCTTTCCATTAAATTTTTGAATATGAAGATACATGACTACAAATTTTTCTTTGCGGTTTTTTATTTTGTGTGTCCCGAGCACAGTATGCATTATTGTCGAGGGAAATAGATTTTGTATTCTTCTTTGTATTTTTATGTATAATATTCATGTTAAGGGTTTATTGATTTGAGTTATAAAATATGAGGATGTAAAATAGGTCCCAACTGTAATAATTGACATAGAAAATTAAGGTTTTTGAGTATATTCTCTGTAGAGTTAGACGTTCCATCTCCCCCTACTTTATTCCTTGTCGACCAAGTCATTATGATGACTAAGACTCGGGGGCTAGGGTCACTCAGGGTCCTTGACACTTCATTATTTTTCTTTTCTTTTCTTTATTCTTTCATTTTGGCAATAATACAATATTTTGTAAGGTCTTTTATATAATTTTAATTGTGGATAATTGAATGTTTATTCTCACAAATTAAGATATATACATGCATTTAGCTATGTATTTGAGGCCAAAATGAAAGAATAAAGGTGATGAAATGGAGATTCATCAAATATCATCTTGCGGTTCGAGATACCAAAAAATCTCATATCAGATGGAGGGAGCCATTTCGTGATTAAGGAAGTCAAGAAACCGACGAAAGAATACGACATTGAACACCGTCTTGCAACGTTGTACCACCCACAATCAGATGGTTAGCTGAATGATCAAATAGGGAGATAAAGACTATCCTACAGAAGCTTGTACGACCTGATAGAAAGAATTGGTCATAGTTGCTTGATTCAGTTCTTTTGGCATATCGCATATTGTACAAGTCTCCTCTCGGTATGTCTCCCTACAGCCTGTTTTATGGAAAGCCATGTCATCTACCCATATAAATGATTTACAAATACTTATGGGCATTGAATATGTGCAACTTGGACTCCGATAAAGCTGGGTAGAGCTACAAAGTTGATCTGAACCACCTACTAGAATTTTGAGACTATGCGTACGTCAACAACCTTATGTATAAGGATAAAGTCAAGAAATGACATGATAAACACATCCAAAGAAAGACTTTCGAGTCTGGACAGAAGGTGTGGTTGCTTGATGCTAAGTTAAAAATCTTTCTAGGCAAACTGAAGAGCAAATGGACTGGGCCATTCATTATGAAAATTGTATGTGACAATGAAAGCCTATTGATATATGAATTGCCACTTGATGCAGATCCTTTTGTAGTCAACTAACAGTTGCTAACGCCATATCTAGAGCACGATACATTCCTATCAGTTGTCGATTCAATTCAAGTTGTATTTCAAGACGACCTAGAAGATACAGAAGGACCAGATACTTGAGCGAAAAATCTCATAAAGATTTGTTGTCTTTTCTTCTTTTCTTTTTTCCTTTCTTAATCTTCTGAAAGGTCCTCATCTCTTTTATCATTGTTATACTTAGGACGTACTTTGTCCTAAGTATAGGGAATATGAGTACCTCGAGTTGTTTATTTGTTGATCCCTCACCTGTCTCCTCAAATCTTGATATTATGTCTATATTTAGGGATATTTCACCCTAAGTATAGGGGAAACATGTCGAGCCGATGATTTCGTACATTCCCACCCTTGACCCTCCCTGCCTTGTTTATAGTCTACTACCCTAAGGATTATATCATCCTTGATTTATTTTAATGTATTTTTATTGGTTTTATTTTATATTTATGTTTTAATTAATATTTAAAAGAATTTAAAAATATAAGAATGGTAAAAATATGAAGAGTGAATATAATGAATAAAATATGTAGGTTCATAGTACAATAGGGACCCACAAACCAACTTTTGCATCTTAATTCTATTTTTAATGAAACCTCCTTCATTAGATAGATACTTTAATTTTATGAACAATAAATGTGAGTTTGGTTAATTTTGAATTCATATATAGGAGATACACATCTGTGAAGTTTAGTTTGCAGCTTTTTGATCTGTGTGCCCTAATCAAACTGTGCATTATTTTCTATGAAGTTATTTTTGTATTTTTCTATGTATTTTTATGTACAAGTTTCATATTGAGGGTTTTATTATTTGAAGTCTATACAATGCAAAATAAAATAGGGTACAAAAAGCTATTTATTGATGAATTAAATTAGGGTTTTGGTGGTGTTTTCTATACAATTTAGTTGCCCTATCTCCCCCCTGCATTATTCCTTGTCGACCAAGTCAATATTGACATGGTCTCGGGGTTTAATGTCATTCATTGTCTTTGACACTTCATTTATTTTTTCTTTTCTTTCATTTATTCTTATTTGGGATTAATCACATATATTTATAGAGTATTTATCATGCAATTTGTGAGTGGTATTTTGTACAAATTAATGCTATATACATGGATTTAACTAGGGATTTAAGGCAAAATTTAAGAATGAAGGTGATGAAATGGAGAGTCATCACCTTTACAGGTGATACTTGCTTGGGTGGTAGCTTCTGTGCAATAGAATACCTTATTTAGAGCACAGATGGGACAACTCAATATGGGTACAAACATACCTATGAACACAACATATATACCATGATAATATAAAAATCTCAATGGGTTAATTCTTAAATACATAAATAAAATCAGAAAAATAAAATAAAAATATGTATTTAAATATATTTAAATATATAAAATCTGTGTATATAATAACAAAATAAAAAATACAAAACAAAAATAAAAATAAAATACCTCAAATATAAGTAAGTATACCTATTTATATACATGTAAATATTAGTAACTAATAAATAAGCATGTAAAAATAAATAAAAATAGTAATTAAATACTACAAAAATAATTAAACATTTTTGTTTTGACTTTAATTTTATAAAACATTTATTATTTTTACCTTAATTACTAAGGGATTTCTTTTCGTGAATTTTCAGGTTGGTCCACGTGGACCAATCATAATTCAAGGACAGTTGACCCTTAGTTCAACTGTCCTTCCCAACAACCTGCCTTGTCAGACTCATGTGCAAACTCCTCTTCTCTCATTTCTTACTCCACCTCCACTACACCATTTCCTCGAACAACACCATGACCTGTACCTTCCTCATCCCTCTTCTATGTCCTAGATCTAGCCCTCACCAACTCCCTCCATCTCTCACACCAGCGCCCCTCGAAACCTTGCTCATCACCTGTTCTATAAATAAAACCCATTCCTCACTTTTTGTTTTTTTGAACCGTCTTGTTCCTTTGTAACTCCAATAGGAGTCCCTAGTCTAAGCATGTGGTGACAAAATGCGGTTCCCAACCTTGATGGTGTGGATAAGGTGGAGGAAGGTGTGATCCACCTGCATTGGAACTCCTCTGACGTAAGCCTTCCGCTCCTTGTTCATCAGGTCAGAACTGTTAGTTTTAGATTTAATTTGTTGCATTTCCTTCTCGTATTTAGTTTAATCATTAGTTTATGCACTTAGGGCTTAGGTTAGTTTAATTTTAAGATGTTTGTAAGCTGGAGCTTCAAGCTCGAGCTCTGATTCTTTGCACATCTCTTCTTGTTCCAACCCACAATCACCCCCATGTTCTGTCCCATTCGTTTTTCCATATGAAACCCATCTTCCTGTCTTGATCCTGCAAGGATCAATCTCGATCTGAGCTTCCTCCTCAACCATTCATCGGAGCTCATTCACCTTACTCATCCATATGCTACCTAGCTTCAACAGTTGGTCGAGGGACATGCCTCGAGCCACTGAACCTTTTTGTGTAGGTCTGAGGGCTTGAAACCCCTTTAGAGCAAGGAATCATGGCCTATTTGGTGCTCCGTGTCAGTTGAAGGTGAAGCCCCCTTCCAGGTCCCAATCACTGGAACCTAGAGACATTTGCGACCACCTGCAGATGCGACGGAATGCTAGCAACGAGCTGGGCTTTTCGGAGTTGAAGAAGGATGCCGGAGGATCGAGAAACCACCGATAAAAGCAAATCCCCTCCTTGTTCTTATGTGTTCTTGCAAGGCACAAAGGTGTCGTTGGATCGAGGGAGGCACGCCATATTATTTCCCAGACGTCGGATCAGAAGCGTATCGACGTCCTTATCCACCACCCGATCCAACTTAAGTGCGCCACGTGTAGAGCGTAGCGCCGCTGGATGGCATCTATTAATGGGTAAACTTCACTCAAACCTTGACGTGTTTTTGTATTTAATCTTAAGTCCTATAAATATTAAATTTAGTTTAAATATGTATGTAATATTTATAGTGGACCCCCTGTGCTTCCTGTTATTTACACCTAGGCCCTTGTTCCTCGCATGTTACGCCATGTGCAGTGATGTAATTTTTTCATATATGCTCCTCTAACTTTAAGTATTTAAGTTTAGTCTTTAAATCTGTACAATTAGTAATAAACTTTGGGATATTTTGCCTCCAAGTACTTGTCGTTTATTTTAATTGCAATTATATCCCTGCCAGACTGGTATTTTATTTAATGCATTTGTATTTTTATTAAATAGCTCCTGTGCTCTAAAAATTGGAGGGAAAATATGGTAGATGCTTGATACATTATTTATTCTTGATGCATTTTTATTTAGGTATTTAACTTATTTTCCTATTTTCTACATACCAAAGAACACAAAAAATAGAAAAAAGAAAACCTTGAAATTATAAAACCCTAAAAATACCATAAAAACAGTAAAAATTAATTAAAAATCCAAAATATGTTTCTATTCTACATATTTCTTTATATTATATCGTATATACTCAAAATAGTTTTGGGAATTTTTGAAATTGTAACCTTTTTTAAAGCCCTGAAACATCTTGCCTATTTATTTATTCACTAATTTGTACATTTTAATACTTTAAAAATACAAAAAAATAGCAAAAATTCTATAAAAATCACAAAAATAGAGAACATATTAAAAACATAAAAACATTTTATTTTTTAGAATTTTAGTATATTTACTTATATTTAAAATCATAAAACCTGATAAAAACAATATATCCTTTGTAGTAGTTATATACTATGCATTATCAATATTATGACTTATAATATATTTATTATATTTTTAAAACTTTCAAAAAAGGGATTGTCCCTTATATAGTATATACTCTATATATTATTTATAATATCTATTCCTGTTATTATTACTATTTATAAATCTATATTATACTTTAAAAAAGAAATTAAAATTTTGCAAAATTAAAAAGAAAATTAAAATATAAAAATATAAAATATAAAAATATATAAAACATTTAAAATCTATAAAAATTAAATATAATTATAACCACAAAAAATAGAAAAAGGAAAAAATACGGAAATAATATTATTAGTTATTATTAATTAATAATATTTATACTTGTCCACTGTTTGCTCTTAGTGGTTTGACCCCCTATGCTTGATGACTATACACACATTTTGTAGGGTATAATAAATTTACCCTGCACACTTAGATTTTATTTCATATATTGTGGGTTGATTGTTGATTGTTGATTTGATTTATGGATTCAGGTTTCGAGAGCTGATAGAGTCGCTGATACAACGATTGTCGGATCCAACTTTTCAGGCATCGCATGCCCTATAAGACCGGTCGTTAGGATCTCTGTCTCAGTCATTCTAATCAAATGGCGTCGTTGTCGGGGAGGACTGTGTAGGGTAGGATAGTTGTACATATTACTTACATTAGTATCTGTTTTCATTTCTTTTATTTTAAATAATTTTTTTATCTATTTTATCATGTTTGACTTTGTGCGGGGGACCGTAAAGCAAGGGCATCTTTCTTAGGAGAGTCAGTGCACCGGAGTTGAGTAGAGTCCGACTCCTTTTTCACAAGTTGATAGGAGAGATCATAAAAGTCAGCTTGAGGACTTGAGAAAAGTAGCTTAGCATAGTTTTTATTTTATTATGTGTAAGAGAGATACTCATTATTTATTTGTAATAATATAGGGACTTGATCACCTAGACATTCAGACTTTACAAGCTTATTTTACCAGGTGTTTGTTCACCTAGGGGCTTGCTCGATTTTTCATGATTTTCTTCGCCTTCTACCTTTTGTTCTCCCTATTTTTCTCATTCTATTTGTTTACCGTGATTTGTGCTTTCGACCTTCAATTTTTATTTGTTTATGTGAATGATCCCATAACTTTTAGGATTTCTTGATCGAGTAATTTAGGTCAAAATCCCTAATATATGCATGCACCTATAGTCTCTGATATGTTTGGGCCTAGATCAAATTAAATATGTGCTTCACGATAATATCAATTCCTTCTTAGGATGATTTCATCAACTTGAATACCGCATGTAGTGTAGATTTAAATTCTTGTCTCGCATCCCAACATGGAGAGCGTTGGGAAACACTGTGAGTCTTGTTACTGAGCATATGTCACTCATCACAATGATGAGTTTTCCATAATCATGATGCTTGCATTTCTTGTTCGATGTATCCTTTGTTTTTGCTAACTTAGGTTTAAAAGAAAATATAAAAACCCATAATATGATTATTCTGAAAAATACTTAAAAAGGAGAAAATAAAAAATTAAAATAAGGTGACTGCTAATAACACTTTGATCATTAATAAAATTTGTAACGGATTTCATTGTATTGGGTTCATAAAGCCCACATTATTTTCAGGTACATTCCAGACTGAGAGAGGCATGACCCATAAGGATTAGAGCCAAAAACCTAGTCTGTGATAGCCTTGATTATCACCTAGGCTTAGTGAAGTACCAACGCTTCTATCTTACGTGGGAGAGTAGGGCTTCATCTACTTGCGGACTTAGTATGAAGTATTGAGCTTAGGCCACACCTTCACAGGGGTGTTTGTCTCATCGTCATGCGTCTGAGTACCCCACAAGGGGAAGTACTTGATTCACCACTATCAGCTTCCTCACTCTTATTCTTTGATTGAGTAGCTAGCCCAGGACCGATATCAAGGATCTAAAAAAGTTCAGACTACATGTTACAAAGGAAGTGGGAAGTACGAGATACTTTTCTGGCTGTACTCACTCTCCTATAGAGATAGCCTCTAAGGAATTGCTACAATTTTGCCTGAATAACAATAAAATTGAAAAGATAAAATATACAAACTCTCACAGCTTCACAGGAGTAAGTTGGTTAACCCAGTGCTTGGTGTTTGTTTTGAATAAGATTTAGGTTAGAGACCAGTCCCACGCATTTACGCCATTTTTCATTTCTTATGTTTCATTGTGCTCACTTTGAGCCTTCTTTCTATCTCCTCTTCATTTCATACTTTTGTTTATAACCCTTTTCCATACTCCTCATCTATTTCACTTCTATTCCAAGATGTCGACTCATGGATGGTTTAGTCAGGGCCCCACTGACACCCACCTCGATTCAATGAATCTGACATCTTCAAGGCGATTCTCAAGAACCTGGTTCAGACTTTGTGAACCACTCTTCAAACTCCTCGTCTTCTTCTCAAATAAATAGAGATCACTCTTGTTCCGACATTCGCCCCTTGTGGATGGAGATCAATTTATCTTCATATCAAGTACTCCATTCACATCTATCTGGAATTAACCGTAATTTCATACTCATCATCTGGTGCCCAATATTGCTAGTCTGATCGCGATGATATGCAATGTGTAGAATAAGAGATGAATCTGGACCCCATTAAGATCAATTCCTCTTAGTCTAATTCAGAGATGGCTCCTCAAGGAAAAGGGAAGGGACCCTAGCAACCGAATCAGGGCCCTCCACCATATCAAAATGTAGTGAATGCCCAGTTACTAGCTTCCACTCAGTCCATCCAGCAATAGCTTACAGATCAGGCTCTCTCCTAAGTCGCCTTCACCGACTTGCTCAACTTGAGGAGAGACAAAGAGAATCGAAGAGGAGGAGGATAAAATTATGATGAATAAAGAGATGGACCCCATGGAGGGGTAAACAAATCGAGAAGAGATACTCCTAAGCCTACGCTAAAAGAAACCTACAATCCTGGTGCTGGCTAGATGATAGAGTTGATTCAAATTCCTCTGGTCCATAGACATTTGAGCTCAAGATGTAGTACTTGGTTCTTCTGACCTTGTTCCATGGGAACACGAACGAGGAACTTAGATCCATCTCTAGCAGTTTTCTTGCATCTGTCGCACAACGCACTACCCTAACTTCTTGTTAGGTGTAGTTAAAATGACTACCTTCCCATTCAACCTTCAAGATAAGGCTTTGTACTGGATAAATCACTTGGGGAAGGTAGTAACAACCTGAGAGGAACTTAAGTCTGTGTTCCTCCACAAATTCTACCCTCTTGGTCATCTCAACCGGATGCATGCCATAATTAGTAACTTCTCGCATGGACCGCACAAGTCCACTCATGAATCTTGGTAGTGGTTTAAAGATTTGCAAGAGAAGTTCCCCTACCACGATATTCCTCGAACTAGCATGGTCCAACACTTCTTTGGAGGCCTGACACAAGAAAGTCACAAGCTAGTTAATGTCGTATGTTGTGGTTCTCACTTTAACAAGGATAATGATGTCGTATGGCAAATATTTGAAGGAGAGGCCACATGATCCTCATCCCACATTTATCAATGTCAGCCATAGATCCACCACAAGCCAGTGAACATGGCGACATCACATGAGAAGGACAGGGATGAGAGCTCCAACCTCAACATCATTGGGAGCCACCTGTACAAAGTTGATATCAATGAGAAGTAATCACATGACGTGGAGAAATTATCTGTTATCGAACAGAGAACCCATCATCTGAACAAGTAGGATCAAATTACCAAGAGCTGCTGGTCAACACGATCAATACTTTTCAGTTTGTGAGACAATCCATCATGACTCCCACTGAGACGAAGGAGTCTTCATCGCCATAGCCACCTCAATCGAGTTCAAGGTAGCCTCAGTCGGTCCAGCACGTATACTACGTGTAAGATCTAGACCAGGCACCTCCACACAGTCGCAGCAGCATCTAGTCATCTACCAGCCCGAGCCCCAGTCTTATGTGGATCTGTATTTCCCACCTCCACCCCAAATTCAATAGGTGAACAAAATCTGGAATAATTATGCACATGTGGCCCATCCACGCAGACAACAACGGGGCCAGTCCTCTACCATTCGGTCGTACCACCAACCTTCTGGTGTGAAGTTTATCCAGAAATACCAGCCTTTGTAGCAGTCTCCACCATATTAGAATAACTTGAGACATACTTACGAGTACCAGCAGTCGGTGTACCACCAAATCAGCAGTATCACAATTACAAGACTGCTTGGAATAACTAGTACCTCCCTTCTCCTCAGCATTATCAGCATCCTTCTCCTCAGTACAATAATCACTACTCCACTCGCAGCCTCCACAACATTATCATGCTCAATATGGTCAACACGTTAACTCGAGGTTGCTCCTGTGAACCCTGCTCTTGATTGTCTGGCTTAGCTATTGAAAAGCCTAACATAGATGAGCCAGAAGCTCGATGACCTCAATGCCACCAAAACTCCAATTCCTGATCGAGTCCAACCCAAACAATTTCAAATGCAAGAAGCATGTAGCTTGTGATGTCTCATCCGATCTTGAGGAGTCAGGTATCTCAGATTATGTGTTGTTTAATGCAGTGACTCTCATGAGCGGTAGGACGTTGCAGTTGTCTGTCGCATCGAAGGGGAAAAAGAAAGCATCTTCTAGCGAGTCGTCGTATTCTGCATCAACCAGTTGTTGGGTGAGATTTTTGGGGTTTTCAAATTATCTGAAATAAATGTGAGCAATTATCATTGCAACCCAAATATCCCGCAATAAAAAAATTATTTTTTCTTCTCAAGCTGAACTAACTACAAAAGAAATGTAGCAAGAGAAATTTTTGCTATTTAATTAACTTGTATAGCAACAGGATCGAACTCAGGGAGGCTACAATTCTTGAGGGTTATTCAAATAATCAAAAAATTCAATTAAAAGAAAAAAGGAATCTCGAATGCTAACTACCTTGGTTTTTGTGAAAATTTTATCTTTTTATTTTTTTTATTTTTTTTCTATTTTTTATTTCCTGATTTTCAAAATTTTAATGATTTTTAGTCTTGCATTTTTTAAATTTTCAAAATATAGTTTTCAGAACAAATTTCTACACAAAAGGAATGCATTTTTTTATTTTTCAAATATGATAAAAATGCTCAAAAATATCTAAATAAAATCTTTTTGTATTTTTCTGATGAATTTTTACTATTTTTGTAATTTTTCGTAGATTATTAGATTTTTAGTATTTTAAAATGAATAAAACCATGAGAAAATGCAAATAGTGAGCACACAAGATTAATTCGCAATTTAAATTTATGAAATAGAATAAAAAATTGCAGCAATTATTGTTCTTAAAAATTAAAGAAATTAACTACAAACACGAACTCAAATCACATGTTTTATTTTGCTACAATTTTATATGACTTTTTTAATATTTTTCGTATTTTTCAATTTTTGGGTTTTATAAATAATTAATGCATGAAAATTGGATAAGAAATTAAACACACAAAAATAAAACTACTCTAATATTTTTAGATTTTTTGAAGCAATATTTTAATTTTTATGATTTTTCAAAGTTCACACAAGAAAATAAATGAAGTTTTTGATTTTTAATAATAACAAATAAAAAATGCAATGAAATTTTTATGCTATGAAAAGAAAATCATCAAGAACATGTCACAATGTTTTCAGAATTTATTGAGCAATAATAATATTTATTTCAATGAAAAGAACATGCAAAATTAATATCTAGAATACATAGACTAAAATGCAATTTTTCAAAGTTCTTGAATGAAAAACTAACATGCAATAAAATAAAGGGAAAAAGTCGCAAATTACCCACACATGTGCGTGCGCTGCATGTGCTTGAGCTCTGACGGGTTTGATTTGCAATTTGTAAATAACCTGGGGGACTGTGTGATATTTTTCCAACTTTTTTTAATCCACGTTAGGGTTCCATCATGAGGAGGCTTCGTTTTTGTTGTTGTTACACGTACGAAGGGGGCGTCGCCCCTCTTCCTTCTCCATGGCACATGGGCGGTGGCAGCTGGACCAAGATCGTCGGCGGTGGCGATGGAGCTTCGTGCTCCTGGCGGTGTCTTTGCGCGGTGGAGCAGAGGTCCTCTACTGGCGCCTTTGTGAGGGATGGCGGTTGACGGATCAGGCAGCAAGGCAATGGAGAGATGGTAGAGGGGGCAGATGTAGTGAGGAGAGGGCTCCATACAAGGCAGTGGTGCTCAAGGGTCGGCGGTGGTCATTGTCATCTTCGCACAGTGGATCCGAGGTCGGCTGTTGGTGCCGGTAGACGATGCGTCCACGCTCGGGGGGCGTGGTGGGCTGCAGGCGGTTTTGCGGCGAGCCTTCAATGGAGGGTCGACGATGGGCTCGCCGGGGTGGATGATGGTGAGGTGAGCAGTGTCAAGCTGGTCTTGCTGAGGCGTGGGGGGGGTGGTGCTTGCATGGTTGTGACCCCCTTTTTATTTTTTTCAATAGCACCTTATTATGTTTTTCTTTTTTTTAAAACAGTAGCTGTAATATTTAATTTTTTGTAATTTTTTTAAAAATTCCCGTGAACCTACAATAAATTAGGATAGATCTGACTCGAGCACGACAACTCGGTCAAATAAAGAAAAATAAAAAAATAATAAACAGAAATGTGAATGGTGTCGGATCCGTCGAAGTGAGAGATCGAATTTGTGTCTCCGGCCACCGTATGTGGTCGAAGATGAGAGGTCGTGTGAGGTAGAACATGAACGTGGTAGATCTAGAAAATGAGATGAAATCGAAATCGAGGTCGATGACGGATCGAATCGTGATGGAATGAAAATCTAAGGTCTATAATTAAAAACGAACGATAGAATAAATATGAAAATTAAACATAAAATTATCTAGAAAAGAGGTCGAGAAATAAAGGGATGCGGATCTTACCGTGGGAGTGGAAAATATCATAATGACCTCGACGAAGGCCGACTCGCTATCACCGGACGACTCGGAGGTTAGGCACCTCTTTGCAACAAGGAGACTTTTGGAGAATATGCTCCTCTCACCAAAGATTGATCAAATTGAGTTGTGGGAGGAGGAGCCATATTAATATATATTAAAAATGGAATTTAAATTTCAAAAATTTGAATGAAGATAAGTGATAAGAAAAAAATTAAAAAGAGATAAAGATGAGAAAGGGAATTAGTGTTAAAATTATTTACATATTTTTTATTTTCGTCACTTTATTAAATTAAATAATAAATGTTAATTTTTTTTATTTTTTGTGAGGGTTATATAAGGGATTTAACTATATACAAATACTATACACATATGGTACATTATATATATAGTTAAATAAGGAAATTAGTTTATTTTTGTTTTAAGAAAAAATTTTGTTTCAATTTCTTTTTGTTTTAAAAATTTTTTATTTTAAATAATTATTAGAAAATATTTACAATTATTTACAAGTAAAATATGTACAAATAAATGGCAAAATTTCACAAACGACCTAGAAAATCGTTTCAAACCGTAACTCCAAAATTTATGAAACCACAACCATTTTAAAGAAAATTTAATTTAGAATACAATGTAAGTGAGTTTGGTTCAATTTGAGTTAATATAGAGTCGAGATTGGCCTTTCAATTATAACTTTATGGCTTTTTCCGGATGTGGTTACTTTTATTCCGTACATGATTTTATTTTGCAAACAATTTTATCATTTAGAAAACATTTTTATCTGCAACTTTTATTTTGAAAATTATTTAATTTGAGGTCAATTTATGTACAAATAAAATAATGTAAAATTTATACAAATATACACAGAAAAGTATTTACAAAACATTTTTTTGGATTTTTTGATTAAGGACCCTATCTCCCCCTACTTTATTCCTGGTCGATCAGGTCAAGTCTTGACCTTTTCTCGAGGTTCGGGTCAGCCTGTATCTATTACATATATATAATCTTCTTTTTTATTTTATTTATTTTTCCTTTATTTACTTATTTATTTTAGGTTAAAATAATAATAAATATACAATATTATCAAACATATGCAAGTTAGTAAGAATATGGAGTTAGTATTATATACATGTGTTTTATAAGGGATTTTAAGCTAAAATAAATGATTAAAGATGATGAAATGCATAATGATCATCCCCTTATGCTTTACCTTTACTCCTCCCTTAGAAAATACTAATTTGAAAGAATAAGTGAATAAAAGAAAAGGAAAGGAAAAATAAAGAAATGAGGATAGTATTGAGTATTAAACTTATCTTCATAAAATTGTAGTATGGAGCTCTGTCAGACCTTTGGATTATTAGTGTGGTGGAGCCTTAATGGGAAATGGATTTAAAACCTAACAACCTTCAAGTTCCACAAGACTACTATTTAGGTTTCCTCAATAGTCAGGTCAGAACAAGTCTACATACACAAATTCTTATGACTATGAATCTTTACTTGTACGGTGTAAGTGAAATATAGCTCCCCATCTCAAAAGTAATAAAGAAACAACCTCTCTCAGCAAGGTAACTCTAGTCCCCCGGTCTAGCAACTCTTTCCTCGAGGAGCTGGGATATTCTCTTCTAAGTTCAAGTACAACCATCTCAAGAAGAGGGGATGGAGAAAAGAATGAGCGGTACCCAGTGTAGCTACCTATCCTTAGATGCATGACTAGTGTTGTTAAGTCATCCAACTGCAAGCTTACAAAAATTTGACTTTGAAGCTCATATTGTTTTTTTTCACTCGTATATACACTCCGGCATGCATTTTACTTTTCAATCAGGCCTGTCTACTTTTGGAGATTCTGCATTTTTCTCCTTCTTTTCTTTTGAAAATATATGCAAGGTGCAGCATGTACATAAGGAGTTTTTTCTCTTGAGCTAGTAGACTATCCCTCTTTTGAAGCATTATTTTAACCCCCTAACATCCTATCTTTAGACCTCAATGCTACTAGATCAGTATGAGATGACAACCCTCCCTAGAGGAAGACGAGAGGTTCCACCTAGATGTAATACCCTCGTATGCTACTCCAAGCCAAAAGATTCTGCATCCTCACTACCTCCTCCATAAAGAGTTACGTGTAGAGTGCTTGTCCAAGATAAGCCACGGTCTGAAAGAATCATGCATGTGTTGTTAAATATTCTACTTAGACTAATCAAGATGACATACGAACATAGTCTTACGGACTCAAAGAATTAAGTCACTAGGACCTGAAAAGTCTTAACTCCAGTTCTTATAAGGTTCCTATGAAATTAAGTGGATTAAGATCCAACTAAGCTCCATTCTTCAACTTTATTCCAGACTTAGTTTAAATGTCAATACTATCCTGAAAAATGCACATGCAAATGTAAGAAATATGTACAATGCAAAAAGAAAGCAATTTTTTTGAAACAACTTTCTAATTTTGAACTTTTTATGGATTTTTGGAAAGAAAAAAATGATGCACATGTAAAAAGAGTTTTTTTTTTAAATTTTAATCATGTAAATTTTATAGACATTTGGTTTTATAGTTTTAGGGATTTTTAAAGGAAAAAGGGTTAGTAAAATATATACAAGTATATAGAAGGATTTTTTTCTTTTTTTTGTTTTGTTTTATTTTGTATTTTTTTGTATTTTTTGTTTTTTTGTTTTTGTTTTTGTTTTTTAATATAAGAGGATTTTTGTTTTCTATTTTTGTTTTGTTTTTGTTGTTTTGTTGTTTTTGTTTTTTTTTTGTTCTTTTGAAGGTGACCCAAGTCTATATACACATGTGGATTTTACGAATTTATATACATATCCCAAAAATAATCATTTTAAAAGTACAAGTTATGTCTAAAGTATATATACAATATATACGACACCCCCTATACTTAGCTCGAACTATGTCCTCATAGTGATCAGAGAGCGGCAAAGGAAGACATATCTCGTGCTAAGAATAGAAAAGTGAAAAGACTCCTTTGCTATAATGACTCAAAGAAAAGATGAAAAGAATAGAAGTCGGTGATCCCCCCTATACTTAGGATTAAGTAATCCTAAGTACAGAAGTCTGTACAAAAGGGAAAAACCGATGAAGAGAATGTACAGACTCAACGGCTCAACTTGCCCCGTATACTTAGTGTAGAATAGCTCTAAGTATAAAATATCAACAAGTTGGGGGACAATCGAGAGATCAGAAGAATAAAAACACAAAAGATGATATGAACAACATCGCTCCCCCTATACTTAGGGTAGAGTATCCCTAAGTATAAGCAAAAAATAGAGTGATTAACAAGACAAATATGAACAACACTCGGCTCGTCCACCCCCTATACTTAGGATAAAGTACGTCCTAAGTTAGGCACACACAAAAATGTGGTGGATGAGCGATATGGTGGATGTACAAAGGTAAATGAAAGTGGATATACAAGAGGAGTAGATATACAAAGGTAAAGAAGGTCGAAAGCGGATCTTCTTGCGATATCGACAAGGAATGGATCTGATAAGGTGTAGGTTGATATTGGGATCAACATTATATATAAACTGATCAGGGTTGACCAAGAATGTATCCTCAACGGTCTTAGAGTGTTCTGGCACGGATCGGTCAATTGAAGTATTGTGGTCATGTCTTGCTTGGGAAGTCCTGCAAATATCAAAGTAAAAAAAGGCTCGAACTCATTATCAGAAAAAGTAAGATCAATTCCATCCTGGAGAGCCTCTACTGGATCATCATCTTCATCAAAAGGCTCGAATTCTTTATAAAAGCAATCAAATCAAATTTGGCCTTATCAGTATCATCTAAATCAAGGTGAATAGGAACAGACTCATCAGTGAAAGTAGTCAAATCATGTCCGTCCTGTCTACTCTCAGAGTCTGCCTTCCACTCTAGGGTATCTATTGTGTAAATCCCACAGATGTCATCAATGCATCGCCACGTACTAGAAGGGGGAACTCCAAGGTCTATGCTTTCCGAGTCTTCCTCCTTGAAGAAGAATTCTTGGGTCTTAGTATCATCCAACATACAACAAGAATCTCTAATATTATCATCAAGGTCAAAGTCCTTAAGGTTGGCTAACACAGGAACACTCTCATGGGATGCAGGTCTCTGTTTAGAATAGTAAGAGATGGAGCAACTCACAAGAGGTTTGTTAATGTTACCTTTCTTAGAATGTGGACGGTGAGAGATGGCGTGGGCAATGACCATGGTCAAGATGTGACGCTCAGATCTACTCCTCTGCTTTCTCTTCTTGTGTTGAGAAGAAGATAAATGAGTCAAGGCCTGGTGAAGTGGGGATTTAATGATCTCATGAATAGTGGCCACAACTTCAGGTTCAATCAACATTTTTTTGAATTTTTGGGCCCCCTCCATACAAGAGAGGAGATTGGAATCAACATATACACGAGGAGTGCCAAGAGTAGTATGTACAGTGTCATCCTCGGGGTCAAAGGTGGGACATGTGGTGAGTGACTGTGTGGGAAAATGGTTTGGCATGGGTACCTTCTCCTCACAAAATGAATCAACAATGTGTCTCCCGAAGTCTTTTTGGATTTTTAAAATTCTCTTATTTTTTTGTATTTTGGGCGATTGCAAGCTCTCATGATTATCCTTAAGTGAATCCATATCCTCAAATAGTGGAGCACCATTCTGGATCTTATTTACGTTAAATAGATTGCTAATCCTCGAATTCATATGCTCCATCATCTGGTTTAGGGTCTCAAGTGTGGACATCATGAAAGGTGACTCCAAAATACTAGGTTCGTGTGAGGGTGGGTGAAAATCAAAGTCCGATTAATGAAATAATGGGTTGGGAGGATATATACAAAAATTAGGAGGAAAGTCCTCCTGGAAAAAGGAAGGTGGGCCGGCTGGAGGGTGCGAGGGATCCGTGAAGGTCAGAAAAGATCAATCCAGCTGACCATCTTTGAAACAAGAGAAAATGATCGGGAGAGCACGATCGTCAAGTCAAAAGATGTGAAGAAAAAGGCGCAAATGCGCAGAAGGATCTAGTATACACACAAGCAATCACAAACAACATACACAAAGCAATACATACCCCTCAATTCACCTACTCAACTCGGTGAAGGCCGTTAAAGCCCGGTCTCTTAAATCATGTATGTTTTAGAGTTAGGTGAGAATCACAAAAAATGTACAAACACTTAGGTTGGTTTATGGGATTTGGACACTAACCTTAGTGTGTACGCGAGCAATTTAAAACTAATACAATGAGGAGATTACTCGCCCCGAGACAAATATTTTTCCTTACGTTTATTTTAGGGTCGGGTAATTTTAGCAGTCCCAAATTTTAGGCAGTTGTCACTTGGTTTGAATATTTTTGATAAATCACATATCGAGTATCCAATTTCCTTTCTAACTTATGTGAGTAAAAACAAGGAAGGAGATCGGAAATGCCAATGTACGATTAAATACAATGATGTGTGCAGGGGTTAGAGATGCGTACCTTGTTGTCAGCACTCTACATGTAGGGTAATCTGGGAAGAATTTAAACAGAGAAAAAAACTAACCTATATGATGCAATTGAATCATCCTAACAATAGCTTCTATTAACAAGCAAGAACCAACTAAATTTGACCAAGTCCAATTACGCTCTATTCTATAGGTATAGAAATTCTTGTTTAGGGTGTTTGGACCTAATTAATTACCTATCTCAAGCAAATTAATTAAAGCACTCAATAGGTAGCTCACGAAATCCACGTGAAACAAAGAAAAATAAGGCGATGAAAAAAACGCGGTGAGGTCCCTCAAGTGCATAGGCACTTGGCGAAACAGACCCCGCAAACAAGGTATATAGCGTCCTTTTACAAGAATTCAAATTCTAGAAATAAAGAAAGTAAGTCTAAACTATGCTATTATTTTTTGTCTCCTTCAAATCTTCTTATTCTCCTCTCACACTCTCATGCATCTTCGACATGAATCAAACCGCCTCCGCTTTGCTTGAGTGCTTCGGCTCTCCTAGGATTGCCTCCTTCGCTCATCGGGCCCTCGCAAGAAAAATGAAAGAAAGAATATGTAAGAAACATAATTATAAAATATAAGTAGGAAAAATGAAATAAATACAATGAATATGAATAATGGAAGAAGTATAGAAAAATATAAACAAATATGTGCAACCAAGAGTAGCGGATCAAAAGAGAAGCCTAACTAACCTCGTAGTGCCTTCTCGGCAATGACGCCATTTTGTTGGGTGAGATTTTTGGGGTTTTCAAATTATCTGAAATAAATATGTGCAATTATTGTTGCAACCCAAATATCTTACAATAAAAAATTTTATTTTTTTCTTCTCAAGCTGAATTAATTACAAAAGAAATGTAGCAAGAGAAATTTTTGCTACTTAATTAACCTATATAGCAATAATATCGAACTCAGGGAGGCTACATTTCCCGAGGGTGATTCAAATAATTGAAACAATCAATTAAAAGAAAAAAGGAATTTCGAATGCTAAATACCTTGGTTTTTGTGAAATTTTTAATTTTTTTATGATTTTTAATCTTTCATTTTTTAATTTTCAAAAATATAGTTTTCAAAACAAATTTCTACACAAAAGAAATACATTTGTTTTGGATTTTCAAATATGAAAAATGGTAAAATATCCAAATAAAATCTTTTTGTATTTTCGATGAATCTTCACTGTTTTTGTATTTTTTCAGAGATTTTTAGATTTTTTAGGATTTTTAAAATGAATAAAAACAAGAGAAAATGCAAATAGTGAGCACACATGATTAGTTCACTATTTAAAAATATGAAATGAAACAAAAAATTGCAGCAATTATTTTTTAAAAAAAATTAGAAGAAATTATTTACAAACAAGAACTCAAATCACATTTTTTAAATTTTTCTACAATTTTATATGATTTTTTTAAGATTTTTAGTATTTTGAAATTTTTTAGGTTTTATAAATAATTAATGCACGAAAATTGGATAGGAAATTAAACGTACAAAGATAAAACTACTCTATTATTTTAGAATTTTTGAAGCAATATTTAGATTTTTATGGATTTTCAAATTTCAAATAGGGAAATAAATGAAGTTTTTGATTTTTTAATAATAACAAATAAAAATAAAATGCAATGAAATCTTTATGCTATGAAATGACAATAATCAAGAACATGCCATAATTTTTTCAGAATTTATTGAGCAATCAGAATATTTATTTCAATAAAAAGAGCACGCAAAATTACTATCTAGAATATAAGGACAAAAATGCAATTATTCAAAGTTCTTGAATGAAAAATTAACGTGAAATAAAATAAAGGGAAAAATCGCAAATTACCAAAGCAGGGTACGTGTGCTGCAAGTGCTTGAGCTCTGGCGGGTCTGATTTGCATTTTGTAAAAAACCTGAGGGGTTGTGTGATATTTTCCAACTTTTTTTAATCCCCTTTAGGGTTCCATCGTGAGGAGTCTTCATTTTCGTTGCCGTTCCACGCACGAAGGGGGCACCGCCCCTCTTCCTTCTCCAAGGCACACGGGCGGCAGCTGGACCAGGATCGTCGGTCTGGCGGTTCAGGCGTCCGGTGGTGGCGATGGAGCTTCGTGCTCCTGGCGGTGTCTTCGTGCGGTAGAGCCGAGGTCGGCTGCTGGTGCCTTCACGTGGGATGGCGGTTGACGGATTAGGCGACAAGGTGATGGTGAGATGGCGGAGGGGGTGGATGCGGTGAGGAGCATGCTCCAGGCAGGGTGTTGGCGCTCAAGGGTCAGCGGTGGTCGTTGTCGTCTTTGCGCGATGGAGCCGAGGTCGGCTACTGGCGTCGGTAGACGATGAGCGCGTGCTCGGTGGGCATGGTGGCCTGCGGGCGGTTCTACGGCGGGACTTCAGCGGAGGGTCGGCGATAGGCTTGTCAGGGTGGCTGACGGCGAGGAGAGCGGAAGGTTGATCCTGTTGGGGGGGGGGGGGGGGGGGTGCGTGCGCGACTGTGACCCCCTTTTATTTTTTTTATATTTTTTCAATAACAACTTATTATTTTTTTTCTCTTTTTAAACAATAGATACAATATTTATATTTTTGTATTTTTTTCAAATTCCCGTGAACGTGTAATAAAATAGGATAGATCCGACTCAAGCACGATGGCTCCGTCAAATAAAGAATAATAATGATAATAATAAACAAAAATGTGAATGGTGTCAGATCCAGCGAAGTGAGAGATCGAATCCGTGTCTCCGGCCACTGTACGTGGCCGGAGATGAGAGGTCATGTGAGGTAGAACGTGAACGAGGTAGATCTAGAAAATGAGATGAAATTGAAATCGAGGTCAATGGTGGATCGAATCGTGATGGAAAATTAGGAATGAAAATCTAAGATCTAGAATTAAAAATGGACGATGAAATAAAGATGAAAATTAAAACTAAAATTATCTAGAAAAGAGATAGAGAAATAAAGGGTTGTGGATCTCACTGTGGGAGTGGAAAATACCGTAATCGCCTCGACAAACGCTGACTCGTTGTAACCGGACGACTCGGAGGCTAGGCACCTCTCTGGAATAAGAAGACTCTTGGAGAATAGGCTCCTTCTCACCAAAGATTGATCAAATTGAAATGAGGGAGGAAGAGCAATATTAATAGATAAAAGAATAAGGTTTGAATTTCAAAAAATTGAATGAAGATAAGAGATAAGAAAAAAAATTGAAATGAGACAAACATGAGAAAGGAAATTAGTGTTAAAATTATTTACATAAATTTTATTTATTTATTTATTTTCATCACTTCATTGAATTAAATAATAAATATTATTATTTTATTTTTTTGTAAGGGTTATTTAAGGGATTTAACTATATACATATACTATATACATATGGTACATTATATATATAGTTAAGTAAAGAAATTAGTTTATTTTTTGTTTTAATTTTTTTTGTTTTTTAAAAAATATTTTTATTTTAAATAATTATTAAAAAATATTTACAATTATTTACAAATACAATATGTACAAATAAATGGTAAAATTGCACAAACCACTCCAAAAAATTGTCTTTCAAATCGTAACTCCAAAAATTATGAACCTCGGCCATTTTAATGATAATTTAATTTAGAATACACTGGAAGTGAGTTTGGTTCAATTTTAGTTTATATGGAACCGAAATTGATCGTTCAATTATCGCTTTATGGCATTTTTAGATGTAGTTCCTTTTATTTCGTACATGATTTTATTTTGCAAACAATTTTATCATTTAGAAAATTTTTTATTTACAACTTTTGTTTTGAAAATTATTTAATTTGAGGTCAATTTATGTACAAATAAAATCATGTAAGTTTTATACAAATATACACAGAAAAGTATTTACAAAACAATTTTTTAGATTTTCTGATTAGGGACCCTATCTCCCCCTACTTCTTTCCTGGTCGATCAGGTCAAGTCTTGACGTTCTCTCGAGGTTCGGGTCAGCCTGTATCTATTACATATATACAGTTTTCTTTTTATTTCTTTATTTTCCTTGATTTATTTATTTATTTTAGGTTAAAATAATAATAATTGTACAACATTTACACACAGATGCAAGTTAGTAAGAATACGGAGTTAGTATTATATACATGTATTTTATAAGGGAGTTTAAGCTAAAATAAATGAATAAAGATGATGAAATGCAGATTCATCTCCGGTCCAGCACAGAGCCAGGTGAGGAAGAAGAAGATGGAGGAGCAACACCAGACCGCCATCAACAACAAAAATATCGAAAAAATCAGCAAAAAATGTTCAAAAATTGAATAAGAGCCAAATCCAAGCCGATCCAGCCTAGCAGAAAGCCGTAACAATAGCCGATCTAGAGTCGACTGTCGAAGCCAAAGCTCCTGTGCATTCATTTTTTCCTATTTTGAATGGTGGCCCACCATCTTGCCAGCCATGTGTAAATAATGATGTAATTAAGAACACTACTTTTGGTTCTGTGCATATTCCTATTCCTAATGCTATATTCAAAAAAATTGAAAAATTGAAAAATGATTTATTTGATATCGACATTGTTGAGATAATTAAAAATCTTATTTTAGAAATACTATTATTGAAGGCCATGGAATACATGCCAATTGTAAAGAAATGTTTGAAAGAAGCATGTGCCTCAAGGCGTCAACTCCACAAGATTAGACACAACAGACGAGAGAAGCCCATTCTAACCATTGCCACTGCGGATGCTATTAGTGATCTCCTAGAGAAGAAGAAAGAGAGGGGTGCATCCTTAATCAGATGTCAATTTTTTATCAGATTTTTGATCGAACCTTGCTTGATAGTGGTTCCTTTATAAACCTCATACCCTCCTCATTGCTTCAATAATTTGGGTTGGGTATGCTTTAACCCACATGCATGATCGTTCAGTTTGCTGATCAATCCCTTATGGGGCCCCAAGGTTTATTAGAGGATGCTATCGTAATTGTGCATGATATGCGCTTCCTAGTGGACTTCGTTGTCCTAAACATGGATTCATCTGCACCGTTACTCCAGACTCCTATTATTCTAGGTCGGTTGTTCCTTCGAACGGTCGAAGCGACAATTGATTACGGGTCTAAAATGGTCATGTTCTGCTTTTATAGTGACCAAGTCACCATGGACATGATCAATGAGCCAAAAGCCACATCTAATTAAGGCAAGCCAGAACCAACAGAGGATTGTGACATTGTGGATACCAGTGACTAGCAATTATATTTGAATGACATTCTGACATAAGAAATCCTCTCCTCAGAGGAGGACCTGGAAAGCACAGTCCACCCTTGCTCCATTGCCAATTGGGAGTCAGATTCAGATTCACCAATCAGCTTATTCCAAGAAGATTCAAGCCAAACCAAACAAAAGAGTTCATTGCAGCTATGTTTTGTACATTTTTATCAGGGCCAAGAGTAATAGAGGTGGACATCACCTCATCAATTTCAATAGATCAGTCCCCTACCAACACCGTTTCAGTAAGTGTCCATGGAGTAGACTCAACAATTACCTGGACTGAACTAGTTCCCGACAGGTCTTAAGTAAGCTTTTCCTTGTAGGTAAGGAGAACATGTATCTAGTCATCATCAATAATAGGCTGACCCCGTATCAGGAATCTCGCTTGCTTGAGGTTCTAAAAAAAACTACAAGGTACTTGGTTGAAAAGTTTCGGATCTTTGAGGGATTAATCCAGCCTTGTGTTCACACCATATTTATATGGAAGATGATTGAAAGTCGTTCCGTGAATTTTGAACGAAGGTTAAACCCTAACCTATGGGATGTGGTTATGAAAGAAATCACAAAGTAGCATGAAGTAAGATTCATTTATCCCATCTTCGGCTCAAAATGATATAGCCCTCTGCACATTGTTCTAAAGAAATCCAGGATCATCGTGGTTACAAATGATCAAGGAGCAGAGATTTATTCTTGAGTACCGACATCATGGCATGTGTGTTGACTACCGGTGCCTTAATGTAGCAGCGAAGAAGGACCATTTTCCTCTATCATTCATTGACCAAGTACTTGAAAGATTGCTTGGGAAAGAATTCTTCTACTTTTTTAGATGGGTACTCTGGGTACAACCAGGTGGCGATCACCCTTGAGGATTAAGAGAAGACTACATTCACTTGTCCATTGGGCACCCATGCCTTCAGAAGAATGTCCTTTGGATTGTACAATGCCCCTGCTACATTCGAAAGGTGCATGTTAGCCATGTTTGTTGATATGATCGGTAGTTTTCTCGAAGTTTTCATGGATGATTTATTAGTCTATGGTGACAGCTTTGATTCTTGTATTATGCTCCTATACTGAGTGCTTCCAAAATACCATAAAGTCAATTTTGTGTTATCATGGTAAAGAGCCACTTCATGATCATTAAAGGGATTGTGCTGGGCCATGTCATTTTCTAGTGTGGCATGGAAGTCGGTCCAACGAAGGTGGACATGATCATTATATTAGAGCCACCTTGAACTATGAAGAATATGAGGTCGTTCCTTGGGCATGTTGGTTTCTACAGAAGATTTACCAATGACTTCAACAAGATTACCTGACCTCTCACCGACTTCTATGCAAGGAGACCAAATTCAATGTTGATCAAAAGGTTCTCTAATCATTTTATCAATTAAATGATCTAGTCACTCAGGATTCTATCCTACAACAACCTGATTTGTCTCTTCCATTCGGAATCATGATAGATGCATCAGACTTCACAGTTGGGGCCGTGTTAGGACAAAGAAGAGACAGACTGCCCTATGACATTCACTATGCCAACAAAACATTAGATGATGCACAGAAGAACTATACAGTTACAGAGAAAGAATTGCTGGCAGTGGTTTTCGCCCTGGAGAAGTTCAGATCCTATTTGCTTGGATCAAAAGATATTGTTTATGTTGACCACTTTGCTATCTGATACTTACAATAGAAGAAGGATTCCGAATCACTCTTACTCAGATGAATTATTCTCCTCTAGGAATTCGACTTGGAAATTAGAGACGAGGCCGGAGTTCAGAATGTGGTAGCAGACCATTTGTCCAGAATTGAATGCACAAATACTCGGTTGAGCATTACCGTGATTACAAAAACTTTTCCCAATGAGTCAATTCTCAGTGTGACATCTTTCTCCTGTATGCCGATATTGTGAACTACCTCGCATCTGGGGTAGTCCCACAAGATTGGGAGAGAGTCAAGAAGGACAAATTCCTATATGACATACATTTTTTCCAGTGGTAAGACCCATATCATTTCAAGGAAGGAGCATATTGCATTTGGCATCGGTGTATTCCTTAGGAGGAGCACACAAGTGTCCTTAAGTATTGTCATAAGCTTGAATCTGGAAGACACCATTCTGGAAGTAGAATGGCAACAGAAATTTTACAGTGTGGACTCTATTGGCCCGCACTATTCAAGGATGCTGCAACATACGTCAAAGGCTGCACTAACTGTCAGAAGATGGGAGGAACCCACAATGCAGAAGATTCCATACCCCTCAAATTCATTCAGATTTACCATGTGTTAGATGCTTGGGGCATTGATTTCATGGTCCATTTCCTAATACACGGGGATATGAATACATCCTTCTTGTCATAGACTATGTGAGTCGTTGGGTAGAAGCTATCCCTACTTGACCCGCTGATAGCCTAACATTCTATCGATTTCTTAAAGATAACATCATTTCACGGTATGAGATCCCAAAAATTATCATATCAGACAGGTGTAGCCACTTCATAAATAAAGAGGTGAAGAAGCTTGTCAAGGAGTACGACTTCGATCACTAAGTCGCATCACCTTATCATCCTCAGTACAATGGCTTGGCAGAATTATCAAACAGAGAAATCAAGATGATCCTGCAGAAACTGGTTAGGCTGGATGGGAAGAACTGATCATAACTTCTGAACTCAGTTCTATGGACTTTTACACGTCTCCCTTGGGCATGTCGCCCTATAGTATTGTATACAGAAAGCCATGCCACCTGCTAGTGGAATTGATTCACAAATCTCTTTGGGCAGTGAACATCTGCAACCTCAACTCACAAAAAGGTAGTCGAAACAGGAAGATAGATCCGAACAACCTCCTGCAATTCCGAGACTACGCATATGACAACAACTTAATGTACAAGAAGAAGGTTAAATGTTGGTACGAACAACACATTAGATGAAAGGCCTTTGAGCTTGGACAGAAAATGTGGTTGTTTGATGCGATGTTGAAGATATTCTCCTGTAAATTGAAGAGTAAATGAACATGTGATGAATCATAAATTCATCGAGCTAAAATGTTTGAAATAACGAAAAAACTGGCGCCATTTGCATGCATACTACATCATTTCTGCATAATTAGAATTGCATCATGAAACCACCACTAATTTTAAAAGTAAAAAGTAGAGCACAATATATTCACATTCACATAGATATACAACTAGAGCATGAAGAAGAAAATCGTAGCATACTTTATAAAATGCACAAAATCCTCCACCGCATAAAATAAATTTGTGATAAATTTAATATCTACTTAAAGTATATTACTACCATATAAATACATAACATATAAAAGCACACAGTATGCTGTGTAAATATAGGTACAACTCAATCCATCGTAAACATATATTGAACATATAAATTAGGCATTCGGGTAATCAAGTACGAAATGACCTTGATAACTATTATGCCTTGTATATGCACTAGTAATGCATCTAATGTAAAAATGTTTAACATCAACACTCATTATCAACATGCTAATAAATAGACTCAAATATACAGTCAAGTACGAAGGAACATATGCATATCAACAAAACTAATGTATACATGACTATATAATAACAATATATATGTCTATCTCCTAACTCTACACTAGAATATTTATCATTCTAGTATTACTCCATATCCATATAATTTATAAATTAACATATAAAAATAGAGATATTGGTATGTATTCCATGAGACAATGGATATGAATAGTTCTATATATAAGATAAACAAAACAATAAAGAGAGAAGAAAAGAAAAACATACCTAAGTTGACAAATATTAATAAATATAATATCTAATACTATTATTATTAAGCATGCATTATTATCTAAATATCAAATAAATATCAAATAATGGTAATGTTTTAAAGGACGTTCTCTACTTTTCATACATAGTATAGACAATAAAATCTCTCTTCCCTTTTTATAACATTTAAAACTAAAATCTCCTTTCTCATTTTGCCCACACGAAGGTTAAGTAAATTAACCACTCAGCCCTCATTTCTCGTCCCACCATCGGGACGTTCCCAAATATTTATCCCCGTTAAAAATACCTGTAGGTATTCTCCTGTTTATGCACGTGTCCATGCAATAACATTGGGTATTGCGCCTGTTCATCTGTCTATTTATGCCTATCCAACGGCTCCAAACCATCTGCGACATTCCAACTTCCTTTACGATGACGTACTCGATACAAACACGTGGTGTCATCATCCACTGTCTATCTTTCTGATGCATCCAACGGTTACGACATCGTATGCTACATCTAGTAGACCAGAACAAACGAAAAGACCCGACCCAATTTGTCCTTGCGAACTCGTGGATGGGCATGAATAAACCTCAAGTCGTGCAACTCACAGACCATCCTCATACCTTCGTCCAACTCATCGCCGAGCCAGGAACTAATCTCCCCTCGGCCTAGCACCACTCTCCACCGTCTGCCATCCATAGCCGTTAAAGTTTGAAACCCCCCATACACCCCCGTAACCTAAACAGCCACCTATTGCTACTGAGCCAGGAATACAACTCCCCTCGGTCACCCATTTGTTCACTAGCTACTTATATCGCATGCCATCTCCTTTCAAGCATGGGTAAGAGCACGGTTGCACAAGGATAGCGCAACTTCGTAGGTGACAGTTACGAAGGTAGTGATCTTCGAGGAGGAATGAGGAATGACCCTCTTCAGGACTAGCAACCATTATTCTTCCCCGAGCTCTATCGTTGTGTCTGTCTTTCTCTTTAATAATTACGCTTGATCATTTTGGTTTCTTTTGATCTTGCAGGTCATCTCGCATATCACGAAGGGAACATCACCTTCATTGGACACCTTATGCATCGATGTGAAAGAAGATGACGACGATATCCATCTATATATTGAGGAGTTGACGAATCCATTTGAGAACCAATCTCAGCAGCACCTCCAGCATATTTTCGACGGTGCCCTGCCTTCAACACGAAGAAGTTGCTGCCGGCCGACATATTCCAATCACAAATTTAAGAGAAAAGTTTCTTATGACAAAAACTTATCTAGTCTTGATATTTTCAAGTTACACTTAATACCTAATAAACATAAGTTTCTGTTGGATTTTTTAACTACATTGTTATTAAGTTTGCATCACAAGTTTGTCACTGCACCTTGCATCTTTACAGCACTCATATACAAGTTTTCTATCTTTCTAGTCTTTCAAGAAACTCCGAGTTATAATTGCCCAGATAAGCATACTAAGCTAAAATGAGTAATTTGAGTGCGATAATTTCGTCGAGTCTCTGAGTTCGACATTTGCACTTACCCTATATCCTATTTAAAAATCAACCAAAGCTAGTCCGTTTACTATAAATTTAAGTGTTTGATTACGATTTTTCGATGTGTTTTGCAACGACTTGGTAAAAATATCAATTTAACCGTTGAAAAATTGCTTCATCGTTTTGGTGCCGTTGCCGGGGACTCGACAACATTTCGTACTACTTACTTTGTTTGATTTACTCTATTTTAACTTGTCACTCACTTGGTTTTTGTTCTTTGCAGGTGCACAACCACAAAGAGCTTCCGTATAGCAAAAAAAGGGTCTGCATTAAGGACGGTAAGGATATCTTTTATTTAGAAATTCATAGGTCCTCTGCACATATATGTGTTGCATTAAAAAAATTAAAAAAAAAGTTATTTTTCCTTGCATGCACGGTAGGGGATCATTAGGCAATCCTCTTCTAGATCCACTCATATGCGCCCCTTTATACCATCCTCGTTCTTCTCAATCTAATTCAAACCTACCTACCATGGTCACAACCAAACCCAAACCCTATGAATGTCGTCTTGCGAGAACTTGCCCAACTTCATCTAATTATCCAACAACCGCGTCTAGCCCCAATCCGAGACCATTACAATCCTGCTATCGAAAACTTGGACCCATGGGTCCAAATACCACTAGTTGTAGGCAACTTCGAACTTAAACCAGCAATCATCTCGCTTCTACCCAAGTTCCACGGAAATGAATCTGAAGACCCATTTCAACGCATCCATGAATTTCTCGATGTTTGTGATATCGTGAACATTGTTGATGTGGAACAGGAATATATCTATATGAAAGCATTTCCTTTTTCTCTTAAGGATAAATCGAGCCATTAGCTTCGAAATATGGCACACCCATCGTGACTTGGGACATCCTTAGGAAAGCATTCTTAAAGAAATACTTTCCCATTAGAAAAACAAATGCCCTAAGACAAGCCAACTCTTCCTTTACACAAAGAAATAACGAACCTATACACGAAGCGTGTGAGAGATTTAAGGAGCTGCAAAGAAAATGCCCCCACCATAGGATTGAAAAATGGAGACTCATGCAAATATTCTATGAAGGACTAGACACCTTGTTTAAACGAGTTGACGGATCTTGTGGTGAGAACTACCTAAATCAAGATGAAGACTTCTTGTGGTCACTATATGAAAATATGGCTGAAAATTCTGTGAATAATTTTTCTATAGACCAATACAATAGAAAGAAGAGACCAGTTTGGGTACTCGAATATACAACTTCCAACTCTGAACCATCTTTGGATATGCAGCTCATAGCACAAAGGCTAGATAAGATGGAAATACTCTCGAAGCAAGTAGAATTGATGACTAAGTCCATAGAGAACCTAGCCCAAACCCAGTCGAACATTTGCAGGGTGACCTCCACCCCCAATTTTTCCGGCTTTAGCTCACTTTCAACTACGTCACAAGAATTGATCATATACCCAGAATCAGTTAATTGGGTTCAAAAGAATAAAGAAAACCCATACCGCCAACATACAATCCTGGATGGAGAAATCACCCTAACTTTGGATGGAGAAATCAAAACCTAAATCAACCAGCCTAAGGACACAACACTGGAAATCACATGCTGCATACTCCCTTCACACCGATTCCATCACAACAACCTGCCAGTCATCACAATATCCAACATACTACATCTGTTGACTTAGGTGAATTGATGGCTGCCATAAAAGAAATAAAGGAAGTTTGAGAAAGACAAAGTATGGAGACATCAAGACAGTTTGCTGAAATAAGATCTTATATACTAACACTATCATCTCAGCCCCTACCAAACCCCAACACATCTCCTGCCACTTCATCAAGATTTCAAAACACTCCACTGGATTTTTCTACCCAACCACAAAGAACACATATGACCCCACCCGGATTTACTTGGCAACCATCATGAGGTCAAGTACAATTCAAGACTCCCAGCTCAAGCAAGACCAATCAATCTGCAAATGCAGTTTCCTTATGAAATGGGAAGTCTACTTCTAATCCTATACCACAGTCAAATGATAATGGCAAACAAGTTGAAATAGATGATGGTGAGACTCCCACCATACATGATTTAACTGACGCTTCTATCCTGACACATTCTATTCCATCCAAGATAGTGCCATTTCACGCAACCCTTCAAAGAAAAACTACAAAATAACCCACCATAGATCCGAAATTAGAAAAACTACCCTCTTCCATTGTAATTGAAATTCTGCTCCTTAAAGCGTTAGTGCAAGTCCCTACTTTCTCTCGCTTCTTAAAAGAGAAATGCACACCAAAGAGAAAATCCAAAGGGAAAAATAAGTCAAACCAACTCGAAAAGGAGAGACATATTTTGCCAAGAGCCACCACGAATATGATCTCATCACTTTTATCAGAAAAGAAGAGAGACCCAGGAGCACCATTAGTACACTGCACTATTGGAGATCTAACATTTGAGCGTACCCTGTTGGATAAAGCTGCATCTATAAACCTTCTCCCCACATCTATTCTTGAGCAGTATGACCTTGGACGAATAAAACCCGTCTCACTGATATTACAAATGGTTGGTCGTTCGGTGAAGCAACCAAGAGGATTATTGGAGGATGTTCTAGTTACGGTCCAAGGAAGACAATTTTCTGTTGATTTTGTGTTAATGGATATGGACCCAACACCAACCTTGTCTCAGACTCCCATCATACTCGAAAGACCATTCTTAGCTGCCACCAAGGAACATTTCGATTATGGAGATGGAAAAATTGAATTTAAGGTAAATGATGAGGTCATCCCCATTGATCTTGTCACTCCCATTGAGACTGCCATGGACACTGAACATTAACAAGATTGTGCTATGGTTGAAATACAAGAAGATTTTGTACGTACCCAATTCACCAAGGACCCACTGGAGGCTTGTTCGACCATTCCCAATACTACCTACATGGACCTCACCCATAGGAACACCACATACTTCTTAGATGTGGCATTAAAAGAGCCTTTGTGCCCCCTCTCTGGAAAAGAAATCTTAGAATTGGACGAAGCATGGGACACACTGAACAATGAGCTCTCTTTAATAATGCCAACGCTAGAACCACCAGTTGAGACACTCAGTCCACTCGAGGACCATTTACAGCCTCGCTCTCTTGTACAACTTATAGTATCATCTGTTTCTACTTCTGAACCCATCTCTCATACCCCACTTACCCCCCTAGTTGAATTAAAACCGCTCCCACGAGATCTAAAGTATGTCTTCTTGGATGATGCTCAAACTCAAACTGTAATAATAAATGCTCACATAGAACCATCCCAGGAAGAGCAATTGATGGAATTATTAAAAAGAAACTCTCGAGCTATTGGATGGACTATCTCTGATTTAAAAGGAATTAGCCCGACATTTTGCACCCACCACATTTATTTGGAAGATAATGCAAAAATCTCCTACGAAATACAAAGACGTTTAAATCCAAATCTTCGGGAGGTAGTTAAGAATGAGATCTGTAAGTGGTTGGGTGCGCGTATAATCTATCCTATATCTAATAGTCAGTGGGTCAGTCCATTACAAGTGGTACCAAAGAAGGCTAGATTGACTATTGTAACCAATGAAAAAGGGGAGGATATACCAACTCGTGTAGCAACATAATGGAGAGTTCGTGTCGACTATAGGAAACTGAATAAGGCAACAGGAAAAGATCATTTTCCCCTACCTTTTATTAATCAAAATTTGAAAAGATTAGCAAGGAAAGATTTTTTTTGTTTTCTCGATGGATATTCTGGTTAAAGTCAAGTTGCCATTGCCCTCGGAGATCAAGAAAAATAACATTCATCTGCCCCTTTGGAACATATGCCTTTAGACGAATGCCATTTAGATTATTCAATGCTCCATCCACTTTTCAAAGATGCATGATGGCGATTTTTGAAGATATGGTAGGTGATATTATGGAGATTTTAATGGATGACTTCTCAATATTTTGTTTGGGGAAACTTTGAGTTTTTTTAGATAGAGTACTCCAAAAATGCATTGAGGTTAATTTGATATAATCTTGAGAGAAGTCACATTTTATGGTTCAACAAGGGATAGTTTTGGGGCATTTAGTGTCAAAAAAGAGGAATGGAGATGGATCCTTCAAAAGTAGAAACCATAACACATCTGAATTCCCTAAACCTCTATCAAAGGTGTTCGATCCTTCTTGGGACATGTAGGCTTTTATAGATGATTTATTAAAGATTTTTAAAAAATGGCCAGACCACTTACCATATTGTTAGAAAAAAGATAAAGAATTTCAAATGACTGATGAAGCCAAGCAATCCTTCACACTGTTGAAGCAAACAATCACAGAAGCACCTGTATTACAACCCCTTGATTGGACATTGGACTTTGAAATAATGTGTGATGCATCTGATTTCTCCATCGGGACGGTTCTTGGAAAAAAAAGAATGGCAAACCGTATGCTATCCATTATACCAGCAAAACTTTGGATGATGCGCAAAGAAATTATACCGTTTCTGAGAAAGAGATGTCGGTTGTTGTCTTTTCCTTGGAAAAATTTAGATCATATCTTTTAGGGACACATGTTGTAATCTACACAGATCACTCAACATTAAAATATCTTTTTGAAAAGAAGGATGCTAAGCCCAGACTTATTAAGTGGATCCTTTTTCTACAAGAATACAATATTGAGATTAGAGACAAGGTGAGAATCGAGAATGTTGTCACTGATCATCTCTCTAGACTACCACAACCTTATCTTTCTTGGTCAAACTATGGATCTTCTCTACCTATCTCTGAGACCTTCCCAGATGAATCCATCCTTTCTGTTTCTTAAATACCATGGTATGCAGACATAGTAAATTACCTGGCCACTTCCAAATTGCTTGATCATTGGCCTAAACACAAAAAGGATAAGATCATTTCTATGGCTCGATTTTATCATTGGGAAGACCCACTCCTATTTAAGGAAGGCACATACTTGATATGGAGATGATGTATTCCTGAAACTAAAATCCCTTGTGTCCTTTCTCACTGCCACACATTTGGGTGTGGAGGACGCCATTCTGGAAAACGAACTGCAACCAAAGTTCTACAATGTGGATTTTACTGCCCTACATTATTTAAAGATTCCAACCAATTTGTCCTATTATGCCCAGCATGTCATACCTCAGGTACTATGACCCGTCGAGATATGATGCCATTATAACAAATACATGTGGTTGAAATTTTTTATACTTAGGGAATTGATTTTATGTGACCATTCACAATGTCACATGGGTATCAATACATTCTCCTATTCGTCGACATGTTTCCAGATGGGTGGAGGTGATCCCCACACATACTGGAAATAGCAAGACCGTTGTTAAATTTTTGAATGATCTTTTTGCAAGATTTGGACTGTTGTTAACAAGATAAACCAAGCATATATTAAACAGTAATCAAACGGATTCCAATGGATTGACATATCAATATTACAGATTATTAAGATTAATAACGTGCAAATCCAATCCATTATCCGATTACAATAAGCAAACCAGAACCGATTAATCAGACGGAAACAAACAAATGGGCGTGATCCAGAAAAGGGCAAGCAATAAATAAATTGCGGTAAATAAAATACAAGAAAGATAAGGTTAGATATCACCGAAGCGTCCATGAAATGGAATGTCCTTAGAGAGGATTTCGCCCCACAATACCGGTGCGTTGGGTACTGGCGATCCGCTCCCAAGATACGACGGTTCACGGTCGTCGTCCGCGCACACCGACGAGACCGTCCTCGAAAGCACCTCCGAGAACTTCCAGCCGAAAAGAAACAGGTCACAGATGCGCGAGAGAGAGCGAGAGTGACAGCGGGTGGAGATTTCTTGCGAGTGAAGAAAAACGACGTCGGATGGAGGATATAAAAAGAAGGGCTCGCGTGCTTTCGATTTCCGAAAACGCCCCTCAATGGTCGTGTCCTTTCGGATTTCAAAACTGCGGCTAAGTCGAGCCGTTTGGATCAAGTCCGATTCCCAATGTGATCACGATTAAATTAATTTGTCTAATTAATTTAATCAATCAGCCAAATGAAACCCGCAGCAAAAGTATCGAGATCCGAGATCCGAATTGACTCTCCCGAGCCCGTGCCCGTGCCCGAGCCCGAGCCCGAGCCGGTGTCGGAGCGGAGCGGAGCGCGCGCACGTGTGTGGTCCTCCATTCCTCCTCTCTACTATTGCTACGAGAGCTTGGGGTGTGGACTCATATATAAGTCCACCAAAAGTTTAGATCTCTAAGGTATGGTACTAACTTCCATCCAAACTCAACCATGTTTCAAATTTGGGAATTCCCAACTTTCCCTCCAAACCATTTGGTTTCCCAATTGAAACCAAATTATTGTCAATTGTAATTAATAGGTTTTCCTATTAAAACCTAAATAAAATTTTTAATACAACAATCCCCCACGAATTCACCAATTTGAAAAAGAGATTTCAAAAGGAATTAAGAGACTTCTTTCGGCTGCCTACACTTTGCTTTCAGTAAAGGTACCTTCCGGTTTGAACCTCTACCTGAGTTTACTACTTTCACTTTAACAGGAACAAAGTGAACTACGTCTTGAACTTCAGACCTTGGTGTTAAAGTATACGGTAGAAACAACAAAGCGTTGTTCTTGGTGCAATCTTCAGGGTTGGTACTCTTAAAGGCCATGCACCCTTATCATGTTTCATGAGTGTGTTCAGGAAAGACCCTCTTCCTTTAACTGCGGCCTACAGTAACACTCACATAGGTGGCGTTCTCCAAGGATGCACTGCTAACATCCTGCCCAAAGGCTTGAACCCATTCAGAGCCTACGCTCTTCCTAAACTTGTAGCTTAAATGGCACTCAGGCTTCCAGGGATAAGACACTCATGCTTACGCATTAAAACTAGAGTGCCAACCAGTTCTCCAAACAGCTTATTATTACCACATTGAACCTACTTTGTGGGATCTCCACTCAGATAGGTTGGGTTGCTACTGTAGAGGAACTCCCAATGGGTCTCAGTCCCATCCCAAGCCTAGACTTTAGGACTAAAGATCTATCAAGTCCCTTAGTTAACGGATCTGCCGTGTTGTCTTTGGATCCAACAAAATCCACAACCAACACTCCTCGAGACACCAAATCCCTTAACGTCTTAAGTCTAATTTGTATGTGTCTCCTTTTTTTCTGATTGAACTTTGAACTCTTGATCTTGGCAATTGTGGTCATATTATCACAATGTACCGAGATCACAGGAACAGGCTGACCTACCATGGAAATTTTAGACAGAAGTTCCCTTAGCCATTCAGCCTCAATTCCAGTGGTGTCCAAAGCACACAGCTCGGCCTCAAAAGTGGATCGAGCTAGAATGGTCTGTTTTACAGACCTCCAGGAGACTGCACCGCCTTCAAGGGTAAATACATACCCTGTGACACAATTACTCCCAGACTCCTCTATTTTCCCTATCCAGCTTGCATCACTGTATCCTTCTAGTACAGATGGATGTCTACCATAATGCAAACTAAGGGAAATAGTTCCCTTCAAGTACTTCAGTACCCGATCTAGAGCCTCCCAGTGAGTACGGTCAGGATAACTAGTGTATCTACTCAGCTTTGCAACCGAGAATGAAATATCAGGTCTCGTGCAACTTCAAGATACATTAAACTTCCTATCACTTGTGAATACCTTAGCTGGGCTACAGGTACTCCACTTTTATTCTTAAACAATGTTTTGGATGAATCAAAAGGAGTGCTTACAGCTTTGCAATCTTGATATCCAAATTTCTCAAGTACCTTCTCAACATAGCGAGATTGAGAAATTACAATCCCATCAACTGACCTTGTCAGTTTGAGACCCAAGATCACATCAGCAACACCCATGTCCTTCATCTCAAACTTGCTACTCAAGAAAGCCTTAGTCTCATTAATAATCCTCATATGTGATCCGAACAACAATATGTCATCAACATATAGGCACAAGACAATACACTCATCACCTTTCACTTTGGAATAGACACACTTGTCGGATTCATGAACCTTAAAGCCACATGACAAAATAGTCTTGTCAAATTTTTCACGCCACTGCTTTGGTGCTTGTTTCAATCCGTAAAGGGATTTGACAAGCTTGCAAACCTTTCCCTCATTCCCAGGAGTCACAAGCCCATCCAGTTGATCCATATAGATCTCTTCTTCAAGATCGCCATGCAAGAAGGTGGTCTTCACATCCATTTGGTGGATAGAGAGATCATATACAGATGCCAATGCTATGAGCATCCGAATTGTAGTCATCCTAGTCACAGGGGAATAGGTATCAAAATAATCGATACCTTCCTTTTGCCTAAAGCCCTTGGCAACTAATCTGGCTTTGTATTTTTCAGTTGATCCGTCAGGTCTAATCTTTCTCTTAAACACCCACTTGCACCCAATAGTAGAGCACCCTTTGGGTAAATCAACCAACTCCCAAGTTCCATTAGACATAATGGAATCCATCTCAGATTTGATAGCTTCCTTCCATTGTTTTGCTTCAGATGAAGCCATGGCTTCATTGTAACTTGGTGGATCACCCTCGATCTGGTAGGCAACGAAGTCGCTACCCAGATCCTTGGCTATCCGAGGTCTTTTACTCCTCCTTGGCTCAATCTCTTCAGAAAGATCATTGGGTTCAGGTTGAGTCTCAACCCCCATATTCGTTATCCTTTCCACTTGATCTGGAATAGATCCTGATGTAAAGGCACCCTCAATGGTCAGATTTTGAGGAATCCCAGTCTTCAATGGAAAGACATCCTCAAAGAAGGTAGCATCACGGAGTTCAACAATAGTGTTGACATCTATGCCCGGTATCTCGGACCGAATTACCAAGAACCTATATGCATAGCTATTTTCCAGGTAACCTAAGAAGACCGCATCAACAGTTTTAGGACCAAGTTTCTTTCTCTTGTGTTCTGGGACTAAAACCTTAGCGAGACATCCCCACACTTTGAGATATCTTAAACTTGGTTTCCTATTTCTCCAAAGTTCAAAGGGACATTTTTCCATATGTCTCGGAGGAACCCTATTCAGAATATGGCAAGTCGTATTCAAGGCTTCTCCACACATATAGGTTGGAAGTCCAGAACTCTGTAGGAGAGCATTGATCATGTCAGTTAAGGTTCTATTTTTCCGTTCTGCTATCCCATTTGATTGCGGTGAATATGGGGCCGTAAATTCATGAACTATGCCAAAAGATTTGCATTGTTCATCAAATAAGTTAGAGGTATATTCACCTTCTCTATCTGACCTAAGGCGTTTAAGCACTTTTCCTGTTTGTGTCTCATCCTCATTCTTAAAGATAAGAAATTTCTCTAAGGCTTCATCCTTGGTTTTCATTAGATATACATAGCAGTATCTACTGCCATCATCTATAAAGGTGATAAAGTATTTCTTATTGTCTCAGGTCAACACACCATTAAACTTACAGATATCCGTGTGCACTAGATCCAAGATCTCACTATCTCTACAGTCAGACTGAAAAGACTTCCTAGGTGTCTTAGCTTGCACACATATTTCACATTTTTGAGTTTTATCAATAGTGTGTTTAGGGATCAACTCTAAATTCATCATTCTTTTAATTGAATTTAGGTTTACATGTCCCAATCTACCATGCCACAGATCACACGATTCTAAATTATTCACAATATGAGAAACAGAACTAGAACATTCAGAATTCAAAACATTCAATTCATTAATGTTTACTGAATCACATCTAATTCTAAATAACAAATCAAATTCAGCCAAATAGCCTTTTCCATAAAAAATACCATGTCTCAGAATAACAACTTTATTACATTCAAAGTTTAATTCAAAACCATTTCTAACTAAGATAGAGCCAGATAACATATTCTTCTTGATGTCAGGAACATGCAACACCCTGTGCAACGTCCAGACACGTCCAGAGGAGAACCTCAAGTTGACTTGTCCCGACCCTAGTACCCTGGCCGCAAAATCGTTCCCCATCTTTATAGTCCCACCACTACAGGTCTGATAAGAAGAAAACAACGTTCTGTCAGAACATATATTTACATTGGCTTCCGTATCCACGAGCCACTCATTTGGATCATGGATATGGTATAGTTCAGATTTTACAGAGACATGCCCCTCGCTAGCCCCGAGTCCCATAGTGATCATGTTCACTTGTGGACTCCCGTCTGTAGCCTTAGGTTGAGCCTTCAAGGACGGACAGTCCTTCTTCCAATGGCCAACCTGATTACAGTGCCAGCAGGGTTTATTCTTTGCCTTTTTCTGGATCTTGCCCTTTGGTTTCATTTTATTGTTATTAGGACCCTTTCCCTTCTTATCCTTGCCCTTCGAGGTCATGAAATTGACCTTAGCCTGAATCAACAGGAAGCACAGGTTTTTGTTTCCTGTGTTCCTCCTCTATGGCAATTGCCACCATCAAGTCATCCATAGAAATTTTCCCCTTTCCGTGTTTCAGGTCATACCGAAGTCTTCCCACGACTTGGGGAAATTTTCTATTATGAACATGACCTGAAACTTCTCTGGAAGCTTCATTTCGGCATCCTCTAAACCATGGAGCAGGAGTAAAAACTCGTGTGCCTGTTCAGAAACTGACTTTCCCTCGGCTATGGAAAACTTCAAAAACTTATCTACGGAGTATTTCTCAATACCGAGGTCTTCGGTATTATACTTCCGATTCAAGTCTTCCCATAGCCCCTTCGCAGTCTGCGTGGACGAACAGTATACGTCAAACAACGTATTGGACAGAGCCAACAAGATGCAACCATGACATATACGGTCGCGTTCCTTCCACACAGATTGCGCCTTCTGGCTATCGGGTGAAGGGTTTTCCATCTCCACCGTAGGACAGTCGGTTTCAAGCATCGAGATTAATCCTATGATGGTTAACCAGATCTTCATGTGTTGTTGCCAACGCTTAAAGTTCTGTCCACCGAATTTTTCATGCATACCCGTCATATCTACCCTCGATTTAAACATTGTTTCTGACATAGTTTTGTAATCAGTTCCGGAAATCCTCTCTAAGATTGTTGTTAACAGGATAAACCAAGTATATATTAAATAGTAATCAAACGGATTCCAATGGATTGACAGATCAATATTACAGATTATTAAGATTAATAACGTGCAAATCCAATACATTATCCGATTACAATAAGCAAACCAGAACCGATTAATCAGACAGAAACAAACAAATGGGCGTGATCCAGAAAAGGGCAAGCAATAAATAAATTGCGGCAAATAAAATACAAGAAAGATAAGGTTAGATATCACCGAAGCGTCCATGAAATGGACTGTCCTTAGAGAGGATTTCGCCCCCACAATACCGGTGCATTGGGTACTGGCGATCCGCTCCCAAGATACGACGGTTCACGGTCGTCGTCCGCGCACACTGATGGCCTGCCAAGCGACTAAGGTAAAGGTGTCTAGATAGGTCGTTGCGACCTCGATCGCTCAGCTAAGTCAATCAAGAAAAATATCAGACCACTCGAAACAAATAAAATCAATCAAGTACGAAGATAGCGGTCCAGCTATGAGTTTAACCTGGTATAGCACCCAGGGTCGAACTCGAGGAGCACGGGTTGGCCAAAGGCCTACGAAGTAGTAAAAATGAAATCAAATAAAAGACAAAATATTTTTAATGCTTTTTAATGATTTTTATATTTTTTGGATTTTTAATATGTGAAGAAAACAAAAGAAACACAAAAGCAAGCGCACTTTGGCTAATTATTTAATGTGTCAAAAATCAAGCAAAAATTTAAACAAAAATATTTTTAGGTTTTTTATGTTTTTTAGTGTTTTTGATGAATTTTTGGAATTTTTCTGATATTTATTTTAATTTCAAAAAATCAAACAGTAACAAAAATGCAAGGTACTGTCCAGCCAGGCCCAAAAACCCTAGATAAAATATCTAAGGGCCTCAAAAGGGTCTGGAGGTATTTTTCCTCTAAACTAGGTAAAACAAGGAAAATTTAAGTACCAAAATTATTGTTTTTGGGTTTTTAGATTATTTACTAGAATTTTTATGAATTTTTAGGTGTTTTTAAATTTTTAAGGTTTTAAGCAGTGAAAAATAGCCAAAATTGGCTAGAAAATAAAGCAAACTAAACTAAACAGTACCTAATTTTTATAGAATTTTTAGAGGGGTTTTTATATTTTTTTTTGGGTTTTTAAAACTAGACAGTAGCTAAAATGATGGTTTTTGAATTTTTAAAAATAACAAATAAACTCAAAAATGTCCTCAAAAATTCTCAAAAATCCTACAACATGGCAGGAGCCATGTGTCAAATTTTCATCGAATTTGGAGGTGATTTGATATTTTATTCAAAAATCACAAGAGGGAACTGTGCACAGGGACTGGAGTACAAATGCCCTAAGTTTTGGGGGTCCCGGTGCAAAATACCCAGCAAAACACGCGCAAGGCGCGTGCCTGGGGCACTCAGGGAACTATTTGTAAAGAAAACAAGTCCTTAGGACCTATTGGTAACTCGTACCAAAAGTCCAGGGGGCTATGTTGCAAATATCCCACAAATAAACGCACATGCGAGATTAAAACATTCACAGGGGCATAGATGCAAATACTAAAAATATTTCATTCATTCATAAACATCCAGAACAACAGGGGCTAAGGTTGCAAATACACCAATAAAACACGTGACGAAGCACGTGGCTCACACAGGCAGGGGTATAAGTGCAAATAAACTAAAGCTCACGGTCCATTGTGCAAATTAACCTTAAACTAAACTACGGAATTAAATATTTACAGGACTGAAATTAAAAGCATAAAAGAAAAGGGGGCCTAAGACAATTTACCCCTTATTTACGTCGAGGACCAGATGTGGGACGCGTGGCGAATCTGACGGCTGAGGACGAAGGCGCCTTTGATCTTTCGAACGCTAGCCGGATCGACGGCTGAGGAAGAGGCACGTGGCAGATCTGACGGACTCGGGTAGCTGGTGCCTCTCTCTCTGCTCGGGTGGTCAAGATCGACCCTCGGGATGATCGGACGGTGACTGCAGCTCCGTGGATGGATGGACACGATATAACCTGGAGCGCCGAGGTCAATCTGACGGTCGGCAAGGATCCTGGAAGAACTAGTCGCCGGCGACTTTCGCTGGCCCTCTGTGCACGCGGTGGTCCTCGTCTGCCGCTTCTGGAGATCGGAGAAGCTCCGCAATGGTGCTCCGCGGCTGATGGTAGGCTCCGATGACCCAACCGAGCCCTGGAGGGGTCCGGCGAGGTCGGCGGAGGAGAAGCTCCTGGCCCGGATGACTCAAGCCCTCAGATGGGCTTGCATTGACCTGCAAAGGGAACCAGGAAACTCGCGGGTCGAGGGCAAAGTGCCTCGACCCGGTTAGGCGTCGTGGAGGTGACCGGTGGGGCGAGATGGGCGAGCTCCGGCGAAGCGATGGACGGAAGAGCTCGAACCCCAGCTCCTGTGCGAGCTGGGTTGGATGGGGGTATGGAGAATGTGCGCGGAGGGAAGGCAGAGATGATGATGGACTCCGATGATCGAATGGTTGCGTGAGGTGGTCGGAATCGACGAAACACGGCGGCGGTGCGATTTGGGGCAAAATGGAAATTGAACGGAAACGTGGAGCTACGGGATTACTTGGGTGGTGGAGTAGACTGGGCTGGAGCTGGGGAAGCTCCCGGTCGTAGCCTCGAGGGTCGTCTGGGCCCGAGGCTCAGAGCTCGCACTAATGGCGGAGCTACGGCGGAGCTACTCGCCGGATCAGTGGTCCGACTACTCTCTCCTCGCTGCGACACGGCCAACCTGGAGCTGTCACCTCGGGGGTAGCTGTGGAGGTCACGGGACGAAGAATGGAGAGCCAAAGATGCGTGAAATGAGAGGCGGAGCTGAGCTTAAGTATGCTGGCGGGTCCGGGAAGAAGGGCACGGGTAGGGCGATCTGGTGCGCGGATCCCGAGGCGAAGGCTCCGGCGAGGTTCTCGGGTATGACGTGGGCATTCCGGACCCGGGGTTCGGGCGAAAAGGATTCGGATCTGTATGGGAAAAATCCGAGAAGATCGGTCGGGCGCAGCAGACCCGTGGCAAGTGTTCCTGGGGGGGGGGGAGTTGACCGGGCGGTCAACATCCCCCAGGGCCAATGGGTGAAGGCCACGTGGCTGAATCTTGAGATGACAAATGGAGGTAGCTAGGGCCCGATTCAGCCAAAACTCAAAACATGAAATATTTTTATTTTATTTTTTTCTATTTTTTGGTGATTTTTAATTAATTTTTGGAAATAAAAATAAGGTATTTACAATATATAGCTATATATAGGTATATATACAATATGTAGGTTTTTGATTTTTGATTTTTTAATTATTATTTTTATACAATTTTATTCCCATTTTATATTTTATTTATTTATAGTATAAAATAAGGAATAAAAGGGTGTTTTTATTTTATTTTTATTATTTATATACATAGGTAGAATAAATAGTTATGTACATCTATATACAAGGTATATATACAATGTCTTTTTATATTTTGAATTTTGTAATTTTTATTTGATTTTTGTTTCGATTCTTGTTATTTTATTTATTTACAATATATAACATAGAATATTTAGAAAATAATTTTATTTATTTAGAAGGTTGAATAAATATAGGAGTATGGTCTATGTACATGGTGAAAGGGCATTTTTGATCTTTTTGGCTTTTTTAACTTTTTGTTTTGTTTTTATCTTAATAAATATGTACAAAGATGTGCAAGCATATCTTTGGGTGAGGAAAATATAGTTTTATTTATTTACAAGTATTTACACATGAGCCCCTATCTCCCTCTACTTTGGTTTTTATGCGGTCAGGCCCATGCTGAGCCCTCCCTTGGGTTAGGTTGCTCAATATTTATTATAAATATTTCCCTCTTTTTTCTTTTTAATCTTTATTCTTTTATTTTTGCACAAAGACATGCTAATTATAGGTTTTTACACAATGCATGCTTTTGCTAATTATCCCTATTTACACATATCTACATGCATTTGCAAAGGTTTTTGTAGCTAAAATATAAGAATAAAGAGTGATGAATGGGTATTCATCACCCCCCTATACTTAACTTTGCTAGTCCCTTAGCAAACACTTATTTGAAAAAGAAGTAAAAAAAGAAAGAAAGAAAAAGAAAAAGAGGATGTACATGGATCAAGGTTGATTATTAAACTTGCCTTCACTAAATTGAGGTACGGAGCTCAATCAGATCTTTGGATTATTAATGTGTCAGAACCTTATTTAGACTTAAGCTTAAAACCTAACAGCCTCTAAGTTCCACCAATCTACAACCAAGACTCCTCAATGCTCCAGATCAGAACAAGTCATCAAGCACAAACCCTGAAGACCATGAATCTTTTCCTGTCTTGTGAAAGTGAGGTCTGAGCTCTCCACCTCAGAAATGGCAACTTGACAACCCTCCCCAACAAGGTAACTCTATGACCTCAATCTGGCCACTCTTTCCTCGAGGAGCGGGGTATTCCCTTCTAAGTTCAAGTACAACCGGCTCAAGAAGAGGGGGAAGAAGAGAATGGGTCAAGGCCAGTGTAGCCAAGTACCCTTGGGAGCTTGACCAGTGTAGCCAAGTCTCCCTGCTGCAAGCTACAACAGATGGATCATGAAACCAAGCTTTGCTTATTGCACTTTATATACATACTCCGGTGGGATTATCATTTTCTCTCAGACCCACCACTTTTTTGGAGTTCTTTTCTTTTTGCACATTTTTTTTTCGAGTGCATCTATACAACATATACATGTGCAGCATATATACAAGGAGTTTTTCCTCTTGAGCCAGTAGACTATCCCTCTTTTGAAGCTTTATTGCAACCCACAACTCCCGTCGTTAGACCTCATGGCAACCAGACCAAGTTGAGACGCACTTCCTTCACTATAAGAAGAAGAGAGGTTCCACCTAGAAGTACTACCTCATATGCTACCCCAAGCCAAGGAAGACTGCCTCCTCACCACCTCATCCGTAGAGAGCTCGGTGCATAGTGCGGTTGTCCAAGTAAAGCCATAATCTATATGAGTCATGTGTTGTTGTTAAGTGCTCTACTTAGTCTCATTGAGATGACATGTGATCATAGCCTAGTGAACTCAAAGAATTAAGTCACCATGGACCTGAAAAGCCTTAAACCTAAGTCATATAAGGTTCCTCTTAGAAATTAGGTGGATTAAGATCTTAATCAAGCTCCATTTCTCAATTTGATTCCAGGCTAGTTTAAATGTCAACTATCATCCAAGAAAAACTATATACATATGTACAAAAAGATGCTTATTTACACGATATTTCACAATCATGCAAAATTTTTGAAAAATGTTTTGAAATCATGAATGGATGATGCATGAGGTGCAAGTTTTGCAAAAAGGTATTTACACACATTTACACAAGATTTTTGCAAACTTTTGATTTTCAAAACATTTTGGGAAAATTTTGTACTATATATATAATTTTGATACAAAAATATTTACACAAGCTTTACACAAAAGATTTTTGAAATCATTTTTACAAAAATAATTTGTACACTAGCTATGTATGTGCAAATAAAAGAAGATTATGTACGTGCAAAATTTTTAATTTTTGTGGTTTTTAGCCATTTTTATTTATTAACACACTCACACAAAGTACGCGTTATGGCTAAAGTATATATGAAATATATACACACCCCCCTATACTTAGCTCGAACGATGTCCTCAGAGTCAAGAGCGATGAAGAAGACATAACTCGTGCTATGTATAGGGAAGTGAAAAGAAAGGCTATACAAAAAGGAAATGAAAAGTCAAGAGGGTCTCAGGTCTCCCCCCTATACTTAGGATCAAGTAATCCTAAGTATAGCAGGCTGTACACGAAGGGAAAACCGAGTGGAGAATGTACAGAGTCTCCCCCCCTATACTTAGGGTGAAATATCCCTAAGTATAGGCAGCAAAACAGGAGTAGACAGAAACAAAAGAAATACCCAAAAGGTCTCACATCCCCCCTATACTTAGGGTAAAGTGCACCCTAAGTATAGCATAATCACAAGATGGAGAAAGGGATGTGGGACTAAGGAATGTGGTGATATGGACATCTGGATCTATATACAGCGGAAGATCAGTGAAACTCAGGCGTGAGATGCATTAGATGTGAGTCAAAGACCACATCTCACGCAAAATGAATAGGGGCAAGATCAACGACCCGCGGCTCATGATCTAGATATGGCTTGAGCCGCTGACCGTTCACTCGAAAGGTACTCTCAGAAGACAACTCAGATATGTCGATGCTACCGTTGTCGTGTACCTTTCTAACCAGATAAGGTCCCTTCCATTTGCTCTGTAGCTTCCCTGGAAATAATCTAAGCCTCGCATCAAACAGCCATACTCTCTGTCCAATCTCAAAATGCTTGTGGCTGATATGAGAATCATGTCACTCCTTGACTTTCTCCTTATAATGTAGGCTGCTTGAGAAAGCTGCATCTCTAAGCTCCTCCAGGTCAGCTAGCTCTGCCCTTCTCTGGTCTCTCATACCATCTGGATCCATGATAATATCTGTGACTGCCCAAAGTGACTTGTGCCTCAGCTCAACAGGTAAATGGCATGGCTTGCCGTATACGAGGCGAAAGGGAGATGTTCCCAAAGGTGTCTTGAAAGACGTCCTATATGCCCACAAGACCGAGTCCAAAAGCTGTGACCAATCCTTTCGGTCAGGGAGGACGACTTTCTGCAGAATAGTCTTGATCTCCCTATTCGACACTTCGGCTAGACCATTTGTCTGTGGATGGTAAGGTGTAGCAACACGATGGTCTATGCCGAACTCGCTAGCAAGTGCCTTCACCTGGTCGTTGATGAAGTGAGATCCCCCATCAGAACTCGTGGAACCCCGAACCGCGTGATGATGTGCTTCCTCAAAAATCTGCAAACTGTCCTCGCATCAGCGGCTCGGGCGGGGATAGCCTCCACCCAACGACTCACATAATCAACGGCCAACAGAAAATGTACTCAAATCCCTGGCTCTTAGGGAATGGACCCATGAAATCGATGCCCCATGCGTCAAAAACCTCACAGAAGTGAATGGGCTGCATCGGCATCATATCACGCTGTCCACAAGTGCCCATCCTCTGACAGTCAGTACACCTCTTCACGAACTCATCTGAGTCCTTGAAGAGGGTAGGCCACCACAAGCCGGATTGGAGTACTTTCTGTGCCGTTCTCCTCCCAGAATGATGTCCTCCTGCCTCAAGCTTGTGGCAGTAAGTGAGGACGCTATGGTGTTCCTCCTGAGGAATACACCGACGCCAGACGCTATCCCCTCCTTCGTGGTAAAGAATGGGATCCTCCCAATGGTAGGACTTGGCCTTCGCAAGGAAGGTCTCAAGCCTCTGCCTGGGCCAATCTTGTGGGACTTTCCCAACAACGAGAAAGTTCACAATATCGGCGTACCATGGGAGTGAGGCGATAGCAAGGATCGCCTCATCTGGGAAGGTATCTCTAATAGGGTCAATCTGCTCAGAAGGATCAGGCTGCTCTAGTCGGGAGAGATGATCCGCCACCACATTCTTGACTCCAGGCTTATCCTTGATCTCGATATCGAACTCCTGGAGTAGAAGGATCCATCTAGTCAGTCTGGCCTTGGCATCCTTCTTTGCCATGAGGTACCTGATGGCGATGTGATCTGTAAACAAAGTCACTCTAGATCCGATGATATACGATCTGAACTTATCCAGGGCAAACACTACTGCTAGCATCTCCTTCTCTGTGACTGTATAGTTCCGCTGGGCGGAATCCAATGTGCGGCTAGCATAGTGTATGGCAAATGGAACTCCATCCCTCCTCTGTCTCAGCACTGCCCCTACGGCAAAATCGGAGGCGTCCGTCATGATCTCGAATGGGAGAGACCAATCAGGCGGCTGGAGGACAGGAGCCTCAATAACACACTGCTGGAGAGTCGCGAACGACGAAAGACACTTGTCATCGACAAGGAACTCGGTGTCTTTCGTCAAGAGGTCGGTCAACGGTCGGGCAATCCTGCTGAAGTCCTGAATGAATCTCCTATAAAATCCAACGTGCCCCAGGAATGACCGTAGCTGCCTCAGATTGGACGGCGGTGCGAGTTTCCTAATGACATCAACCTTGGCCGGATCAACCTCCATGCCCCTGTTGGAGATGATATGGCCAAGCACCGTCCCTTGAGTCACCATGAAGTGACTCTTCTCCCAAGATAGCACCAAATGATACTCAATACATCGCTGGAGTACTCGATCTAGGCAGTCAAGACAAGAATCGAATCCGTCGCCGTAGATCGAGAAATCATCCATGAAGACCTCCAAACACTCCCCTACCATGTCCGAGAAGATCGACAGCATGCACCTCTGAAAAGTCGCAGGGGCATTGCATAGCCCAAATGGCATGCGTCGAAAAGCATATGTGCCGAAGGGACAGGTAAAGGTGGTCTTCTCCTGATCCTCAGGAGCGATGGCCACTTGGTTGTAGCCCGAGTACCCATCCAGGAAGCAATAATGGCTCTTCCTTGCCAGTCTCTCAATGATCTGGTCAATAAAAGGCAGGGGGAAATGGTCCTTCTTGGTGGCTTGGTTGAGTCTCCTGTAGTCAACACAAACCCTCCAAGAGGTGGGTACTCGTGTAGCGATCTCCTCTCCCGACTCACTGATCACAGTCGTGATGCCCGTCTTCTTGGGTACCACATGCAAGGGGCTAACCCACTTGGAGTCGGAAATGGGATAAATAAAACCTGCACCCCACCATTTTGATATTTCCTTCATCACGACCTCTCTCAGGTTGGGGTTAAGACGCTGCTGGAACTCACGCGACGGCTTTGCCCCATCCTCGAGATAGATATGGTGGGAGCACACTGATGGACTAATCCCATGGATATCGGCTACGCTCCATCCGATCGCCTTGCGGTTCTTTTCAAGAACCCCCATCAAACGTGATTCCTGCTCTTCAGTCAACTCGGCGGAGATGATGACTGGGTACATCTCTGGCTCGCACGCAAGGAATCGATACTTCAGCGAAGTAGGGAGCGGCTTCAGCTCTAGAATGCTGGGTGCCGGCAAATCTGGCTGTGGAAGAAACTGAGTGAAAGCTGCAAGGTCGGCCAAATCTGCCTGGGAAAGTGAAAGCGTACTCTCGCAAACTGGATCGGGAGAAGGCTGCTCTACTGCACTATCTCTGCTCGGCTCTGCATCTACCTCCTCCTCACCTATAGGCTCAGATGGACTCAGGTCTGGCATCTGATCATAGCAATCGGCCAAATCAGACTCTGAATCCGAGGGATCTGTATCAGAAGCGGTGGCATCAACACCACCGGAAAACAGGGTGGCCTCAGCACCACCATCACTAATCATCGTGCTACGATCGAGGACCGGCTCTGCTGCCTCAATGGTATCCTGAACCAGGTCTGTGCTCTCCAGACTCTCCTCTGCTGTCGTCTCTGCATCAGCTGCATCTGAATGTGAGAGGATGGTCTGTGTCTCAAGATCTGCCCAAGCTGCCTCATCATCCGTGATCACAAAATCACAGTTCTGGTGGATGTCTGGCTCTGCGTCTGTCAGCTGCTCTGAATCTGTACTCGCATCTGAGCGGGCTCCGAATCTAGCTCTATAGTCCTCGACCGTCTCTATTTGTATACTCTCGCCCTCGACGTGAAAGTACACCTTCCCGCTATCATGATCAGTCACCGCCTTGGCTGTGGCCAAGAACGGACGACCAAGGATGATGGGGGTATTGGCCACTAACTCAGGGATCTCCATGTCCAACACTACGAAGTCCACGGGGAATTTCAGGCCCTGAATCGTGACGATAACGTCTCGTAATAACCCCTTCGGCCTCTTGACAGATCGATCAGTGAACTGAAGGACTGTCCTACTCCGTCGAAGAGTGCCCAACTCGAAGCGGTCGAGAAGGGCTGCCGGAAGAAGGTTGATCGACGATCCGCTATCTAGAAGAGTACGGTCGAACCTCTGCTCACTAATCTGGCATCTGACATACGGGGCCCCTGAATCTGGCCTCTTGGCTGGCAGACGGTTCTGGATCGCAAAACACGTGGCTTTGGTCAGCACATGGATCTCGGAAGTGTGGTTCCTCCTCCTCCTCCTGACTGTAGTCCTCTCTCTCAAAGATCGCTGGAGAAGGGGGATGTGCTGCAAAGCCTCCTGGAGGGTCAGCTGGATGTGGAATCGATCTATCATACTTTGGCTGAATTCCTCCTGCACTGTCTTTTTTGGATCTTTTTTCTTCCCCTTCCCCATCTGAAGGGCTCTAGGGAAGGGGATCACTGGGTCCTTCTCAGATGAAGGACTAGGAAAAGGTCTAGACGGTTCAAGGATCGGATCCACACATACATCATGCACCACAGTGGGACCAGAAGAAAGTAAACCTTTTCCTTTATTCACAACAGAGTTCCGAGATACAGGAATGCAAGGAAAGACAACATCTCTATCTGTACAAACACCGGTGGCCTCAGTACCACCACGGGCTGGCTCTGCTGCTGCTGGTAGACGTCGTGCGGCATCAGTACCGCGGGCTGGCTCGGCTGAACGGGTGGTATCAGTACCACCTCCTAGATTGGTGAAGCGGCGGCCTCAGTACCGCCGGTGAGGATCAGCATACTTGGTGGCTTCAGTGCCACCGTCATCGTCTGGAGCGGCCTCAGTACCGCTCTCCTCCTCCTGTGGCGCCTCGGGATGAAGCTCAGACGAGGCGCCGCCGCCTGCTGGGGTCCTACTGATGAACGTAAAATTCGCCTCATTAATAGGTATAAATTACGCTGTAGCACAGGAGGCGAATTTTGTTCAGCAAAAACCACAGTCTTTGAATGCTGTGGAATATTTATACTTGGTAAGTGTACCAAGGTCGAACACAGGGATACAGCTGCTTAATTATAGCTTTTGAATTTTGATTCGTGAAGTTCAATGTCAAGTAATCTCATTTTCAGGTCCATATGCAAATCATGAAGCACTAAGCTATTTACAAGGTAATGCCATGATGCATGCATTTTTTTTGATAATTTTCTGCGAGTTAAAGTGATGCATGTGCAAATAGTGCAATAAAATATGCATGATGAATCAAATGCTACAATTATACCCTAAAATATGAGCAACACAATATAGAATGAAGTTAGAGCCATTTTGAACACATCATTAAAAATCGGTCATGAAATCAAGCAAAACAAGTAGAGCCAGGTCCCATTTTTGACATAAAAATTCACTTAATTTAAAACAGTGTCAAATGAGACAAATAAGTATGCTAGATTGTAGAGGACAAAACAAGGATCAAAACGACACTAAAATCATGCAATTTGGACCTACGATGCTCAAGTTATGCTAAAAACAGTGCAAGGCATAAATGTAATAAAAATGCAAGAAAAATAAAGGATAATTATTGCATTTAGGTCCCTGGAGGGACCTAAATGCAAATAGAGAAAACCGCCTGGGCCCAGATGTAATTTCTCCATGCGCGCAAGGGCCTTTTTGTAATTCTTCTAAACCTTGAGGGCTTCCCTGTAAAATAACCCAGGCGCGCACGTGAGGCACGCGCCTGGGGACCTTTATGCAATTTCCAAAATGTCCAGGGTCTGTCGTGTAAATTACCCAGGCCCTCACGCGCCATGCACGCGAGGGACTTAGGCTCGGGAGGCCGCTGAGGCTCGGGAGACGTGGCATCACGTGGAGGCTCGGAGTTGGGCTCGGGTCACCCGAGCCTGTTGGTCTGGTTCGAGGCTTGGGCCGCCACGTGGTGTCATCGCGGCCGTCTGATCCAGATGATCGGACGACATCTGTAGCTTCTTCATCCGCGCTGGTCACCGGAGAAGACGGGGCTCCGGCGACCTGCCAATTGCTCCGCCGTGCCCCTCCTGTCGAGAAGGAGGTCCGGGGAGCTCGATGGAGTGCTGGCGGAGGTCCCTGAGCAAGTGCGGTGCTCCCTAGGTGTTTGGAGCTCCCCGTCGGAGCATGATTGTCGGAGGAGAATTTCGAGACCGACGGGGAGGCACGAGCTCCGACCATTGAGGGTACCTGCAAGGGTTAGATGTAGCCGAAGCAAGTGCAAGTGGGTGCGAAGGTTTTGTGAGTGAGTTGAGGGCCGTGAGGTGTCGGGAAATGAAGGCCCGAGGTCTTCTTCTCCGGCGAAGCGGAGAAGGAGGTGATCGGCGGTGAGGGGCTCTGGAGAAGGGAGAGGGGGTCCACGAGGGTGACTGATGGTAGGTGAAGCTCGGAGGTTGGTCGATTGGAGATGGAGGTGATCGTAGGGAGCGGAATAAATAGGAGAAAAGTCAAAGAAAAGAAGGAGGAAGAAGACCTCATCGGAGAGGGAATCCTGGTGGAGGAGGTGGCCTGTGCCGGGCTTGGTTGGAGCCCTGGGTCATGGCTCGACCTGGTCGACCGATCCAGGGAGCTTGGCGGAGCATGGTGGTGCCCGCAGCACGGCCATGGTGGCCGTGGGTCGACACCTGGGCTACGGTCGTCGCCACCTCGGGGCGAGGGCTCCTCCGCTGTCACCGGAGAGCCGGAGGCTAGGCCGAAGCCCGTGGAATGGTGGACCAAGGCCGACGGAGGCGGAGGAATGGGTTTTATAGGTGGAGACATCCGGCGGTTATAGTGGTAGAGGGACGTTTTGAAATGGAGTTTTTATGGCGATGGAGTAACGCCGAGGGGAAATGAAGAAGGCGCGAGGGTGGCGGAGAACAGGGTTGTGAGATGGAGGCGTTACGAGAGGAGGTGGATGGCTGGTACGGTGGCTAAAAAGGAAGGGGAGCGGAAGTTTGGAGAGGCGTTACGCCTGGAGGAAGAAGCGGCTGGAGGAGGACGATGAGCCATCGCCGTTGGATCGTGAGATCCAACGGCTGGGAGTAGAGCGTGCACGGAGGGCCACGATCGGATCTTAGGATCTGATCGTGTGGCGGAGGGATGGGCGCTCAAGAGCGGCCCAGATGGAGAGCTGGTAATATCCAACGGTGTGGGTTTGAAGGGGGACGTGGCGCGTTGAGGATCATTGGATGAAGAGGTGATCGGGCGGTCGAGATGAAGGGGCGACGTGGCGGGCGATCGACCGTGTGATAGGGAGTGGATCAGACGGCTGTGGATGGGGCGCGAGGTGACGGTGGATATACGATCTGAGCTCAGATCGGGCGGCTGAAGGATGATGCGCGATGTAGGGCTCAGATGCGAGCGGGATTGGAGTGATCCAACGGCCCAGGAGGCCGCCGGGTGGCGGGAGATGAAGCGGGTCGCGTGGCTGCTCATAGAGCGCCACGTGGCCCAGTCAGAGTAATTTAAAAATAAATACAAAGAAAAATATAAACGAAATAGTTAGAGGCCGAATTTGGAAAAAGTCCAAACATGAAAGTTGCTCGTCTCGACGAGATCTACAACTTTCATGTTGGACAAAAAGCCAAAAGAGGTCATCTGTACAAAAGCTATTTTTGGGGGCATTTTTAAGGGGATAAAAACACCGATTTTGTGGTTTTGAGTTGTTTTTGTATTTTTTTAGTGGTTTTAAAGGTCAGTGAATTATGGACAACTTATCTAACTAATTTTTAGGGGGTTTTGAGTGATAAAATAATTACAGAAAAATAAGGGCAATTTAATACACAATAATTAAGGTTAAATATAGACAATATAGTACATGATAAAAATAGAGAATTAGAGGATAATTTTATTGTCTTGTTTAAGCAGGGATTTTAATAAGGAGTTTTTAGCATGATGAATACGAGATTCATCATACCCCTATACTTAAACCATGCTCGTCCTCGAGCATCTAAAGAATGAAGGAGTCGGATTAATTCCTGACAGTGCGTGTGAAAGAATTCAAGGCTTGATCTTTCGAAGACCCTTGACCTGAGTGATCCTAAAATTCTGGGTTTATCCAAGCCTTAGTCAGAAGGAATCCAACTTCTCTGATTATCAGACTCTCTTTTTGTACATATAATATAAGGATATGACATTTAGTGTACTGCATTTCATGAGAGCCGAGTCGATGCATCACCCAAAGTTCCAGTCCCAAAGATTCTCCTCTAGACCTAATCCTCAATATTAGGGAATAAGTATGTTCTTGCTCCAGTCCACCGTCTCATTAGTTTGTCAGACTTTGAAATGTAGATGGACGGCCAGATGATGGAGGGACATGGGATTGTGTCTATTTTTCTCACCCTCACATTGGAACAAGGGGCCTCTCGAGTGCCTTTTACTCAACACATGTAAATTATTAATTTGTTGATCAATGTGTCCGTCAAGAGAATTTGGAGTCGTCTGCACTTGTTTTTCTGGGAATACACCGGGGTGTGTCTTTTCTGAGTATCTAAGATACCTTCGACACCCAGACTTGTATCGCTTACGATGCAGGGCCCTTTTTGTGGTGTCAGCCCGACTCCTTAGTCCTAATTAGCGCTTGGTCCAAGTGGACACTTGAAAATGTTTGGGAGCGCTCGCCTTTGGTGGAAGCTCATTTGGAATTTTTGACTTTGGATTTAGAGCTTTTCTTTGACATTTCATTTATTTTGTTGGCTAGCTCCACTGCTTTTACCAAGAGATTGGCACACACTGATCAACAAGTTCTTTTAAGTTTCATCACACCCTGGCACTTTTAGGCAAATATCAAGAGATAGCATATGAATCTTGTTCACATACTGGCTAGGGTTTTTGCTGACACTCAGGTTTTCTGAAGCCTTCATTAACTTTATCCCATCCTCGAATATCATCAGATCAGGTCTAAACTTAAATCCATGGTCCTAGTTCCTCAAGTGATATCTCATCTCAGCTCATCGATCATGCAGTTGTGGAAGTGACTGTGCTGATCATATTTTCTTGAAGGTAGAGATTAAGAGTGCAATATAGCACTCAAATCTTTCAAACCAGAGGAGTGCGGATATTTAAGTCAGGAAAACCCTAATGACTAAGGCATGTTAACTCAGACTCTCAAGATCCCAGAGATCCAGTGTCCTCAAAAATCCTCAAGCCTTGCGTGAGTGTGATTGTGTCAGGAATACACCAACTCCACGGGTTAGTGAATTTTTGTGTGATTTTTATCTTTTGCAAATTTTTATGGGTTTTAATAATTTTTTTTAATTCCTCGGAGAGACAATGACTGGCCCAGGCTCAAATAAAAGTATTCACTTTCAGCCAGTATGGGTGTAAGTACGGGTCGAGGCCCATGTTATTGAGGACGGGGCCGTATGCGATGTCCTCTAAACCACCCACTCTGCTAAGGGAGACCGAGGTTCCCTCACTGAAAATGCCTACTAAACCTAGTAGTCAGAGTCAACCTCCAAGAATTTTTTTTAATACATAAATATTCACAAAAATTAAACCCTCAATTTTTAATTTTTACAGGATTTTACTCAGTTCACTAGTTTACCAAAACCCAGCCCGAAAAATAAAATTTAAAAAGTTTTAAAAACGCGAGCTAAGGCTAAGGTACTATACAATAATATACGGTATACCCCCCTATACTTAAAATTTGCTATGTCCTCATAGCACAAGTGCCATGAAGCCAAGGCTCGGTTCAAGTACAGGGTGATATAGCGGAACTGAGGAGGAGGGTCCCCCTATACTTAGGCCAAAATTGGCCTAAGTACAAGAAGACAGGACGAGGGATGGAAGAGCAGGCAGGTCCCCCCTATACTTAGGCTACAAATAGCCTAAGTAAGGTCTGCGTAAGGGGGGGGGGTGCGTTCTATGATACAAGGGAGAGGGGGAGGGGGTTCGTGAAGAATAGATATACAGAGAGAGAGAGAGAAAGAGAGAGAGAGAGAGAAATATACAGGGGGCGGGTGGAGGTGAATATGTGCAGTGTAGTTGTGTGTGTGTGTGCGGGGGGGGGGGGGATTTTTTTTTTGAGTACAAGATGCAAGACTGAAAATAAATATGCAGATGCACATTTTTTTTTACAACATGCAATGCAAAATTTGACTGATGAAAGTCTTAGAAATCTTCACGGCTTCTTTTGCGGCCTCTTCAGCTGAAGCTCCCGACTTCGCGCCTCCATGATGATCAGGCGTCCCCGATTTTCATGGGCCCTTCCACAAAAGAGAAAAGTTAGAACTCCGAGAAATTAAATCAGCAAAATAATGCAAAGAAATGATGCATGAAATTAGGATCAAGAAATTATTGTATTATAAATCAAAATTCAAAAATTAAGCAAAGCCGTATCCCCGGCAACGGCGCCATTTGATGAACGTAAAATTCACCTCATTAATAGGTATAAATTACGCTGTAGCACAGGAGGCGAATTTTGTTCAGCAAAAACCACAGTCTTTGAATGCTGTGGAATATTTATACTTGGTAAGTGTACCAAGGTCGAACACAGGGATACAGCTGCTTAATTATAGCTTTTGAATTTTGATTCGTGAAGTTCAATGTCAAGTAATCTCATTTTCAGGTCCATATGCAAATCATGAAGCACTAAGCTATTTACAAGGTAATGCCATGATGCATGCATTTTTTTAGATATTTTTCTGCGAGTTAAAGTGATGCATGTGCAAATAGTACAATAAAATATGCATGATGAATCAAATGCTACAATTATACCCTAAAATATGAGCAACACAATATAGAATGAAGTTAGAGCCATTTTGAACACATCATTAAAAATCGGTCATGAAATCAAGCAAAACAAGTAGAGCCAGGTCCCATTTTTGACATAAAAATTCACTTAATTTAAAACAGTGTCAAATGAGACAAATAAGTATGCTAGATTGTAGAGGACAAAACAAGGATCAAAACGACACTAAAATCATGCAATTTGGACCTACGATGCTCAAGTTATGCTAAAAACAGTGCAAGGGAATAAATGTAATAAAAATGCAAGAAAAATAAAGGATAATTATTGCATTTAGGTCCCTGGAGGGACCTAAATGCAAATAGAGAAAACCGCCTGGGCCCAGATGTAATTTCTCCACGCGCGCAAGGGCCTTTTTGTAATTCTTCTAAACCTTGAGGGCTTCCCTGTAAAATAACCCAAGCGCGCACGTGAGGCACGCGCCTGGGGACCTTTATGCAATTTCCAAAATGTCCAGGGTCTGTCGTGTAAATTACCCAGGCCCTCACGCTCCATGCACGCGAGGGACTTAGGCTCGGGAGGCCGCTGAGGCTCGGGAGACGTGGCATCACGTGGAGGCTCGGAGTTGGGCTCGGGTCACCCGAGCCTGTTGGTCTGGTTCGAGGCTTGGGCCGCCACGTGGTGTCATCGCGGCCGTCCGATCCAGATGATCGGACGACATCTGTAGCTTCTTCATCCGCCACTGGTCACCGGAGAAGACGGGGCTCCGGCGACCTGCCAATTGCTCCGCCGTGCCCCTCCTGTCGAGAAGGAGGTCCGGGGAGCTCGATGGAGTGCTGGCGGAGGTCCCTGAGCAAGTGCGGTGCTCCCTAGGTGTCTGGAGCTCCCCGTCGGAGCATGATTGTCGGAGGAGAATTTCGAGACCGACGGGGAGGCACGAGCTCCGACCATTGAGGGTACCTGCAAGGGTTAGATGTAGCCGAAGCAAGTGCAAGTGGGTGCGAAGGTTTTGTGAGTGAGTTGAGGGCCGTGAGGTGTCGGGAAATGAAGGCCCGAGGTCTTCTTCTCCGGCGAAGCGGAGAAGGAGGTGATCGGCGGTGAGGGGTTCTGGAGAAGGGAGAGGGGGTCCACGAGGGTGACTGATGGTAGGTGAAGCTCGGAGGTTGGTCGATTGGAGATGGAGGTGATCGTAGGGAGCGGAATAAATAGGAGAAAAGTCAAAGAAAAGAAGGAGGAAGAAGACCTCATCAGAGAGGGGAATCCTGGTGGAGGAGGTGGCCTGTGCCGGGCTTGGTTGGAGCCCTGGGTCATGGCTCGACCTGGTCGACCGATCCAGGGAGCTTGGCGGAGCATGGTGGTGCCCGCAGCACGGCCATGGTGGCCGTGGGTCGACACCTGGGCTACGGTCGTCGCCGCCTCGGGGCGAGGGCTCCTCCGCTGTCACCGGAGAGCCGGAGGCTGGGCCGAAGCCCGTGGAATGGTGGACCAAGGCCGACGGAGGCGGAGGAATGGGTTTTATAGGTGGAGACATCCGGCGGTTATAGTGGTAGAGGGACGTTTTGAAATGGAGTTTTTATGGCGATGGAGTAACGCCGAGGGGAAATGAAGAAGGCGCGAGGGTGGCGGAGAACAGGGTTGTGAGATGGAGGCGTTACGAGAGGAGGTGGATGGCTGGTACGGTGGCTAAAAAGGAAGGGGGAGCGGAAGTTTGGAGAGGCGTTACGCCTGGAGGAAGAAGCGGCTGGAGGAGGACGATGAGCCATCGCCGTTGGATCGTGAGATCCAACGGCTGGGAGTAGAGCGTGCACGGAGGGCCACGATCGGATCTTAGGATCTGATCGTGTGGCGGAGGGATGGGCGCTCAAGAGCGGCCCAGATGGAGAGCTGGTAATATCCAACGGTGTGGGTTTGAAGGGGGACGTGGCGCGTTGAGGATCATTGGATGAAGAGGTGATCAGACGGTCGAGATGAAGGGGCGACGTGGCGGGCGATCGACCGTGTGATAGGGAGTGGATCAGAGGGCTGTGGATGGGGCGCGAGGTGACGGTGGATATACGATCTGAGCTCAGATCGGGCGGCTGAAGGATGATGCGCGATGTAGGGCTCAGATGCGAGCGGGATTGGAGTGATCCAACGGCCCAGGAGGCCGCCGGGTGGCGGGAGATGAAGCGGGTCGCGTGGCTGCTCCAGAGAGCGCCACGTGGCCCAGTCAGAGTAATTTAAAAATAAATACAAAGAAAAATATAAACGAAATAGTTAGAGGCCGAATTTGGAAAAAGTCAAAACATGAAAGTTGCTCGTCTCGACGAGATCTACAACTTTCATGTTGGACAAAAAGCCAAAAGAGGTCATCTGTACAAAAGCTATTTTTGGGGGCATTTTTAAGGGGATAAAAACACCGATTTTGTGGTTTTGAGTTGTTTTTGTATTTTTTTAGTGGTTTTAAAGGTCAGTGAATTATGGACAACTTATCTAACTAATTTTTAGGGGGTTTTGAGTGATAAAATAATTACAGAAAAATAAGGGCAATTTAATACACAATAATTAAGGTTAAATATAGACAATATAGTACATGATAAAAATAGAGAATTAGAGGATAATTTTATTGGCTTGTTTAAGCAGGGATTTTAATAAGGAGTTTTTAGCATGATGAATACGAGATTCATCACCTACCGCTCCTAAGTGTGACAAAATCAGCATCAAATAGATCCGAAGATGTATCATCAAATGGGTCACTAGGAGTGGCTAACTCAGTATGTACTACCTGCTCAGATTTCCTCTTGAGGTTGTTCGGATTCGGCTCGATCTGGGCTGGTATGGCGGCCTTCCCTCTCACCAGGTCCCGCATCTCCTGGCGGAACTCGTCCATCTCCCGTCGGAATGTGGCCTGCTGGTCCGTGAGGAGGCGGGCGATGTCATCCAAGGCGAGGCTCTCGTGGGAGCCCGACGGGTGGCCTCTCTGTGGGTGAGGCTGCTGGAACTGCTGTGGGTGGGTAAGAGGGGTAGGATGGAGGGTGCTGTTGCTGATATCCCGGGTGAGCCTGCTGCTCACGTCTCCATGACTGTCTCTGCTGCTGATAGGGACGAGGACCGAAGGATGATGGCTGGTGCTGCTGATATGCTGGGGGCTGCTGCTGCTGCTTGTGCTGGTCTCTCTGCTGGGAGTACTGCCCTCCCTGTCCTGACGGCTGCTGCTGGGGCTGGGCACCACCACTCCCCCACCTGAATCCGGGATGGTCTCGTCGGATCCCAGGTTGGGGGCGGTCGTACCAAATCCCGTTGACATCCATCAACGGCTCGGCATCGTAGGGGGCTGGCGGGAGTACTGCCAGAGGCTGGTCCGGTTGGTAGACCACCATCTGCATCTCTGGAGTTGGTGGGGACTGGTAGGTGGGCTGCGGCTGCTGGTACGGCTCCGCCTGTACAAGATGGACCTGTCTAGGCTGCACGTGGGTGTTGGAGCGCTGGGATGAGCTGCTGCTGCTGCCGGCGTCGCCTCGCGACTGAAGACGGGGCTGAGAAGTCGTCTGTGCCTCCTGGAGACACATGAGCTGTGTCTTCATGTCGCTCAGAACCTGTGCCATCTGCTCCATCTGCGTGATACTCTGGCACTGCTTCTTCTCGATCAGCTCCATGCGGTCCAGCTTCTTGCTGATAATGCCCATGTCCGCAGCTGACGACTCTGCCTGTGTTGCTGCGGCTGCGGACGAACTGGATGGACCTGCATCTACCCGTGCTATCCGCTGGTACTGCACGGGTCCTGGCTGATGTGGCTGGGTCTTCTGAGTATACAACCTGGTCTGAGACATCACCATATAGTTCTCAGCCATCTCCTCGAAGATGGCCCAGACCTGGTCGTGGTCTTTGGCGAAGTAGGACCCGCCGCAAGAAGCATTCACCAGGCCCTGTAGCTCTGGTGTCAACCCGCTGAAGAAGCCCTGCACAAGGTTCGGCTTCGTGATGTCGTGGTGCGGGCATCTGTCCAGAAGCTCTCGGAACCTCTCCCATGCCTCGTGGAACTGCTCGTTGGGGAACATGGAGAAGTTGCTGATCAGGGCCCTTGCTGCATTCGTCCGCCCGAGTGGATAGTACTTGTTCAAGTACTCGGTGCGGAGCTGCTCCCAGGTATAGACAAACCTCCCAAGATGCTTCAGCCAGGTGGCTGCTCTATCTGCCAGTGAGAACGGGAAGGCTATCATCCGGATCGTGTCCTGGTCCACGTGGCGATCGTGGACAGTGCTGCAAATCATCAGGAACTCCTGGAGGTGGAGGTGGGGCTCCTCAGTGGCGAGTCCGTGAAAACGAGGGAGCATCTGCAGGGTATTCGGGGGGAACTTGAAGTCCCCCACGATAGCAGGTACCACCACCCAATGGTGCATCAGTGTAGATTCGGGGTTGTGCAACTCCCGCATCGGTCTAGGTGGTCCTCCTCCTCCCGCGGCTGCTGCCGCTGCGGCGGCGGCTGCGGCTACTGCTGCTGCTGCTGCGGCTCGTGCCTCTGCATCCGGTATCTCCTCGGGCTCGCTCTGCTGGTCTCTCTCTGCTCTGAGCCTCTCCAACTCTCGCCTCATCTCTATCATAAATGCCCCCTGATCGCGGAGCTGCTGCTGGACTGTCTCGAGTGATGCGATCAGGGTGGAGTTGATCGCTCCCTGGTCTAGTACAAAGTGCTCTGGCTGACGGGAGTGATCGTCTGAACTGCCGGCTCCGGCCATGTCGACGTCTGCAAAATCAAACGAGCCCAACTCAGGTGCTGTCAAATGTATCAATCTCTCCTCGGGCTCGTGTCTCTCAGGTAGATCAGAAAGAGGGTCGAGGGGGAACAGGGTGGAATCGTACTCGGGCTCGGAGAGCGGGTCTGAACTCTCGCGAGCCAACCTAGATGATGAGGTAGACGTGCCCGAAAGCGGTGCAGCCAGAGGCTGCCTAAGAGACCGTCTACCCATCATCTTGATCTGACGAGTAAGGCGGATGAGATCTGGAAAAATTACGATCAGAAAACAAACCCCCGGTTCACCAACGCAACGCGAGCTGAAGACCGTGAAAGTTCGGTCAAATTATCTTGTCGATTTTATTTTGGTGAACACACAGAATATCAGAGCGCTTACGTGACCTGTTGGGATATCCGATGCTAACCCAACTGACTGGCCCGCATGGAAGAGTCGGTAATCAGTCGGGACTAGCAACGGGGGGCTCTACCTAGGGTGCGGGTCACTCTCTCGCGCATCCAAACCAAACAATGAGGGGGTTGCTCTCCCCAAGACAAAATTTTTAGGGTGAGCGGATTTTAAGATCAATAATTTTAGCAGTCCCAATTTTATGGTTTCACTTTTTTAATCTTTTTCAAAGCAATCAAAAGGCCTAACGAATTTTTCGGTTCTCCTGATTATTAAGTCCAAAACAGGGGGGAGAAGACGAAAAAGCCGATGCGCGATAAATCAATGATGCATGCAAAGTCAGAAATGCGTACCTGCCTCCAGCTCTCTACATGCAATTTGATCCGCGCATAAAAGTAAAGACAGAATTAAAACTACCTATATGGTGCAGCGGGAAAGCCGAGTCCTAGACGAGCAACTTCTAGTGAAGAACCGTCTAACCGGTCACCGACCTCCAAGCCAAAGAGTCCGGTCTTGGCCCGTTCCTCCTCTGTCCGACAAATCGGGGGTAGGAGTAAGCGCTTTACAGGACGGGCTGCGGCACGTAGGCTACGGAGGCAAATGAATCGGTTATTTTTATTATTGATTTTAAGTAGGTCCAATTATCGATCTATAGGAACAGATAATCAATTAGGTGTGTGGATCCTACTAATTACGGCACATTCACCAGAAAATCCTAAGTCTAGGGGCTCGAGCAAAAACCGCGAAAAAACCGGAAAAGACAGAAATAAAAGAAAAATAAAACCGCGAAGAAAGCCGCGAAAAACCGCGAAGGTCCTAAAGGGTCCCCCGAGCACGCCGGTGCTCGGTGAAACAGACCCGCTACGGTCAAGTCACCAGTGTCCAAGTCCAAGTCCTGAGTCCTGTATTATTACAATAATAATATAAATGAAATGAAAACCTAATCTAACCTCACCCACTCAACTCTCTCCCTCTCGCTCTCTCCTGCGGCTTCGTAGAGAAGGAAGCCGCCTCCAAGTTCCTCGGCTGCACCGGCTCCTCGAAAGTCGCCTCCGCGGTCCCCTTGGGCCCTCGCAAGAAAAAGAGATGAGTGGTCAGACCAGCAAAAATAATCAAATAATAAGGAAAAAGAAATGAAAATAAAAGTGAGGGTATATATGCAAAAATACAAAATAAAATAATCACACAAAATCAATCAAAAACAAAAACAAAAGAAAATAAAAATAAAACAAAGTAAAACAAAAAGAAATTATAAACAAAAACCGCGAAAAGCCGCGAGCTCCGAAGAGCCGTGAAAAGCCGCGAAAACAAAAACGAAAATGAAAATAAAAAGAACTACTAAGCCGTGCTCCCCGGCAACGGCGCCATTCTGCCCAGTCAACATCCCCCCCAGGACCACTTGCCACGGGTCAGCTGCGCCCGACCGATCTTCTCGGATTTTTCCCATACAGACCCGAATCCTTTTCGCCCAAACCCTGGGTCCGGAATGCCCACATCATACCCGAGAACCTCACCGGAGCCTTCGCCTCGGGATCCGCGCACCAGATCGCCCTACCCGCGCCCTTCTTCCCGGACCCGCCAGCATACCTAAGCTCAGCTCCGCCGCTCATTTCACGCATCTTTGGCTCTCCATTCTTCGTCCCGTGACCTCCACAGCTACCCCCAAGGTGACAGCTCCAGGTTGGCCGTGTCGCAGCGAGGAGAGAGTGGTCGGACCACTGATCCGGCGAGTAGCTCCGCCGTAGCTCCGCCATTAGTGCGAGCTCTGAGCCTCGGGCCCAGACGACCCTCGAGGCTACGACCGGGAGCTTCCCCAGCTCCAGCCCACTATACTCCACCACCCAGGTAATCCCGTAGCTCCACGTTTCCGTTCAATTTCCATTTTACCCCAAATCGCACCGCCGCCGTGTTTCGTCGATTCCGACCACCTCACGCAACCATTCGATCATCGGAGTCCATCATCATCTCCGCCTTCCCTCCGCGCACATTCTCCATACCCCCATCCAATCCAGCTCGCACAGGAGCTGGGGTTCGAGCTCTTCCGTCCATCGCTTCGCCGGAGCTCGCCCATCTCGCCCCACCGGTCACCTCCACGACGCCTAACCGGGTCGAGGCACTTTGCCCTCGACCCGCGAGTTTCCTGATTCCCTTTGCAGGTCAATGCAAGCCCATCTGAGGGCTTGAGTCATCCGGTCCAGGAGCTTCTCCTCCGCCGACCTCGGCGGACCCCTCCAGGGCTCGGCTGGGTCATCGGAGCCTACCATCAGCCGCGGAGCACCATTGCGGAGCTTCTCCGATCTCCAGAAGTGGCAGACGAGGACCACCGCGTGCACAGAGGGCCGGCGACTCAAGCCCTCAGACGGGCTTGCATTGACCTGCAAAGGGAACCAGGAAACTCGCGGGTCGAGGGCAAAGTGCCTCGACCCGGTTAGGCGTCGTGGAGGTGACCGGTGGGGCGAGATGGGCGAGCTCCGGCGAAGCGATGGACGGAAGAGCTCGAACCCCAGCTCCTGTGCGAGCTGGGTTGGATGGGGGTATGGAGAATGTGCACGGAGGGAAGGCAGAGATGATGATGGACTCCGATGATCGAATGGTTGCGTGAGGTGGTCGGAATCGACGAAACACGGCGGCGGTGCGATTTGGGGTAAAATGGAAATTGAACGGAAACGTGGAGCTACGGGATTACCTGGGTGGTGGAGTAGACTGGGCTGGAGCTGGGGAAGCTGCCGGTCGTAGCCTCGAGGGTCGTCTGGGCCCGAGGCTCAGAGCTCGCACTAATGGCGGAGCTATGGCGGAGCTACTCGCCGGATCAGTGGTCCGACCACTCTCTCCTCACTGCGACACGGCCAACCTGGAGCTGTCACCTCGGGGGTAGCTGTGGAGGTCACGGGACGAAGAATGGAGAGCCAAAGATGCGTGAAATGAGCGGCGGAGCTGAGCTTAAGTATGCTGGTGGGTCCGGGAAGAAGGGCGCGGGTAGGGCGATCTGGTGCGCGGATCCCGAGGCGAAGGCTCCGGCGAGGTTCTCGGGTATGACGTGGGCATCCGGACCCGGGGTTTGGGTGAAAAGGATTCGGGTCTGTATGGGAAAAATCCGAGAAGATCGGTCGGGCGCAGCAGACCCGTGGCAAGTGGTCCTGGGGGGGGGGGGAGTTGATCGGGCGGTCAACATCCCCCAGGGCCAATGGGTGAAGGCCACGTGGCTGAATCTTGAGATGACAAATGGAGGTAGCTAGGGCCCGATTCAGCCAAAACTCAAAACATGAAATATTTTTATTTTATTTTTTTCTATTTTTTGGTGATTTTTAATTAATTTTTGGAAATAAAAATAAGGTATTTACAATATATAGCTATATATAGGTATATATACAATATGTAGGTTTTTGATTTTTGATTTTTTAATTATTATTTTTATACAATTTTATTCCCATTTTATATTTTATTTATTTATAGTATAAAATAAGGAATAAAAGGGTGTTTTTATTTTATTTTTATTATTTATATACATAGGTAGAATAAATAGTTATGTACATCTATATACAAGGTATATATACAATGTCTTTTTATATTTTGAATTTTGTAATTTTTATTTGATTTTTGTTTCGATTCTTGTTATTTTATTTATTTACAATATATAACATAGAATATTTAAAAAATAATTTTATTTATTTAGAAGGTTGAATAAATATAGGAGTATAGTCTATGTACATGGTGAAAGGGCATTTTTGATCTTTTTGGCTTTTTTAACTTTTTGTTTTGTTTTTATCTTAATAAATATGTACAAATATGTGCAAGCATATCTTTGGGTGAGGAAAATATAGTTTTATTTATTTACAAGTATTTACACATGAGCCCCTATCTCCCTCTACTTTGGTTTTTTATGCGGTCAGGCCCATGCTGAGCCCTCCCTTGGGTTAGGTTGCTCAATATTTATTCTAAATATTTCCCTCTTTTTCTTTTTAATCTTTATTCTTTTATTTTTGCACAAAAACATGCTAATTATAGGTTTTTACACAATGCATGCTTTTGCTAATTATCCCTATTTACACATATCTACATGCATTTGCAAAGGTTTTTGTAGCTAAAATATAAGAATAAAGAGTGATGAATGGGTATTCATCACACACCGATGAGACCGTCCTCGAAAGCACCTCCGAGAACTTGCATCCGAAAAGAAACAGGTCGCAGACGTGAGAGAGAGAGAGAGCGAGAGTGACAGCGGGTGGAGATTTCTTGCGAGTGAAGAAAAATGACGTCAGGTGGGGGATATAAAAAGAAGGGATCGCGTGCCCTAGCACACAATCCCTTCGGTTTCCGAAAACGCCCCTCAATGGTCGTGTCCTTTCAGATTCCAAAACTGCGGCTAAGTCGAGCCATTTGGATCAAGTCTGATTCCCAATGTGATCGTGATTAAATTAATTTGTCTAATTAATTTAATCGATCAGCCAAATGAAACTTGCAGCAAAAGTATCGAGATCCAAGATCCGAATTGACTCTCCCGAGCCCGAGCCCGAGCCGGTGCCGGAGCCGGAGCGGAGTGGAGCGCACGCGCGTGTGGTCCTCCATTCCTCCTCTCTACTATTGCTACAAGAACTTGGGGTGTGGACTCATATATAAGTCCACCAAAAGTTTAGATCTCTAAGGTATGGTACTAAACTTCCATCCAAACTCAACCATGTTTCAAATTTGGGAATTCCCAACTTTCCCTCCAAACCATTTGGTTTCCCAATTGAAACCAAATTATTGTCAATTGTAATTAATAGGTTTTCCTATTAAAACCTAAATACAATTTTTAATACAACATGGACTACCTAAAGCAATCATAAATGATAGGGGGAAGCCATTTTATAAATACGTCTGTGAAGAAATTGCTGAAGAATAATGGAGTATAACATCGAGTATCCACCGCATACAACCCGCCAACAAATGGAATGGCTGAACTTTCAAATCGAGAAATTAAAACCATACTATAGAAATTGTTAGATCGGATCGAAAAGACTGGTCACAATACTTGTCATCTGTTTTATGGGATTACCGTACCGCATTTCGAACACCTTTAGGAATGAGCCCATATCGTCTCGTTTAAGGAAAGCCTTGTCATCTCCCTGTAGAAGTTCATCACAAATATCTACAGGCAATAAGGAAATGTAACTTGGATTTTGATGAAGCCAGAAAGAAGAGATTATTGGATTTATCTAAATTTGAGGATATAAGATCCCAGGCTTATGATAATGACCTGACATATAAGGAAAAGATCAAAAAATGGCACAATGCTAACATCTCGAGGAAAAATTTTCATGTCGGTCAAAGAGTCTGGTTATTTGATGCTATGTTGAAATTATTTCCTGGGAAGTTGAGATCAAAATGGAAAGGACCCTACAAAGTGGTGAATACTTTTGATAATGGTTATGTAGAAGTATTTGATCATCAGAATAATGTAACATTCCAAGTAAATGGACAGAGACTTAAACCAGTGGTGGAACATGATTTTTCCTATGCCGATAGCTGAGACACTGCTCCTATAAGAACCTTAAGCATAGGGGTGTCCTACAAACAGAAAAATAAATAAGCCCACCAAAAAACCAACAAACACAAAAAAATAACAACAAAAACAAAAATACACAAACAAATAAAAAAGAAAAAGAAAAAAAACAAAAGACAAAAAAATCAATAAAATAATAATAATAATATATTTAAATATATATGTATATAACAAACAAAACAAAACATACAAAAAAATCACAAAACCTTGCATAATTATTGTACTTCACATATTGGTTCTCATTTTGCATATACCATGGGGGCATGGCATACTGTACGCATGGGGGCCTGAATAGTCCTTTCAAAGACCAAATATTTTTTGTGCATCTTTCAATTGCATCTACATTGCATATTTTTTTAAAAAAAACATTTCAAAGCTTCCAAGAAAAGCTTTTCAACAATTTCTGCATGGTTCCTGCATTGTTTGCAATAAAAAATGCATTACGTAGCTATTTTTCAAAAAAATATGAGAGAGTTTGCATTCCCCATCATTCTAGAAATTGCAAGTTTTCAAAAATGCCAAAAATTTTTATGTCTCTTTCCCTCACTAGATTTTGAGAGACTAAGTTAAGCATGTTCATAATTAAGGATGTAGACTAAATCAACCTTCATTATCAATGAATTCCCTCAGGCATGAGTATTTTTGTTCCTCAGGTCAATATTGACTTAATCTTTGAATTCCACTGCTTTATTGATGACCAAATTTGTGTCTAACTAGATCATCATGATCAGCATGTGTTATTCTTACTTTTGAATAGTTTTTTAACACCTAACACAATGCACAAAGCTTGACTGAGTTTTGGAGCGCGAGGTGTCGTACTGGTCTAGTTAAGGTGAGGAGTTGTCCTCTTGGTAATTGCTCCAACTTAGACCAACCAATGCCTGAACCTGATCTAAAGTCGATGAAGTCCAATGAAGGAAGATTTTGAGGGCACAACACCTCTATAAGTCTAGATCTGTCATCAACTGAGCTGCATCCTTTGAGCCACAAAGCCACTAACATTTCCACACCACCTCATATACTTCCAACCGAAAAAATGCATATCCTTAAAGAAGAAGAAGAACCTATGCTAGCAAACAATGCATATGTACCCAAAGTTTTATCGACTTTGTACCCCACCCCCTGAAAAAAAGAATTATCAAAAGAGGCCAAAGAGCCCAAAAAAGAGGCCAAAGAGCCCACCAAAATAAGAAAAAAAAGAAGAAGAAAAGAGAGAGAGAGAGAGAGAGAGAGGAAAAAAAGAGAAAAAAAGAAGAAGAAAAATACAAGGGGATGGTGGGCAAAGGGGTATACGATGAATATCTCAAAATCTAGAAAACTATCATGCTACCACTGAAAAATCCCCTTGCCTACTCTTATGTTGACAATTTAGATAAAGTGAGGGTATGCCCAAATCTGGTGAGGACTAAGTCTTTAGATTCAAGGGAATCTTTGGGTACCTGATTAGATAATATAGTTGTCTCGCACCAAAACTTGGGAGAGCCGTCACTTTCACACACAGTTCAGACTTTGTTCATGGTTAGGAAGAGTACAAGTTGATCAAGGTGAGCTGACTTGATCAAATTTTGGAACCTATTAAAGTCATTCGGAACTTGAAGACTGCTGAGCTAAATACTCGAGTCTAAGTGAGATCTAACGAGTTTTGCAGGTTGATTCAGTCCTAACCTTTCTCGAATATAGCATTGTCTTAGAATCCTAAGATATTGTGGGAGAGTGAGAATACCATGAACTTCAATTATTCATTTCAGCATCTCTTGCTAGGGACTATCAAAATTTAAGCATGGAATGTGATGAATCATAAATTCATCAAGCCAAAATGTTTGAAATATCGGAAAACTGACCCTATTTGCATGCATACTACATCATTTTTGCATAATTAGAATTGCATCATGAAACCACTACTAATTTTAAAAGTAAAAAGTAGAGCACACTAAATTCAATTCACATGGATATACAACTAGAGCATGAAGAAGAAAAACGTAGCATACTTTTTTCAAAATGCACAAAATCCTCCATCACATAAAATAAATTTGTGATAAATTTAATATCTACTTAAAGTATATTACTACCATATAAATATATAACATATAAAAGCACACAGTATGCTGTGTAAATATAGGTACAACTCTAACAATCGTAAACATATATTGAACATATAAATTAGGCATTCGGGTAATCAAGTACGAAATGACCTTGATAACTAATATGTCTTGTATATGCACCAGTAATGCATTTAATCTAAAATGTTTAACATCAACACTCATTATCAACATGCTAATAAATAGACTCAAATATATATTCAACTACGAAGAAACATATGCATATCGACAAAAATAATGTATACATGACTGTATAATAGCAACATATATATGTCTGTCTCCTAACTCAACACATTGAATATTTATCATTCTAATATTACTCCATATCCATATAATTTATAAATTAACATATAAAAATAGAAATATTGGTATATATTCTATGACATTATGGATATGAATAGTTCTATATATAAGATAATAAAAACATTAAAGAGAGAAGAAAAGAAAAGCATACCTAAGTTGACGAATATTAATGAATATAATATCCAATACTATTATGAAGCATGCATTATTATCTAAATATCAAATAAATGGTAATGTTTTAAAGGACGATCTCTACTTTTGATACATAGTATAGACAATAAAATCTCCCTCCCCTTTTTATAACATTTAAAACTAAAAGGGATTTTATCACTTGTGCCCCTCTAAGATGTTGCAATATCAGTTATACCCCTATCTTTTTGGTAATATCACCTGTGCCCCTCGAAAGTTTCGTCGTTAGCAAATGTGCCCCTCCGTAACATCTCCGTTATTGGGAATGGTCTAACCGTGGTTAGACATGACTCAAGTGTGTTAACTCCTTTGATTCCCGAGGAAAACTTCTAGGCGGGAAAAAAGAAGGTGCCACGTGTCCTAACCCCGCGCAAGTGGCGGGAGAAGAGGACTAGACGAACCGTTTTCCCCCCAAAATCCGCATGCCACCGTTGCCATCGTCTCCTTTCGTCTCTCTCCCAGAGAAGCTCAACTTTTGTCTCCCGTTATCTTCCGCATCACGCTGAGGAGCTCCACAAGCTGATCGAGTCCTCGTGGGTGGGGATTTTCATATTGACAGCTGTAATCGAGTGGGGAGCTTCTCCATTGCCTTCTCCAGGTTAGTTAGGGTTTGGAGTTTTTCGTATTGACGACGTTAATCGAGTGGGGAGCTTCTCATTACAATTGTATTGACGACGTTATTAGGGTTTTGGGTTTACCGTATTGATCGATTTTAGGGTTTTTCGATTGAATGTTTTTTGTGTTTTGATCATACTTTTTTGGGATTGATTGGGAGCAAATATTCTCGAAATCAAGTTATACGCATATAGATGGTGCACCATTTCCTTTTTTGATGATCTTGAATGTAGGATGGTTTGGTACAATGGAGAGCAAGGTGTGCTGACGGTCCGTGTGAGACACAGCGGGCGCTTTAAGGACACCAAGGGATGTCGGGGTGAAAATTATGTGGACTTCGTGGAGGAGGTGATTGGAATCGACCCTAATTTCACTTGCTGGTTTGACCTGATCGACACTATATCGAAGATCATTCCTTGGGACAGTTCTTCTGTCCTTTCAATGAGATACAAAGACCCAAAGTCGAGAGCAAGCCATTTCGTTGAGCTCTCAAATGAAGCAGAAATGATGAGTATGCTCAATGGCCACATGGATGGAAGTGATGTGGAACTCATTGTTGGGTTCGTCGACATCGGTGCTCTCTCGTCTTTTGAAGCCGAGAAGGCAGAGAAAGCGACGTAGAGCAAATTAGACTTCCAAGGACATGGACAAGCATCCAATGCAGCAGTAGAAAAGGTTGGTTTGTCTGATCTCTCCGACGACTTCTTCGATGCTCTCTGGGGAGGAGGTTATATGGATGGGGCAGGGTGTGATGGGGGGGGGGGGGGGGGAGAAGGAGGTGATTTTGGGGGGGGGGGGGGGCGACTTGGCACATGAAGACGTTGATGCAGATTTTGGGGGGGAAAGCACTGGGGTGCATTCTATGGAACATCTGGGACAGGAAGAAGTTGCTGGTGGAAGACATGTCGATGCAGAAACACCAAAGACACCTATAATGCTTCGCAAAGCAGTGATTTCAAGGACGCCAAGGTCTGGAAGACGTAAGGCACAAAGAGAAGAAACAACAAAAAAAGATGTTGCCCAATCGGGTATTGGGAAGTCAGCACACGATAGATATATCACATCAAGGTCTGGAAGACAGCAGGCCCCTCAAGCTGCTGCACATCAGAGAAGAAAATCCACTAGAGCAGGTTCAAAGAAGAGAATGCACTGCTTGGAAGAGGAATTTCTTGCATACCCTGGAATTGAAGATGTTTTCAGTGTTGACGACGATTCAGATGACGAATGGATCGCCAGTTCAACCGAGGATACTTCTGAAAGTACAGATGCGAGTTTTGCTAGTGACGATGCCTTCGACATAGAGATCGAAGACATACATGACTATGAGGGTCCAAATTTCAAAGTGGAGAGCCAAGACTTCAAAGTGGGCAGTGATTTTGAAGATCATGCGGCCTTTCGCTTTCAACTTGCTGCATACTGCCTTAAGAACAAAATCAAAGTGAAGTTTGTGAAGTCTGATCCTACAAGAATCACTGCAAGATGCGCCAGTGATGGGTGCGTGTGGCGTATCCATGCTTCTAGGCTTGCTGGAGGAGCCACACTCTGCATCAAGACCTTGTTGGGAATTCATACTTGCAACAGTATAAACAAAGTAGATACGGGCATGGCGAAGCAAAGATGGATTGCCAAATTTTGTGAGAAGTGGTTGAGGGAAAATCCCACGTTGTCAGTGAAGGATATTTCAGGTAGATTGTGGGAGGAATTCAGTGTGAGAATTCTCTATCTTAGAGTTTACAGGAGAAGGAACATTGCTCTCGACTCAATCTTTGCGAAGGTTGAGCTTACCTACCCTAAGGTGCCTAGTTTGGTATACGTATTAAAATCGAGGAACCCAAGATCTGTGGTTGATTATGTCACAGAGAAGGATGATGCATTTCTACGAATCTTCATTTGCTTCAAGGCATCCATTGATGGGTTTAAAAATGGTTATAGGCCTTTCCTTGGCTTTGATGGTTGTCATTTGAAAGGGAAATACCTTGGGACCTTGTTGGCAGCCACTGCTCTTGATGGAACGAATGGACTCTTCCCCATTGCCTTCTGCATATGCGAGGATGAGTCCATTGATTCATGGAGATATTTCATGGACAAGTTGCATACAACACTCGGGTTTGAATGTGGCAGAGGGTTGGCAATAATTTCTGATGCACAAAAGGGCCTCGAAAGGGCAATGATGAAAATTTTACCTAAAACAGAGCATAGGGCATGCATGAGGCATGTCTAAAAGAACTTCAAAAAGGTTTTTCCAGGAGAAGATTTGGAGAGACTTGTCTGGTCGGCTGCACGTGCTTATGAAAGGAGGCATTATCTTCATAACATGGATGAGATTCAAAAGTTATCAAAAAAAGCATTTGATTATTTAGAGAGTCTATCACAAACATGGAGCCGACACCAATTCCGTGAAGCCGCACATTATGCTTATGTAACCAACAACTTGAGTGAAAGCTTTAATGCTTGGATATCCAAGGCTAGACATCTTCCACTTTGTGAGCTTGTGGACTGGATTCGTCAGAAAATTATGACAATGATGGATGCGCGAAGATGTAGAGCAGCACATCTAAAGGGTGATTTGATCCCTCTAGCATCAGAATACGTAATGGGGATTTCAAGAGATTTGCAGGGCTTTATTGTGAGACGATCCAGTGACCAAAATGCAGAAGTGGAGACGCCTTATGGGCGTTATGTGGTTGACATAGAGGCACAAAAATGTACATGCAATCGATGGTAGATTTCTGGCCTCCCTTGTAGGCACACAGCTGCTGTTCTCAGCAGCATTCGAGGTGTTAGGTGGGAGGATTACATCTCCCATCATTATACCTTGCAAATATACAGGAAGTGTTATGAGTTTGGCATAGCACCATTACCCGACAAGGATTTTTGGGCTATAGTTAAGCTTCCATATGTTGTGGGTGCACCCCGTACCAAAAGGCCTTCAGGGAGACCCAAAAAGAATAGAATTCGATCCAAGGATGAGGTGGTTAAGAAACCTAGAGATCGTCATATATGTGCACATTGTGGAGACTATGGGCATCACAAGAACACCTCCAAGGAGCCAATAAATCATCCACCGACAGTGCATCCATCCGAGAAGCAACAAGATACACAAACCTCCAACGATGCAATTGCCATGGCAAGCAGAAGGTTAGCATTCAGACATGTTTTTTTCCTATATAAACTGTCATTACAAACAAATTCCAACACTTCTGACATCCTTTAGTTGGTAATTTGTAGTGGAACTGCATCAACAAAGCGGCCAGTGGCTCGACCAAAAAAACGTCGCCAAGAAAATCGCATGCCATGCGTCGTGGCCGTCCAAGCCAATCGCTTGATCCGCCATCGGATGGTCCATATTGCACACTCGATTAAGGTATTCATGATATTTAAATGCCAATTTTCATCTCAATTTCATCTTATTTTATTGCTTATTCTGTGAATGACTTCCCCTGTTTTTTTGTGTGAATTTATAGGAGCATTGGAAGTCTTGGAGTTTTTTGATGTGAAGCACGGGTATATTGCTGTGGAATCTATGGATGCGTTCACAGAGCCTTCTAGGGTGGTGACCCTTTGGACCTATACTTTTTGGATAGTGATACAGTGATACTTTTTGGAGAGCTCTATACTTATGATCCAGTGATACCGTGAAATGTTTCATTTCTGTAGTATTTACTAAACTGTTTGATGTCTATAGTATAGTGACTTTCATGTCTCGTTTGTAATTAAGAACAACTTTAGAGCTATGTTTTGTAATATTATGTCTTTGGAGCTATGTTTTGGTATGTTCTACTATTTGGTGTGTAACAAACACGACACAAGGCTATGTTTTTCAGCAGAACACATACACAACCAATAGCGGTATTCACCCAAACTCAGCTATCTTTATTCATATAAAGAAATGTAGATGCAACAAGACACAAAAACATCAGTATCATCTTCAATATAAAAATCATCTCCCTTAAATGCTTATCTACTTGCACAATTCTACTAGATATTAATGCTAACATCTGATCTGTGTTTGATGACTGATCCATGTGTGTAGCTTCCATCCACTGAAAAAAGTTGCAGATCTTGTACTGGCATGTGTAGAACTTCAACCCTCTACTCCAAGGTTTTCGTGATGTTTTTACCACTGCTGGATTGTCGCAATGACACCTTACTTGGGCTCATGAATCCCCACGATATGATATCGAACTTCGCGAAGCGGACGCCATCGAATTGCAATGCATATGTTACCTGTTGGAGGGAGCTTCAACTGTGAATAGAATCATGAATTGTAACAACTATGTAAACAAATACCTGACATTATTTATGTAAACTTCCTTCTCGGTTAATTTCATGAAAGCAAGCTTTCTGAATTCTCCTTCTTCTTTCCTTCAATGTGAGGAACTGCCAAGGCTTTTTGTGCTCTTAAATAGACCCTTCTCTTCCAACGGTCAAGGGACTTGATTTGTATTTATTTAATACCCACCAACTGCCCAACAAACGCTATTAATATATATATATACACACAACGATCTCCTGCTATCTTGTTGTCAGTGGGCCAATGTCACATCAAACTGCCATAAACGTCCGTTTGGAGAGATACAAACGTCAACTACCTCATGGACACAAATGATATTACTCCAAATTTAGAGGGGCACAGGTGATATTATCAAAAAGATAAGGGTATAACTGATATTACAACCATCTCAGAGGGCACAAGTGATAAAATCCCAAACTAAAACCTCCTTTCTCATTTTGCCCCATGAAGGTTACATAAATTAACCACTCAGACCTCATTTCTCATGCCACCATCGGGGCATTCCCGAATATTTATCCCTACTAAAATTACCTATTGGTATTCTCCTGTTTATGCACGTGTCCAAGCAATAACATTGGGTATTGCGCATGTTCTTCTGTCTATCTATGCCTACCCAATGGCCCCAACCATCTGCGACGTTCCAACTTTCTTTAGATGACGTACTCGATAAAACACGTGGTGTCAGTGTCATCATCCACTGTCCATCTTTCTGATGCATCCGATGGTTACGGCATCGTTTCCTACCTCTAGTCGACCAGAACAAACGAGAAAGGCCCAACTTTGTCCTATTTCTCGTGACCTTTTCCAACCATGCCTCGGGCTTTAAAATGACCCTTCATCTTCTCCGGTGATAAGACGTTCACGTCGACCATACATGCTCTCGAGAAACTTCACCATTCGACTATAAATAGACACGAAACACCAATGGATGGGTACGAATGATCCTCAAGTTGTGCAACTCACAGGCCATCCTCATACCTTCGTCCTCCTCCATCGTCGAGCCAGAAACTCGCCTCCCCTCGACCTAGCACCACTCTCCACTGTCTGTCGTCCATAGCCGTTAAAGTTTGAAACCCCCTTACACCTCCGTAACATAAACATCCACCTGTTGCTACCAAGCCAGGAATACGACTCCCCTCGATTGCCCATTTGTTCGCCAGCTACCTTATATCGTATGCCATCTCCTTTCAAGCACGGGTAAGAGCACGATTGCGTAAGGATAGCACAACTTCATAGGTGACAATTTTGAAGGTTCTGATCGTCGAGGAGCAACGACCCTCTTCGGGACTAGCAACCATTATTCTTCCCCGAGCTCTACTGTTGCGTCTGTCTTTTTCTTTAATAATTACGCTTGATCTTTTTGGTCTCTTTTGATCTTGCAGGTCATCTCGCATATCACGAAGGGAACATCACCTTCATTGGACACCTTATGCATCAGTGTGAAAAAAGGTGATGGCAATTTTCATCTATTTATCAAGGAGTTGATGAATCCATTGGAGAACCAATCTCAGCAGCACCTCCAGCATATTTTCGATGGTGTGTCGCCTTCAACACGAAGAAGTTGCTGCTGGATGAAATATTCCAATCACAAATTTAAGAGAACTTTGTTACGATAAAAACTTATCTAGTCTTGATATTTTCAAGTTACACTTAATACCTAAGAAACATAAGTTTCTATTGGAATTTTTTAACTAATTTGTTATTGTAGTTTGCATCACAAGTTTGCTATTTTCAAATACTTACCGCACCTTGCATCTTTACAACACTCATACACAAGTTTTCTATCTTTTTAATCTTTCAAGAAAATCAAGTTATTATTGCCCAAATAAGCATACTAAACTAAAACAAGTAATTTGAGTGCTATAATTTTTTCGAGTCTCTGAGTTCGACATTCAGACTTATTCTGTATCCTATTTAAAAATCAACCAAGGCTAGTTCGTTTACTATAAAATTTAAGTGTTTGATCGTGATTTTTCGATGTGTTTCACAACGACTGGGTAAAAACACTAATTAAACCGTTGAAAAATCGCTTCATCAATAGGGCCATTCATCGTCTGAACTATGCGTGATAATGGAAGCATTCTTGTATCATAACTGTCATCTGACACACAATCATTCATCGTCAAGGGTCAGTTGCTGAAACCGTATTTAGAGCATGACACATTCCTGAACGTTGTTGATTCTATGCATGTTGCATTTGATGAAGATATCTCAACAACTGTAAGGGATTCAAACGATGCCCCAAAAAATATTTTTGATTAAATTTCTACTTTTCCTTTCAAAATCCGATTATTCATTCTCTCGTATTTCATTCATCCCATTCATCTATGCTAAACTTAGCATATGCTTCATCTTAAGTATGGAGGATGAGTGTATTCGAGTTATTCCTTATTTATTATATCGCTTGTCTCTCAACTTGTTGATATTCTGTCTATACTTAGCGATATTTCCACACTAAGGCCATGTTCGTTTGGGGTATAAGGAGGAATGGAATAAGGGGAATAAGCTCTCAACACGCTTCCCCGTGGTACGACTATTCCTCATTATTTTATCTTATTTCACTCTTATTCCTATCTTTATCCCACCTTACCTACCTTTATTTCACCTTATTCTCCTTATTCTTATCCTCCAGCCGAACGGAGAATAGACCCTTATTCCCCTTATTCCCCATCCTTATTCCTGCTTATTCTCCTACCGAACGGGCCCTAAGTATTGGGAAGACAAGCCGATTCGATTGATTTCATAAATTACGATCCTCGTTCATCCCTACCTCATGAATAGTCTGTTATACTTATGAGTAGTTGATGCTAATTATAGGGGGGCGATCAACTTTCATTTTTTTATTGAGTCATTGTAGTATAGACTTTTTTATATCCAACATGAGTTATGTCTTCCTTTTTCTCTTAGATCACTACGAGGACATAATTTGTGCTAAGTATAGGAGGGTTGTATATATGCGGTATATACTTTAGCCATAACTCGCACTTTTGCATTTTTAATAATATGGCTAATATACTATATTTGGTAAGGATATACAATAAATCGATGGTAAAGAATACTCTGTAAATATGTATAGAACTTTTGAAAATTTCTTTATAATCATAACAAAAAAATTGACTTAAAAATATTTTACAAAATGATTAGAGAAATGATTGTATATGACTTGAAAAATCTTTTGAAAACTGTTGGAAAAACTTTTGTAAATTTTTTTTCAAACATGTGTAAAAATCTTTTGTAAATGTTTGCAAAATTTATTTATTTTTGAATAAAATATTTTGAAATTTACTTTACAAATGATTTGGAAAATGATTGAAAAAATATTTTGAAAAATATATCTATACCTTTGAAAAATCTTTGCAAAATGATTTTCAAACTTTGCAAATATTTGTAAATTTTTGTAAAAATTATTTTTAAATTACAAATTTTAAATTATTTGTAAAAATGTTTTTAATTATTTGTATATAGTCATGAGAAATAAAAAATCTAACAAAATTCTTTATACATATATATACCGAACCCTTGTATATGCAATCTATGAAAAATAACTAACACTTAACTTTTGTACAAATTCTCAGTGTAAATTATGCACTCAATTCTTGTAAATATGCATGTAATCCCCTGTCAATATTTGTACATACATCTTCCACTAACCTTTTATCAAAAATCCCTAAAATTTTCAAAATTATCAAAACCTATAAAAATTTGCAAAACAATTTCAAAATTGCATAAAATTTTGCAAAACCTTTTGCAAAAAATCCATTAAAGTTCAAAAATAGAAAATGCACTTCATAAAAATATTTCCTTGCATTGCACTTGCATTTTTCAAATTGGTTATAATAATTGAACTGGTCTGGAATAAAATCCAAAGATTGGAGTTTGGTTGGACCTTAATCCATTTAATCACAAGAACTTTATAGGAACTGCAATTGAGGCACTTCAGGTCTGCTAGACTTCATTAAGACTAGGTTCATATGTTATCTTGACTGCCTAAGTTGAATATTTCGAAAACATGCATGGCTTTTGTTGACAGTGACCTAACTTGAACACATGCACCTTACCCTTATATCACCTTAAGTGAAGTGGTAGAGGGATGGGTTTGCCACCATGAGACACAAGCAAATGGAAACATACGAAGTCACAGTTTGTGGCCATTGTACCCCAATCTGATCCAGTAGTGACAAGGTCCAAAGATAGGATGATGCGGGTTGCGATAAAGTTTTAAAATAGGTATAGTCTACTTGCTCAAGAGGAAGAAGTCCTTATGTAAATGATGTTGTAAATATTATTCAAAAATAGAGAAAAGTATGCAATAAAGACTCCAAAAAGTTAGATGGGTAAAATTAAAGAAAATCAATTCCCGTCAGAGTTATGTATTCAATAAGGAAGCTTGTGCTTCAAAGTCAAAGATACATGTGAGCTTGCAGCTGGATGACTTGGCTACATTGTTCAAGCATCCTCGGATAGGTATCTACACCAACTACCATCCATTTTGTTCTCCACCTCCTCTTCTTTGAGCCGATTGCACTTGAACATAGAAGGGAATACCCTGCTTCTCGTGGAAAGAGTTGTTGGATTGGGAAATTAGGGTCACCATGTTGAAGAAGATTGCCTCTTTATCGTTTCAGCTGAGAGGAGCTACACATCACTTACACTGTACAAGACAGACTCATAGTCACAAGGGTTTGCTTATGACGTACACTTGTTCTGACCTGGTTGTTGAGGAGGACTTGGATAAAGTTTTGTGGTTCTTGAAGATGTTTGAGTTTCAAGTTCGATTCCCAATAAGTTTCCGATCAAATTTAAACCTCCGAAACTCCGAAAGGTCTAACTAAGCCTAAACTTTGATTTTATGAAGATAAGTTTAACACTTAAAATTAGTCCAAGTTCTTTCTTTTTCTTTTCTTTATTTATTTTCATGTACTCATTGTCATAAGTATTTGCTAAGGACTAGCAAAGTATTGGGGGTGATGAATCTCCATTTCATCACCTTTATTCTTTCATTTTGACCTTAAATCCCAAGTTAAATGCATGTATATAGCATTATTTTTTACAAAATAGTACTCATAAATTGCCCGATAATACGGTATAAATATATGTATTTAATCAAAAAATAAAAGATTAAAGGAAAGAAAACAAAAAGAAATGAAATGTCAAAGACAATGAATGACCCTAAACCTCAAGACCAGGTCAATATTGACTTGATCGACAAGTAATAAAGTAGGGGGATATGGAAATTAAAATTGTATAGAAAACACCACCAAACCCTAATTTAATTCACCTGTAAATAGATTTTTGTACCCTATTTTATTTTGCATTTTATATAATTCAAATAATAAAACTCTCAACATGAAACTTGTACATAAAAGTATATAGAAAAATATAAAATAACTTGATAAAAAAATAATGCACGGTGTGTTTGGAATACACAGATAAAAATATCGTAAACCAAACTTCACAGACTTGTTCCCCTCCATATGAAACCAAAATAGACAAAACTCACCTTTATTATTCATAAAATTAAATTATCTATCTAATGAAGGTAGTTTCACTAAAAATAGAGTTAAGATGCAAAAGTTGGCTTGCGGATTCCTATTGTACTATGAACCTACATATTTTATTCATTATATTCACTCTTCTTATTTTTACGGTTCTTATATTTTTAAATACTAGTATATATTAATTGAAACATATTCGAAACACAAAAATAAAATAAAACCATTAAAAATATATAAAATAAATCTAGTACTAAAATAGGTATACTATACCTATAATATACATATACACATTTATTTAAGTGCATAAATAAAATCAAGAAAATAAAATAAAGGGATTTTTACTCGCTAGACCCTGTAATTTTTGCCATTACCTCTACGACCTTTGAAACATCGATATTCTCCCCTAGACCCCATAAACTTGCTAACCCTTACCCTACAGACCCTGTGGTTAACCACCATCCTTTTACCCATTAAAACTAATCAGATTATGTTATGTTCTTTTACATTATACCCATTTTATTTATCAAATTTACATTCATGGCATTCCCTCTCTCCTTCCTCCTCATCTCCTTTTCACACCCCTCCCCCATCGTCCGCCTCCTGCCCTTCTTCCTCCCGCCCTCGCCCCCGGCCCTCCACCCCCGACCTCCCGCCCTTCACCCTCCCACCCTCTGCCCCCGGACCTCTGCCCCCGGCCTCTCGCCCTTCGCCCTCCCGCCCTCTGCCCCAGGCCTCCCGCCCTGCGCTTTCCCTCCCTCCGCCCCCGGCCCTCCGCCCCTGGCCGTCCCTGCCCTCCGCCTCTTACCCTCCGCCCCCAATCCACCACCCCTCCGTCCCGGCCCTCCGCCCCTGGCCCTCCCTGCCCTCCACCTCTCGCCCTCCGCCCCTGGGCCTCCCGCCCTCTACCCCTCGCCCCCTCTGCCCCTCACCCCTCTGCCCCGCCCTCTCTCTCCGCCCCTCGCCCCATGCACCCCTCGCAGCCTCGCCCCCTCCGCCCCTCGCCATCCAACCCCTTTGCCGCTGCATCCATATACTCGTGCGTATGTTCCTCTGTGTCCGTGTCGGTCTCCCTGGTACTAGGGCACTACCTTGCTTTCGTTTTATCCTGGAAGTGGGCAACCGAGCTCTTATCTTGGCGAACAGGGACTAGACCTATCAGAGGGGAAGGGGAGGACGGGAGGTTGGAGAGAGAGAGTTAGCGAATGACATGCTGAGGATGACAAGTTTTCTGTACATCAATGTCGGTTTGGAGGGGGTTGTGGGAACGTACCCATTTGGAGGAGGCTAAGAAGCGGAGGATCGAGGGGTCAGGGCAGCACTAGGGAGGACGACGTGATCCCAACGCTTGGCGTGGACACCTCCCTGGTCGGACATGTTGCTTTACACTGAGAGGTTGAAGACGTGGTCTAGGATCATGTGCATGCCGCAGCAATCGCTGTCCATCTCGAAGAAAAGGAGGGAGAGTGGAAGAAACCTACCATTGGATTTGCTAAGGTTATATTAACTCAACTTAAATCCAAGCTAGTTAACTCAAAATGTTTCAAATTAATGGTAGGGTCTATAGGGTAAAGCGGAGCAAGTTTACGGGGATAGGGAGGAATATCGATGTTTCAAAGGTCATAGAGGTAATTGCCAAGAATTATAGGGTCTATCGGGTAAAAATCCCTAAAATAAAAATATGTAAATACATGAAAATGGACCGGCTAACTAGGGATAAGTTGGTTAATTAATATGTCGTTGTCACCCAAGATAACTAAGTCGAAAACAAGGAAATTATTCAACCACAAAGAAATCGAGCAAGTAAAACAACAGTCTAAGCTACTTCTATTAACCTAGTATAAAGACCAGGAACATAAGGAGCACTATAATAGTGATGAATCTCGTATTCATCATGCTAAAATTGGTCATTTAGGATATGTTCCCCACCATTCACCTGTAATTAATCATTAACAGAGCATTATTAGCATTCATACATGTGTAAATAATATCTGTATTTCATCATGCATAAATTGCATTAAAAATCCCAAGTGTAAATTAGCCCAAAAAGCCGCTAACTTCTCTTATTTTTAAATAATTCATCCTAACTCCAATTGACCCCAAACCACCTCCATTGTGTAGATATTACTAACCTTATTAAATAAAATATAGAAAAAATTACTAACCCCAATAAGTGTCAAATAATCCCAAAGTTCTAATTTCACATCTGACAGACTAAAACGAGCATATCTCCTACATACAGTGTCCGATTTTGGTCTACTCACTTTTAAAGTACTCCATTTTCAAATCCCTTCAAAACAAGACCAATTTCATAAAATTCGGAGCTCATATGTGAAAGTTGGATTTTGGGCCTCTTTTGCGCATTTTAACTGTTTGCTATTTTTGACCTGAGTTTTTATGTGCTTAATTAACCCTTTTAATTTATTTCTTTTTCATTTGTGTCCTTTGATGAAAGTTTAATAAGAAACATAAAAATCCGAATCCAGATCAAAACTTGAAATCAAAGAAACTGACCAAGTCAAGTGTCCGTTGTCAGACTGTACAAAAGTTGTGTGATTCTAACTTCTATTTTATTTTCCTATTTTCTTATCTATTAAAAATCCAAAAAATTAGATTAGTGTGTAATTAATTTTCTTATATTTTATCGTAATTTTTCTAGTTTATTTATCCTCTCTAAAACCACCAAAGAAAATACAAAATCTCAAAAATACGGTTTTTCGTACACATGGAGAGCTACCAAAAATACCACTTCGCACAAGTGACCTCTTTTGCTCCCGAGTCCTTCATGAAAGTTGTAGATCTCGACAAGACAAACAACGTTTGTAAAGAAAATTTTTCGACCTGAGGTCTCCTGCTACTTCTTTTCTATTTTTCTTTGCTTTTAAATTTTGAAAATTTTTTTGTGGTGTGCCACGTGGCAGCCCCTGGGCGTGCCACGTGGCACCCCACTTTCTTCACTCCACCTCCCCCCGCCCAGGTCACGTGCCCAGCACGTGACCCACCTTCTCCTCCTCTAACAAACGGCTCTCCAACCTCCAGGTACCCCCTCCCCTTCCCGCGACTGTTTCCCTCTCCCCCTTGTAACCGCCGCCACCATGCGCGGCCATAACCACCACCACCTCGCCGGCCGTTACTCCGCCCCCTCTCGTAATGGACTTGACCAGCTCCTATAAAGACACCCCCTCGCCGGCTCCAAAACCATTCGCCCTTCTCCAAGATCGCCGGGCGACAGCGGCGCAACCCTCCTTGTGCGTGATCCACGGCAACCCATTGTTGTGCCGCTGCATCCTTGCGAGCAGCAGAAGCTTCGAGGAGTTCCCGCCGCTCCTCTGAGGCGATCATCGGAAGCAGGTCTCCGCCTTCTCCAACCTCCAGGTATCCTCCCCTTTTTTTGCTAACCCTTGCAGGAACACAGCTCACCGCCGCCTCCCTCGGCTGCACAGCAGCTCCGCCGCGCGAAGGCGCGCCGACCACCCGTCCCCATCGCCGCTGGACCGCCACCATCTCCGCCCCAGCCCGCGCGGAGCTCCCGCCTGCGCCTCGCCTCTGCTGTTCGCCTCTGCCCTGTACTGGCGCCTCTGCCCCGAGGCCTCGGGCACCGCCCGCCCCGCCCCGGCAAGCCCCTCCACCGTGCGTCTCCGCTCACCAGCCGGCTGTCCGCCACGCCCACGCGCCACCTCCGCCTCGCACGGTGCCTCCGCCTTCGCGCGGCATCTCCGCCACCAGCTCGCACCTCCGCCACCGCCCACCCTCCATCACGACGCCCAGGCGCCGTTGGATCGGGCGATGGTGGCCCTTGATCCAACGGCCCGGATTCAGCCATGCGTTGCCCCTCGAACCTCAGCTTGGGCTGCCCGAACCTCTGCCTTGGACCGAACGACAGGCTCGGTGGACCCCCGAACCTCAGCCTCGGCCCGAGTCTGCGTCTGGGCCCGAACCACGGACTCGGGTCCCCGAACCTCAGCTCAGGGTCGCCCGAACCTCTGCCTCGCTCCCGAGCCTCCTGGGCGCACGTGCAAGGCACGTGCGTGGTGGAAAATTTGCAAGAAGGCCCCTAACATTGTCCGAATTTGCACAAATACCCCTGCCAGGGGTAAATTACAACCAGGCCCCTCAAGTTTTACTAATTACAGATAAGCCCTCCCAGGGACCTCTTTGCAAGGAAAACTTTATTTTATTTACATTTTAGTCCCTGGAATTTCATTTTAGCATATCTTTGTCATACGGAGTCCGATTTTAGCATATAATATGTCATTTCAAAGCTAATTCCGTGCTATACCATTTAGCATAGCTTGTGAACAGATCTGAGGTTGTTTATTGTCAATTATTATTTGAGGATCATCATTGACTTTTGCAGGCTAAGTTTGACATACTTGTGCTTGAGAAATTAACGATAAACCTGTTGTAGGAGTTACGTTGAGGATTTCAATTTGATTAACCCCTTGTTTTATTGTTGATTATTCCCCAATGATTTAATATTTACAGGGGACAAATCGAGGGTCAATTTATCTAACTCTCGACTTATCTGATCGATGATCAATTTTGAGGAGCATATTCATTGATTATATCTGTTGTTTTGTAACTTGGAGTTGATCAGTTTTCTGGGCGTTAATGATCTCTTTTGATCTGATAGTCTTTCGAGAATCAATCGATAAATTTAATTAAGATTTGAATTTTATACTTTACAGGTCCTGAGCTTAATCATCTCTGTATATTTCCTTGCATTTGCATCTTATTGCATTGTATATTTTCTCAACACAGAAATTAATCAAGCAGAAATGTAATTATTTAATTTGAATTAAGGCCACACAACTAAGAATCACCGTTCCCTGAGTTTGACCTTGGTACAGTTGCCAAGTAAAAATACTCCACAACATTCAAAAGATTGTGGTATTTTGACGATCGAAATCCGCCTCCTATACTACAATTATCTGACTATTAAAGAGGTAGATTTCACGTCCATCAGATAGACTAGGGAGTCAATTCCAGAGAATCAAAGGATTTTATTTCTTTTTAGTGGTTTTTAATTTTGCAATTTTTTTCTTTTTGAAAGTAAGAAGAAAACGACAAAGAAAGAAAGGACATACACATAATTTTGTATTTTTAAATAGGAAAAAAACACCCAACAAATCAAGTAAAAATATATTTGTGTTTTTTTTATATTTTATACTATTTTTGTTATAATTTTTATGTGATTTTTGAAATTTTTATGGATTTTATAAAAATCAAAAACTAAAAAAAACAAAAATAGTTCACAACCAGGAATGATTTTCAAATTGAAAATATCAACTAAGCTCAAAACTCCTGGAAACCAATTTTTATGAAAAACTATATTAACTATCTACAAATAGAGACCAAAATCACAATTTTGGATTTTTCAAAGATTTATATAATTTTTATGGTATTTTTAGGGGTTTTTGAATTTTTAAAGTTTTATAAAAGCAAATCAAATGAAAATAGTATAAAAAATCAAACAAGTCAAAATAAGGGACTCTAATTTTTCGAATTTTTAAGGCATTTTTCAAATTTTTATGATTTTTATAACAAATAGGACTTTTTATACTATTTTTCATTTTTTAATAATAAATAAAGAAAAGAAAAATGACAAATGAAAATTATTACTTAAAGGAAACGCAAGCAGGAGCTAAACCTACTTTTTATGTTATTTTTGGAGTTTGTTTGTTGTTTATTGCAATTCAAGAGAGATAAAATAAAATGCTGGAATTGAGGACCCAAATGCAATTATTTCAAGTCTTAGGGCCAACTGGGAATAAGCAATAAAAGCTCAGGGCCAAAGATACAATTTTTCCAGCTTACATATGTGTTTCTCATGATTCATGCACATAAGGTAAAAATGCAAATATTCAAAAATATTTCTACTTCAGATAACACGTGAAAAACACATTATCGATTGTGCAAATATCTCGCAAAAAACGTGAACGCTCACGTGACTATAGCTCGGCTGGACTGAAATGCAAATAATAAAAGTATGAGGTCCTCACTATAGATAGTTTTTAACTAAATATTACATTTATTATACTGAAACAATATAACATAAAAGATAGGGGTAAAAGGAAATATACCCTGCGCGACACGTGGTCTAAAAAGATCTGATGGTCTGGAACACGGTGCAGGCATATGACTCTGATGCTCTGGCAATGGATCTGACAGCCTAGGGGAATGTAGGGGACGTACGTCTCAGATCTGGTGAGCAGGTACGGATCCAACAGTTTGGAAAGCAAATGTTGATGTGTGGCGTGGATCTGCCCTAGGTCTGATCTGACGTTGAGATTTGGGTGCGATTGGGAGGCTCAGACCAGATATAGGGCACTACTCCTCATCGGACGGCTGGTGATGATGCTGTAAGAACATAAAGAAGGTAGAGGCTGCCAAACTTCGATCGTGGATATCTCGTGCTGCAGTGCTCGGACTAGCTGGATGAGAGGTCCAGCACCTTCATGAAGAGTGTTCGCATCAAATGGATGCTCTGACGGCTCGCTAAAAAGTCGATGAAGAACTGGAAGGTGGATCAACTGGAGCAGCTCCGCCACCTCTATTGGTGCCTGATTTAGACTTGTGCACACCTACACCTACAAGGCATTTGCAACTTGGAGACACAGCTCTGGCCAAGGTTATTCTGTAAAGAAAATAAGGGAAGCGATGGGGATGGGTGGTTTTCCTCCGGCGAAGATGAAGGATAGAGGATTGATACTAATGTAGCTCCGACGAGCGAGATTCAGGTTGATCACGGTGTGTAGGAAGGTGGATGATGACCTAGCAAAACAAATTTGAATGGCTAGATGGTCGAGATGGAGCTCCGACTCGATGGTTGGAGAAAAGATGGTGAACAACGACTAATGGAAAAAGTCGAGCGAAATAGTGAAATGGAAAGAAGTAAAGGGTACTTGAAGCTACTAGAATGGAAGGCGATGTACGACGAATGGAATGGTGGGTCGTAGCCTTGATTCTGCTGTCGGAAGGCAGAAGAGTCTGGTCGCGGCAAAGCTCTCCGGCCAGGAAGTGAGCTATGGCTCAAATCACCACCAAACCGATCACTAAAGGGATCCTCAGGACCCTATCACTGCCCTAAGGATTTCTGGTCGATCAAGAGGATGCGTAGAGCTAGCTAGGGCATGATGGAGGCATATGAGAGAATTTACAGGGAACCTCATATGTCTGGAAAGATCAGGAGAGTTTGCACAATCCGAGGTGAATTCGGATCCTTCTAGGTATCCACGAGGGTCGCGAATCTTCAAGGATGACGCGGGTCTGCAATCCAAGGTGAACAGTGGTCAGAATCAGGTGGGAGAATGCGGAGAAAATGGGTCCAGTGAATGAATGTTTGGGTCGGACCTGGAAGAGATGAGGTTGACTCGGGTCAACAGACACGGATTGACCAATCAGAAATAGGATTTACAAAATAAAAGAAAATTTATTTAAATATAACAAATTATTTTAAAAATATTTTGTCACATGGGTTATAAATTATGGGTATGTAAATTATTTGTATATATGTGTTATAAAACTTTGTAAATAAAATCTATACTTATTTGTAAACTTTGTATATAAATTTTTTTGTATATAAAATCCTTTAATTTGTAGATAAAATCCACTTGTAAAAATTGTATATAAAACTTATGAATAAAACCCCTATAATTATGTACAAAGTTTTGTAATTATTTGTAAAAATCTATATTTCTTTTCTTTCTTATTAAAAATACCTAAAAACTAAAAATCCATAAAAATTTGCAAAAAATCTTTGAAAACTTTTCAAAAAAAGATTTTGTCTCTTATTTTCTTTCCTTTTTTTTCAAATTTTTTTGTAAATACCTTTATTTGCACGTGCATATACATTTTTTTAAAATCATTGTTGACATTTAAACCAGTATGGGATAAAATCGAATAACGGAGCTTGGTTAAGACCTTAATCCACTTAACTTCAAAGGAACCTTATAGGATGTGGAGTTGAGATTTTTCAGGTCCTAGTGACTTAATTCTTTGAGTCCACAAGGTGATGTTCACATGTCATCTTGATTGATCTAAGTAGAATACTTCAAGGCACACATGACCCTTACAAACAATGGATTGACTTGGACACACACTTTACATGTAGCTCTTCATGGTTGAGGTGGTGAGGGGGCAGAATACTTTGGCTTGGGGTAGCACATGGGTGTGTTACAACTAGTGGAACCAGTCATCCTCATCTAGGGAGGGATGTGCATCTCACCTGGTCTAGTATCATTGAGGTCTAATGACATGATGCCATGAGGTTGCGATAATGCTTCAAAAGAGGATAGTCTACAGGTTCAAGAAGAAAAACTCCTTATGTACTATATGTTGTATATTTTTGAAAAATGCAAAAACTCTAAAAAGGGGACATGCCTGATTGAAATGAAATACATGTCGTAATGTATATAGTCGAATAAGAAAAGCTTATGTGATACATTGTCTCATCTCATGGAAGCTTGCAATCAGAGACTTGGCTACAACGGTCAAGCTCCAAGGGTTACGTGGCTACACTGGCCATGGTCCATTCTCTTCTTTCTCCCCTCTTCTTGAGCTGGCTGCACTTGAACTTAGAAAAGAATACCCCGCTCCTCGAGAAAGAGTTGCTAGATCGGGGGACTAGAGTTACCTTGTTAAGGGAGGTTGTTTCTTTGCCATTTTTGAGATGGGGGAGCTATATATCACTTACACAATACAAGTAACAATTCATAGTCATAAGAGTTTGCATATGTAGACTTGTTCTGACCTGACCGTTGAGGTGGCATGACTATAAAATTGTGGAACTTAAAGGTTGTTGAGTCTTGAATCAATTTCCCAACAAGGTTCTGCCAAATTAATAATCCAAAGGTCTGACCGAGCTCCATACTACAATTTTATGAAGATAAGTTTAACAATCAACATTAATTCTCATTTCTTCCCTTTTCTTTTCTTTATTTCTTTTCCACTTCTTTTTCAAATAAATGTTTGTTAAGGACTAGCAAAGGTAAAGTATAGGAGAATGCTGAATCCATTATTCTCATCCTTTATTCTTTTATTTTAGCAAAAATACCTATGCAAATTAACTATAAATCTGTATAAATTCCAACAACTTAGCATTGTGCATGTTGTGTTAATATTGTGTAATTACCATTCTTTTTATCAAAAATAAAAGAATAATGAAGAAAAGAAAAATAAATAAAAAACAAAATAAGTATGTATTTATGCAATAAATGCAGACTTACTCGAACCCTGAGAGAAGGTCAAGTATTGACCTGATCGACAAGGAATAAAATAGGGAGAGATATGGTCCTTATTTATTCTGTACATCACTATTTATTCTATATATATCATTCACTTATTTTATTTCTCAATACAAATATCTCATAACTACTTTATTCCCTAACAAAACTTGAAAAATAAAAATAAGTTTTAAATAAAAAAATCTAATTGTGTACAGTGTACAATACCTATACCTATATTTATCTATTTTGTGAATAATTGTATATATTATTTTTTTAATACTAGTAAATATTACTCATCATTGAATAAAATTAAAATAAATCTGTAAAAAATAATAAAATAAAATACAAAATAAAATCAAATTTTCATTGTATATTAGCACTAATATTGTATATATTGTATATAAACCTAATTAATTAACACATGTAATGAATTTGTAAAAATCCAATAAAAATGTTTTGAAACACTTTAAAATATTATGTATTTTTGAAAAATAAAATAAAATAAAAATATATGTATATAATATATAGGTATATTATACATGTAAATAATAGTAGATTACTGTACATACCATAATATATTTATTATTAAAAATTATTTTACAAAAAAAATCACAACATTTTCAAAACTTTTTCAAAATTTTTTTCAAAACCTTTGGCAAAACCTTTTCAAAACCTTTTCCAAAACATTTTTACAAATCAGTTTACAAATAACTTTTCAAAAAGATTTTTGCAATTTCATATATTACAAACATTTGTACAATATATATGATTTTGATACAAACATAATTTACAAACATTTTGCAAACAAACCATTTTTACAAAATTTATACAAAAAAAAATTTACAAAAAAAATTACAATTTTTTTACAAAACGTTTTGCAAATCATTTTACAAAAAAATTATATACATTTTTGCAAACATTTTTCAAAATGTTTTTATTCTAATTTTATGAATAATAGCCATATTATTAACCTCAAAGTACAAGTTATGGCTAAAGTATATATACAATATATACGATATCCCCTAACTTAGCTCGAACTTTGTCCTCATAGTGATCAAAAAAGCGACGAAGGAAGACATAACTCGTGCTAAGTATACAAAAGTGAAATAACCCTTTTCTACAAAGACTCAAAGGATGAAAGAATGAATTCAATAGAAGTCAGTGATCCCCCCTATACTTAAGATCAAGTAATCCTAAGTATAAAAGACTGTACAAAAGGGAAAATTGATGAAGAGAATGTACATGAAATCAAAGACTCGACTTGTCCCCCCTATACTTAGGGTAAAATATCCCTAAGTATAAAAAAGAATATCAACAGTTGAGGGACAAGCGAGAGAAAAATCGAAGAAATCAGAAACAGATATTACCTCCCCTGTACTTAGGGTCGGATGTTCCTCCCCTGTACTTAGGGTCGGATGTCCTTGAGTATAGGCAACAAAACCGAGTGTAATAGAGTAGAAAGAGATATAAACAACATAAGTTCAACACCCCCTATACTTAGGACAAAGCCTATCCTAAGTATAACAAGAATCCTAAATGAGACATGGGGTGTTAAAGAAAACGGAAGAAAGAATAATCATAGAAGAATACATGGATATAATCATAGAAGAATACATGGATATACAAAGAGGCAGACAGAAGTGTAAATCAAGTATGAGACACAGAAGGTGAGAATCAAATAACACATCTTATAAAAATGAATAGGGGCAACATCAATGGTCAACGGGTCATGATCAAGAAAGGGCTTAGGCGTTGATCGTTGACTCGAAAGGTGGACTCAGAGGACAACTTGGATATGTCAATACTACCCTTGGTATGCACCTTTCTGACCAAGTATGGTCCCTTCCACTTACTATGTAATTTCTGTGGAAATAATCTCAGTCGTGCATCAAAAATCCATACTCTTTGATCAGGCCTAAAACTTCTTATGGCTGATGTGTGAATAATGCCAAATCTTCACTCGATCCTTATAATGTTGGGTACTCAAAAAGGTTGTATCTCTAAGCTCCTCTAGGGTTGCAAACTATGCTTTCCTTTGATATCCTACACTCTCTGGATATAAAATTATCTCTTGTGACTGCCCATAGTGACTTATGCTTTATCTCCACAAGTAAGTGGCATGACTTGCCATAAATGAGTCAAAATGGAGATGTACCCAAAGGAGTCTTGCAGGATGTCCTATAGGCCCACAAGTTCGAGTCCCAAAAGTTGTGACCAATCCTTTCGATCTGGGCAGACAACCTTCTGCAATATAGTCTTAATCTCCCTTTTGAAACCTCGCCAAGACCATTCGTTTGTGGATGATATGGAGTGACAACTCTATGGTCTATGTTGAACTCCTTAGCAAGGGCCCTTACCTTATCGTTGATAAAATGAGCCCCCCATTAGAATCAAAACTATAGGAACCCCGAACCGTAATATGATATTCTTCCTTAAAAATCTTTAAACAGTCCTTGCAACAATGGCTAGGGTGGGGATGGCCCCAAACCAATGACTTAGATAATCTATAGACAAAAAAATGTCTCAAATCCATGACTCTTAGGGAATGGGCCCATAAAATAGATACCCCATGTGGCAGAACCCTCACATAAGTGAATGGGCTACATCGGCAGCATGTCTATATGACTAAAGCTACCCATCATCTGACAGTCAGTAACACCTCTTCACGAATTCATCTGAATTCATGAAGAGTGTTGGCCACCAAAGGCCAAATTGAAGAACCTTTTGTGATATATGTCTCCTAAAGTGATATCCTTCCTGCCTCACACTTGTAGCAATAGGTGAGGATGCAATGGTGCTCCTCCTGAGGAATACACCGACGCCTAACACCATCGCCTCCTTCGTGGTAGAGGGTGGGATCCTCCCAATGTACGACTTGGCTTTCGCTACGAAAGTCTCAAGTTCACTGCGTGGTCCCAACCTTATGGAACTTTCTTGGCATAAGATAGTTCACAATGTCAGCATAACAAGGGAGATAGGTGATAGTAAGAATCACCTCATCTGGGAAAGTCTTAGTGATAGGTGTGGTTGTCTTAGAATTCGCAAGATGCTCTAACCGGGAGAGTTGATCTACCACGACGTTCTTGACTCCAAGCTTATCCTTAATCTCAATAGCAAACTCCTTGAGTAGAAGGATCCATCTAGTCAAATGTTCCTTGGCATCCTTATTAACCATTAAGTACTGGATGGCGGTGTGATCAGTGTATATCATCACTCTAGATCTGAGAATGTATATCGAAACTTATCCAAAGGCAAAGACTATGGTTAGCATCTCCTTCTCTGTATTAGTGTAATTCCGTTGGGCGACATCTAAAGTATGGCTAGCGTAGTGGATGTCAAACGGTAATCCATCCATCCTTTGTCCTAGCACAACCCCTATGGAAAATCAGAAGCATTCGTCATGATCTCGAATGTGAGCGACCAATCGGGTGGTTGAAGGACAAGAGCCTGCACAACCAAATCCTTGAGAGTCTCAAATGACGAAAAACACTTATCATCAACAAGGAACTCGGGGTCTTTCGTGAATATCAATATGCGGTCGGGTAATACAACTGAAGTCCTGAATGAACCGTCGGTAGAAATCAACATGCCCCAGAAAAGACTACAACTGCCTTAGATTAGACGATAGAGTGAGCTTCTTGATGATATCCACCTTGGTCGTATCGACCTCCATGCCCCATTGGAGATGATTGATCATGGATCGTCCCTTGAGTCATCATAAAATGACTCTTCTCCCAAGGTAGACAAGATTGACCTCAATGCACCGTTGGAGCACACGGCTAGGCAAGAAAGACAAGACAAACCCATCATCTTAGACGAATAAATCATCATGAAGACCTATAAACATTCACCCACCATGTTTGAAAAGATGGAAAGTATGCACCTTTGGAATGTAGCTGAGACATTACATAATCTAAAGTACATCCATCTAAAATCAGACGTCCCAAATGGACATGTGAATGTTGTCTTATCCTGGTCTTCAGGTGCAATGGCCACCAGATTATACCCCGAGTACCCGTCAACAAAGCAAGTAGTCATCTTTCCAGCTAATCTCTCAACAATCTGATAAATGAATGGTAGTGGAAGTGATCCTCTTGGTGGCCTGATTCAATCATCTGTAGTCCCACCGACCCTCAAGAAGTGGGTACACCGTAGCAATCTCCTCTCTGGACTCATTCACAACTGTAGTGATACCCATCTTCTTGGATAACCACATGTAATGACTAACTCACTTGGAGTGGGAGATGGGGTAGATAAAATTTGTGCTCCACCACTTGGATATTTCCTTCATCACCACTTCTCGAAGATTCGGGTTCAGCCTACGCTGGAACTCACACGAAGGATAGTGCCATCCTAGAGATAGATGTGGTAGGAGCACATGGACCAGACTTATCCCCTAGAGATCTTCTACCGACAACTGATTGCCTTGCGATTCTCTCAAGAACCTCCATCAAATGAGATTCTTCATCATTAGTCAAATCTGTTGAGATAATTACTACAAACATATTAGGCTCGCCTACAAGGATCTATACTTCATGCTATGCGGTAAGATCTTTAATTCTGGGCTTGTAGGAGTGGGAAAATATGGCTCTGAAAAGTCCGAGTGAAGGATACTAGATCTGAGTGTAAGAACTCTCATTGCTCATCTGAAGTCGATGAAGATAGCCCCACTAGTGTCTCTATCAACCAAACTAGCTCTATCTCCGCCCTGATTGTAGGCTCTGTAGACATCAAGAACGGCAAGTACTCATCAAAACCCTGCCAATCAAAATCTGTGTCTGAGTTTGAGGGATCTAAATATGAGAGACATGAAATGAAATCAACCTCGCTACAAAGAATCTGCATCGTCGGCCTCTAAAGTATTCATCGCCAAAAGTGTGCTCTCGAAACTCTCATCAGCTAACATATGTGAATCTGTCGAGTCTGAATGTGTGACAAGAGCTCGTGAAATCGGACCTGCCCAAACTACCCTCATCATCTGTAATCACAAAATCACACTCGTGGTGATGTTTGGCTTTGAATTTGTTGTCAACTCTGATCCCTTCTTTGAGCTAGAGCAATCTCTGGCTGTCAACTCCTCAATCATCTCTATTTGTATAATCTCATCCTCAATGAAGAAAGTGTAACTTCCCACTATCATGATCATACACAACCTTTGTTGTCGTCGGAAATTGTCGACCAAATATGATTCTGGCATCGGTCATGCAATCAAGGATCTCCATATCCAACACAATGAAGTCCACGGGAAATTTCAGGCCTAAAAGGTGATGACAACATCCTTCAGTACCCTTTCGGCCTCTTGACATATCTAACTACAAACTGAAGTATTGTCCTGCTCTGTCAAAGAGGGCCAAACTCGAAGCGGTCAAGTAAGGCTGTCGGAAGAAGGTTAATCGACGACCTGCTGTCTAATAGAGTACGATCGAACCCTGGTCATGAATGTGGCATCTGACATATGGAGCTCATGCATCTGGTCTCTTGGCTGGCAATCGGTTATGGATAGAAAAGCATGAAGCATGGGTGAGCACATGGATCTCTGCGCTATGGTTGCACCTCTTTCTTCCAACGGATTGTGGTCTTCTCTCTAAGGTTCTTATGGAAGAGGGGGATGTGTTCCAATGCTTCCTGGAGAGTTAGCTGGATATGGAATCGATTTATTATCTGGTCGTTGAACTCTAACTGCCATCTCTTTTTGGGATTTTCTATTTTTTGGCCCTTCCTAAGCAGATTGCTTGAGGGAAGGGTATAGATGGACCCTCCTCAGGAACTAGAGGTCAGGAGTAGGAAAAGGTCTATGAGCATACAAATGGCTGGAATCCATGCAAGCATCATCACGTATTAGTCAGATGGACCAGAAGAAACATAAAACCTTTCCTTTATAAATCTTTTTATTTTCAAATTTTCTCCATTTTTGATTTTTCTAAAGACATCATCCTCAGTTCATGAATAGGAGTCAAAATAGCTGGAGTATCTGTACATGGACTCTTGGTGGCATCAGTACCATTGATAACATCTGAAGAAGTGGCATCAGTACCGCGCTCTGGCCCATCATATGGAATACTGATGGCATCAACACTACCATCTACAACATCTAGATAGTTGATGGCATCAATACCATCGTCTAGATCATCCTCTAAGCGGGTGGCATCAACACCACCATCAACATCAACATCAACGTCATCAGCACTGCTCTCTAGCTCATCTGGCACTCCTGAATGGGCATCTTGTTGTCGCCTAGATGAGGCACCATCTGCTGACTTCCTACTGCTCCTAGATGTTACAAAATTAGCATCAAATAAATAATGCATATCATCAAGTAGCTAACAAGGAGTGTCAGACTCTTTAGATTGTACCTGCTCAGATTTCCTCTTTAGATTGTTTGGATTTGACTCGATCTGTACAGGTATAGTGGCCTTTCCTTGATGATCTCTCCATCTCCTGCCTGAACTCATCCATCTCTCGCCTAAAAGTGGTATACTGCTCTGTAAGCATGCGAGTGAGAACCTCTAAAGCTGGGTTCCCCTACGAGGGTGTATGGGAAGCAGATAGGTTGCTCTATGAAAGTGTTGAGGCTAGCTATGATTCTGCTGCTGGTATGAGTGAGGGAGGATGGTGAAACTAGGAGTGAGCTTGTTGTTACCTCCACTACTGACCCTGGTACTGGGTCGAGGAATTGTGTGTTGGGAGTACTGGGGTTGTTGATGTTGTGTGCTCTGCCCTGATTGTGTCGGAGGCAGCTACTGGGACTAAGCACCCTCCAGTAGACCATCTGAAGTTTGGGTGATCACGGCGGATACTGGGCTGCTGCTGGTACTAGGAATACCAAATCTCGTTGACTTCCATCAATGGCTCCGTCTACTTGTGCAATGGTGGGTGAAGGGACACCAATGGCTGATTACTCTCATAAACCACCATCTGTGTATCTGTGAATGTGGTGGCAACGTAATGCGGGGTGATGCCGCCTCATCTACCCATGTTATTCAATCAAATTAATGATCAAATTAAAAGTTAAGTTCGTTGCAGTCGAGTAACCAAGGACTTCATCAAAAACACCACGAAGACTTAATTAAAAAAATCAAGTTTAAGTGGCAAATTTATTTTACTTGGGCAAGCCCAAGGTCGAACTCAGGGAGGCAACTGTCTCCTAGGTGAATTATAAGTGAATTTTGATGTCAGATTTTAGTGAATATTTTTGGTCTTTTTTAGCAATTTTTATGCAATAAAGGAAAAAACAATGCAATTTCAGGCCAACTTTACAAGTTAAATCAGAAAGATAATCAAATGAAGTCCAAAAATTATAGGCAGAATATGAAAGCTGTGAACCTAGGTGTATACTTTTTTTTTGGAATTTTGTGACTCTAATGAATTTACTATAAATTAAAGATGAATGCATGATGATTTTTACATAATTATTTTAATAAATATAAAACACATTATTTCCAGTTATAAAAATTATCCTAAATGAATCTACAGTATGATGAATCTAGGAAAATTAATAAACCTAAAATTCTATGTGAATTGGACTATTAAAAATCAATTAAGAAAACCACTATTTGATTTATTTAGGCCTTGTGATGGGTGCAAATGCTATGATATTTAGGCACAATTTGGATTAATTTTATCCTACTTATAATGTGATTTTATGGTGATTTTTGGAGCAACAAGGAATTTAATATGAATTAAAGAGCACACACTGGGCAAAATGTAGAAAATTTCACCAATTTAACATTATTAAATTCAAATTGACTCACAAAAATTAGAAAAGTGTCACACAAGATAGAGGACAAGTTAAGCTACAACATGCAATTTTTAGAATTTAAATGATGCTAAATGGACACCTAATTATGCATGCAAAGACATGGGGCAAAATGCAAATACAGAAAATAAAAGTTCTGAAAATAAAACGTGCTGACAGGGACTTTAAATGAAATTACCTATAATTCGGAAGGATGGATGCAAAATTCCCACAAGTCACGCGCTCCTCGTGTGACGCGCATGGCAGGGACTGAGATGTAATTTCTGAAAGTTACAGGGGTCTATGTGCAAATTACCCAGCCCTCACGTAAGAAACACATGCGGGCTAGGCTTGGACAGAGATCGAGGCTCGGGCGGAGGCTCGGGTGGCTCAGGAGGCTCGAATCAGCCTCAGGTCTACTTCGGTTGCTCCGAGCCCTAGGTTAGGGAAGAGGCTCGGAGTCTCCACGTGGCGGATGCTGGGCCGCTAGATCTGGATGATCCAACGATTGCGAGGAGTGGAAATGTGGCACGACGAGGACTGTCAGATCTGAATGATCCAATGGTGGGGATGGCTGTTGGGATGAAGCGACGTGGCTGACTATTGGCCGTTAGATCGAGATGGATCCAATGGAGGCTGAAGCTCGGAGCAGCTGCTACGTGGTGCGACAGGGTCTGTTAGATCTGGATGATCCAACAGTGGTGGGCTCTGGGCGACGTGTAGTGAAAAGGATCGTTGGAACAAGAAGATCCATCGGTAGCTGTGCTTCGTCTTCCCCGGTCCGCCGCCTCCTGCGGCGGACTAAGGGGGCTCCGGTGAAGAGGGTCTAGCTCCACCGCTCCTCCCCGTGCTCGATGAAGGTCGCTGAAGAATCCTGGAGGGCTCGGATTGATCGTGGAGACTTGGTGGAGCGTCCAGAGGTCTTGGATGAAGCGGGGCGGTCTAGAAGCCGGAGACGTCGAAGCTCGAATGCAGCTCTGGCGAAGTTCCGTTCAATGAAGATAGGTGTACCTGCAGGGTTAGCTGGGGCCAAAAATGGAGCCCGTGCACGTGCAGTATGAGGCCTGGAGCAGAGTGGAAGTGGGTTGATGGTCCTCCTCTGCCGTGGCGGCAGAGCCTTGGTCGGAAGCTGGTTCAGGGTGATCTAGGGATGAACAAAGGAGTGCGTGAAGATCAGAGCTTCAAGGCGAAGCTCGGTGGATAGTTGATGGAGGGTGAACTCGATCGGAGAAGACGGAGAAATTACGAGAAAAACGGGATGAAAAGAGAAAAAAGATCGGAGGAGAATGGAGGAGTCTACCTGGGGTCAGAAGCTTAGAGAAGAACTTCTTGGTCTTTCTCAAGGGCCGGTAGCGTCCCGAGCTTGAGCAGCTCGTTGGAGGAGCTGCGATACGACAGATTTTGCTGTGGATCTCACCAAAGGAATATCACTGTCGTCGCTCAATTTCGCCCTCAATCTCTATCACAAACTAGGAGCTAAGAGCTCTGGGGAACCTCCTGCTATGGCGGATGGGATGAACGTTGTCCGGAGATGGGGTATTTATATGGATAAGGTGGAGGTACAGGCAATGGAAGGCGTGGTTTGAGTGGGGTTTATGGAGCGAAGGAGAGGGCGTCATGGGAATCATGGTTACTGGTGAGGATGGAGGAGGTGTGGGCTTCATCGTGGAGCGGTAAATGGGTAGAGAAGGTGGCTGTAGTGGCGGAGAAAATAATAAGGGGCCGGTGAGTAGGCGAAGTGGGCGACGTGCACGAGGAAGGCGGCCCGAGGTAGGAGACGACTTCTCAACCGTTGGATCTTATGATCCAATTGTTGAGAGGTGGGCACTCACAAGCAACTCAGATTAGATCAAATGGAAGGCTGGTCAAGGGTTGAGGGCGAGACACATGGAGAGAGTAGGTAAGGGCGCTGAAGATGTCCCAGATGTGATCTGGGCCATCATCCAAGGGCCGAGAAATGAGGCGGATTGAACGGTGGTGATCTGGTCCTTAAAACGATGATCCAATGGCCATGAGCGTACCACGTAGAAGGCTATGGATGAGGCAAGCGTCAATAGCCGAGATGAGATCTGGGGAGCGATCGAACGGCTGTGGAAAGTTGTGGGATGAATGGTCAAGATCTGAAGGAAGGGGCAGCCATCGGGTGGCTATGAGCATGACGCGTGGTGCTAGGAGAAGGCGGCGCTGGAGAACGACCCTGATTTGATATGGGCCTTGATCGGACGGCTGCGACGTGAGGCGATATGAAGGGCCCAAATCTAAAGGAGGTGAGGATGATCTGACAACCCAGAGGCAAGGTGCGTGGCGGGAGGATGAGTGGGCAGCGTGGCGCAATCAGAGGGTGCCACGTGGCCCAATCTCAATGGCTAGAAAAGAAAGTGAGATAAGGGGGAGAAGGTGGTCAAATTTGGAAAAACTCAAAACCATAAAAGTTGTAGATGTCGATGAGAGCTACAAGTTTTATGTTGACTAAAAACAGAAATGAGGTCAAATAATGTATTAAAATACAAGGATACAAAAATACATACGTATAGTGTACAATGGGGCCCCAAAACCCAAGTTTTTCATACGAGCTCCGATTTAAATGAAATTGGTCTCATTTTGAAGGTCTCTAAATTTATATTATTTTAAAAGTGAGTAGACCTAGATCAGAGGTTGTATGAGAGAGATATGTGTATTCTAAAATCTAAGGTATGGGTAATTATTCAAGTTAGAAATTTCTGGTATTTTCCGTGTATTATTTGTCAGTAATATATATAGTATGGAGTTGATTTTATTGGTTTTGGAGTGAGTATAAAATATATACAAATAGGTGAATATGCTGAATATTTACAAGTGAATTTGGCTTCTTATTTAATGCAAATATGAATGCTAAAATGCAGACATTACTTATGCATGCATGAAAGATAATTATGCAACATAAGTGGAAATATGCATCTAATTACTCGAGAACAAGACTCTATTTCAACTTTAAGAGTGATGAATCCTATACTTAATCCTTGCTCGTCCCCAAGCAACTAAAATGAAATGCAAAAGTGAAATGAGATTGGGTTCCATACCAAGGTCATGAACAAAAGTTGAAAATGGAGCTCGACTCGACCTTTGGATTAATTGTGTGGCGGAACGTTATTGCGATCTGAACTTAAGACCTAACAGACTTCAAGTTCCACAAGTCTTCTATCCAAGACGCCTTAATAGTTGGGTCAGAACAAATCCTCAAACACAAATTTCTTATGACTATGATTATTACTTGTACTGTGTAAGTGTAAAATAGCTCTCCACATCACAAATGGCTCAGAACCAGCCTCCTCTAACAAGGTAACTCTAATTCCCCGGTCCAGTAACTCTTTCCTCGAGGAGCGAGGTATTCCCTTCTAAGTTCAAGTGCGACCAACTCAAGAGGAGGGGGTGGAGAAAAGAATGGATGGTAGCCAGTGTAGCTACCTATCCTAGGATGCCTGACCAGTGTAGCCAAGTCATCCAGTTGCAGACTTCTTACTAATATGCATACTCTGACAGGTATTTTATTTTCTATTTAGCCTGTCTATTTTTTTGGAGTTCTTGCTTTTTTTCTTTTTCTTTTTCTTTTTTTGAACTATATACAAGGTGCAGCATGCACATCAGGAGTTTTTCCTCTTGAGCCAGTAGACTATCCCTCTTTCGAAGCATTATGGCAACCCACAGCGTCCCGTCTTTAGACGTCAACACCACCAAACTGGGTAGAGATGCACTACCCTCCCTAGAGGAGGACAGATGTTTCCACCCGTGTGCTACTCCAAGCTAAAGGAATCTACCTCCTCACCATCTCATCAATGAAGAGCTATGTTCATTGTGCGTGTCCTAGTTAGGTCATTATCTAAAAGAATCATGCGTGTGCACGAAATATTCTACTTAGACTTATCAAGATGGCATGTGAACATAGACTTGCGGACTCAAAGAAGTAAGTCACTTGACTTGAGAAATCTTAACTCCAGTTCCTATAAGGTTCCTCTGAAATTAGGTGGATTAAGGTCAAATCAAGTCCCTCCTCAACATCTATTCATAACTTGGTTCAGAACCCACTAATGTTTCACTTTGCATATGCAAGATATGCAGATGAGGTGCAGATGACATGCTATGAAATGCAAGACTCTTTTTCTTTCTTTTTAAGAGATGATGTGCAAGAATAAATAAGAATGCTTTTTTTTTGAAATTTGGTATACCTCCTATGTTACAAAAATTTACAAGAGTTTTATAAGTATTATACAAGTTATACAATATACAAGTGTTATACAATATACAAGTATACATGTATTTTATAAAAACAATTCTCCATTTTTTTCCCAATTTTACCCATCCCTGTAATTATTGTATAGTATATACAAAAAATACATGAAAGTATGAGCTATGGGTAAAGTATATATAATATATACACGCCCCATATACTTAGAGTGTGCTATGTCATCATAGCACGAAAAAAGAGGAAAAAGACATAGCTCGTGCTAAGCGTAGGAGAGATAAAAGAACAAAAATGTATAGAAGTCGTCCTGCCCCCTATACTTAGGCTCTGGCAGCCTAAGTGTAGAAGATGATAAAAAATGGGGCGGACGAAGTCAAGAGGGCAAGTGGAGGAGAATATATACAAGATGGGCATCGGTCCCCCCTATACTTAGGCTCAGGTCAGCCTAAGTATAGGACGGAAGTGGAATGAGGACCGATGTGATATGGAGGATGTACAGTGAATGGACTCAGGTGACTCTCCCCCCTATACTTAGGATATGGTCTTCCTAAGTATAGTCATAGATGAAAATATATGAAGTTGGGGTGAGTGATTAGAGTCACATGAGGGAGGGGAAGAATGTACAGGAATGGTGGGTATATACAAGGATAACGGTCTGAATCTTTCTAGATGCTGCTGATGACGAGAGTTCACTGCTGCAAGGTCTCATGTGCGGCTCTATGTGTATCTGTTGAATCTGTCTCACGTATGAATACAATCTCCTCAACATGGACTAACTGTTCATTGGGTTCGATGAAGTGCTTCAACAGTTGTCCATTGACTAAAAATGTTTGTGTGTCATCTGTGAGATCTGAGATCTCAACACATCCCCACTATCGTGTACATCACGGACAATGAATGGGCCTGTCCACTTGGATTTCAGCTTGCCTTGGAAAACCTCCAGCCTTGCATTGAACAACCATACCTTCTGTCCAGGAACAAAGGTCTTTCGTCTGATACATCTATCATGTCAATGCTTTACTTTGTCCTTGTACACCAAACTGTTGTCGTATGCTCGGTTTCAGACTTCCACAAGCTCATTCAGATCCATTTCTCTCTGTTTCTGCCCTAGGTGTGTGTTCCAATTGACCTTTTTTGATTGCCCATTTTGATTTGTGCACTAACTCTGCGGGCAAATGGCACGGCTTCCCAAATACCATCCTAAATGGGGAGGTTCCTAACGGTGTCTTGTAAGCTGTCCTATAAGCCCATAGGACTTGATCCAAGATCTGAGATCAGTCCTTCTTGTCTGGGCATACAAGCTTCTGCAATATGGTTTTCACCTCCCTATTCGACACCTTAGCCATGCCATTGGTCTGTGGGTGGTAAGGATTAGCGACATGGTGTTTAATGACGTAATCCTTCAAGAGCTTCTTCACATCTCTGTTTACAAAGTGGCTACCCCCATCTGATATCAACATTTGGGGATCCCAAACCTAGAGATGACGTGATCTCTAATGAATTTACAGACAGTCCTGCTGTCTGCGACTCGGGTAGGGATAGCCTCCACCCACCTTGACAGATAGTCTACCGCCAGAGGGATGTATTCGAATCCGTGGCTAACAAGGAATGGGCCCATGAAGTCGATGCCCCAGGCGTCAAAGACATCACAAATGATGACATGCTGCATCGGCATCTTATCCTTGGAACCAACAGTTCCTCCCATTAGCTGGCATACTGGGCACAACTTCGCAAAGGTGATCGCATCGTGAAACAGAGTCGGATAGTATAAGCCACACTGAAGTACCTTCCTAGCGGTCCTCTTCCCGGAGTGTTGTCCTCCTGCCTCCAGACTGTGGCATAAAGAAAGGACACTCTGATATTCCTCTTGAGGAATACACCGTCTTGAGACACAATCCGGTGCTTCAAAGACAAGGATCGGATCCTCCCAGTGGTAATGTCTTGAATCTGACTTTAGTCGGTCTACGTGGCTCTTGGGCCAATCTTCGGGACTTTCTTGGAGACAAGATAGTTGACGATATTGGCGTACCATGGGAGTGAGTCGACAAAAAAATCGACTCGCCAGGGAAGGAGTCTCAAATGGGCGTATCATCAGAAGCATTAAGATCCTCGAGATGGGAGAGGTGATCAGCTACTACGTTCTTTTTCCCAGGTTTATCACAAATGTCCAAATCGAACTCCTGGATAAGTAGAATCCACCTAAGAAGACGCGCCTTCGCATCCTTCTTTTCCATTAAGTATCGTAGGGTTGTATGGTCTGTGAACACAACTACCTTGGGTCCGATTAAGTGAGATCTGAATTTATCCAAGGCAAACACTACCACAAGCATCTCCTTTTCCGTAACTATATAGTTACGCTGAGCAGTATCAAGCACTTTGCTTGCGTAGTTTATGGCGAACGGGACACCATCCCTCCTTTGTCCTAACACAACCCCAACAACAAAGTCTGAGGCGTCCGTCATGATCTCAAAAGGCAGAGACCAATCTGGGGCTTGTAGGATCGGGGTGTCCATGATCATTCTTTGTAATTGCTTAAAGGCTTCAAGACATTTGTGATCAACAATGAACTCCATATCCTTGCCTAAAAGCTCAGTTAGCGGTTGAGCAATATTAGAGAAATGCTTGATAAATCTTTGATAAAGTCCAACATACCCGAGGAAAGACCGCAACTGTTTCATGTTGGTTGGTGGCTGGAGTCGTCTGATCACTTCCACCTTGGTAGAGTCAACCTACATTCCTCTTTTGGAGATGACATGCCCCAACACAATGCCCTCCATCACTAAAGTGACTTTTCTCCCAGGAGAGCACCAGATTGACCTCACAACATCGCTTGAGGACTCGGTCCAGATTCCTAAGATAAGAATCGAAGGAATCGTCGTGGACCAAGAAGTCATCCATGAAGACTTCCAGGAATTCACCGACCATTTCGACGAATACATCAATCATGCACCTTTAAAAAGTACCAGGAGCATTGCATAACCCAAAGGGCATGCGCCTGAAAGCATAGGTACCAAAGGGGCATGTAAATGTGGTCTTCTTCTGGTCCTCAAGAGCTATGTCTACTTGATTGTAGCCCGAGAACCCGTTTAAAAAGCAGAAGAATTCTTTCCCCGATAATCTCTCTAAGATCTGATCAATGAATGGTAGGGGGAAATGATCCTTCTTCGTCGCAGCATTCAGGCATATGTAATCCACATAGACGTGCCATGGCGTGGGTACTCGGGTCACAATCTCCTCCTTCTTCATTGGTGGTAGTCTGAATTCCTGACTTTTTCGGGACAACATGGATTGGAGCCACCCATTTGGAGTCGGAGATGGGATAAATAAAACCCGCATCGCGCCATTTCTCTATCTCCTTCTTCACTAACTCTCGTAAATTTGGATTCAACCGACGTTAGAATTCACGAGAGGGTTTAGCCTCATTCTCCAAGGAAATATGGTGCGAACACAGAGCGAGATTTATCCCGTGGAGATCGAAGATGCTCCAGCCTATCGCCTTGCGGTTTTTCTCCGGGATCTCTAGCAAGCGAGATTCCTGCTCCTCGGCCAATTGCGAGCTGATGATGACCGGATACTTCTTCTCTTGTCCCGCAAGGAAGTCATTGATGAATCCACATTTCATCGTCTTTATTCTATCATTTTGGCCTCAAAAACCCTGGCAAATGCGTGTAAATATCGTTAATTCCTGCATCTTAGCATTCATGCATGTGCATGTAAATAGTGTATAAAATACTGTATTTAAGGCCAAAATTATAGAATGAATAAAATAAAAGAAAAATAATAAATTATTTTAAATATTTTATGACCCAAAACTCCGAGACCTAGGCATCTTGATGAATAGGTCGACCAGGAATAAAGTACGGGGAGATAATGGTCAGAATACAATAAAAATTCCTTTAATTCATTCATTCTTTATTCATTTTGGGACCTAATTTTGGTTCCACTTTTTATACCTCAAATAAAGAAACTTTGTACATGAAAGTTGTAGATAATTTAATAAATAAAAATACAAAATTTATTTCATTAAAAAATAATGTACAGATAAAAAGTTATGATCTGAATAAGATTCCAGAATCCTAACTTCCCAGACCTGTATCTCCCTAATAAAACTCCAAATGTACAAACTCACCTTTAGTTGTATATAATTTAAAATAAGCTATTTAATAAAGGTGGTTTCACATTTGACGGATCTACGGTTTGAAAGTTGAGTTTTGGACCCCTATTGTATACTTGTACAGAATAAAATATTCATTTTATTCTTTATTCATTATTTTCATAATTTTATATTTTTATAATTTTGTAAATATTACTTATAATATATTTGTATATTAAAATCATAATAAAAACTCAAAAAAAAAATACTTGTATAAATAGCATACCTAGGTATAATACCTATACCTATACCTATAAAATTACTATTTATATTTTATTAAGTGTACAAAATACATCAGAAAAATAAAATAAAAATATTTTTAAGTGTATAAAGATATTTTATAAATATATAAAATAATGAACATAAATAAATAAATTAAAAAGATAAAATATAAACAAAATAATAAAATATATAGATATATATTATATAGGGTATACAAGGTAACTTGTAATTATATACCTCATAAAAATAAATAAAAATCACCATAAAATTCTTTACAAAATAAGAAACATTTTTTATTTTATAACCTAAAATTAATAAATCCATATACTATTTTATTTTGATTTTACAAATAATTATCGCCTGGAATTTCCTGGTTGGCCCATGTGGACCAACCAGGAGAGGTCAAGTGTTGACCTCGGTTAACTACCTGACCGAGGTCTGCCACCTTCTGACAGCGGGATTTTTGCCCCGTTTCGAGAAATTTTGGAGCCTAATCCTTTCGTCGTCTTCCCTCGATTCCTTCTTGGAAATTTTTCCCTGATCATCACTAACCCACGCCACACCTTCAGATCACACAAAATCTCCATCATTTGCATGTGGCCCTAGCTTGAAGAAGACGCCACCACCATGAATATATTTGACCCTCCATCTTCAAGCTCGGATTTGAACCCCCTTAGCACCCGCTTCACTCCAGTTTTGGTGCCCTTGAGTTAGAGGAAGGTGACAGCTTCCGCCTCCGTGCGTCAGATCGGTCGAGCAAGCATCAGGGCAGCTCCACCACCTCTGCCATTCGCCGGCGTCGAGGTTCCCCCACCTCTGGTTCCGACCATTGAGGTACCCCCTTTCCCTTCCTCCTTTTTGTTTCTTTTTGATCCCTGTAGCTGTAGGAGTAGAATAACACCTTTAGATTCGCCCACCGTTCGCTATCTCGCTCATTCGCACTCCATCGCCGATGTGCACCGCTTGCCGAAGCTCCTCCATTTCCCATACACCATCTCTGATGCCTATTCTGCCTCCACGGGGTCCAGGCACTTTGCCCTGGTCCCCTTCACCCCTTTTTACAGGTCCAAATGCACTCAACGCACCTGGGTACCATTTTGAAGCATTCGCCGGAGCTACCTGGAGCTCCAAGCTCCGCCACCCTCGCATCAGCACCTCCGACCTTCTCCGACGATGTTGAGTACCCCAGCACATAGAGGGACCTTCCAGGAGCACGCCTAGTCGCTCTTCACTCTTCCAGACCGTCGGAGACCCGAGAGCTAGCTCGGGGAAGTTCGCCTCGCCGGCGTTCTTCCCCGTTCTCCCCCTTGGCCTCTCCGCCGTTCGATCGGGCCACCACTCTAGTTTTTATATCAGCCGTTGGATTGCACCACACCCTCACCGTCAGATCTTCGGCCGAAGATCTAATCTCTACCGTCCAGCTGTGAACCGTCATCGCGCGTTGTGCGCGTGCCACGTAGATAAGTGACCGCGTCCCAGCCATCCGATCGTGCACGAGGAATTTAGGCATGGGTATTTTGCACCTACACCCTCGCCAATATTGCATTTTATTTTTAGTCCATGAACTTTTATTTGTAGTTTAAATATTTATGTAATATTTGCATCCAGACCCTCGTAGTTTCCATATTTGCACTTAGGTCCAGTCTACGTCATCTCACGCGACCCGTGCACGTGGGGTGGTGGGCATTTTGCAAGGACCCCCTAGGGGTTTGTCTATTTCGATTTAATCCATGAATTTTTTAATTAAGTTGTAATATTTTGGTAAAATTGCATCTGAGCCCCTGCAACTTTGTGAAATTGCAAAAATACCCCTGCTAGGTCACGTGCGCAGTGTGCGTCAGTTTGGACATTTTGCAGCGAACCCCCTCCGAGTTTGGGTATTTATTTTTAATCCAGAAAATTGTATTTAACGTTATATATTTTTGGAAAAATTGCAAGTAGGCCCTTGGACTTCTGTATATTTACGTTTATGCCCTTGCCAGTATTGTAATTTTGCTTGGATGTTTGCATTTGTATCATGCATCATTTTAACTCGAAAAATTACCAAAAAAATATCATAGGCTCCTGTTGCATTGTAGTTTAACGCCATATTTTTAGTTTGCATTTTTAATGCATTTTCATATTTATTAAAAATCTAAAACATGCATTTTCAGCACTGTTTGCATTAGAAAATACATAAAAATTATAAAAAGTCTTTTAAAAATTACAAAAAATTTTATATTTTGTGTGTCTTAGCTTATTTTATTTTCTAACCAAAAACCCTAAAAATTACAAAAGAAAACCCCTAAAAATAGCAAAATTCTCAAAATCTTATAAAAATCAAAAAAAATTATAAAAACTCCAAAAATTGTGTTTCCTGTCTTTGAACTTTTCTTATCCTATTATCTATCTCTAAATATTAATTTGAAAATTTTTCACTCCTGTTTGCTATTTTATTTCTATATTTTTGTCTCACATATATATTGTATTCACTATTTTCAGTATTTTTTCCTTTAAAAATACCAAACTAATTAGGAAAAATCACAAAATCATTAGAAAATGTAAAAAGACCAAAATCATTTTATTTCCTGAGTTTTCCCTATTTTTACCTATTTTTATAAGTACTTATTCCTTTCCTTTCTTACTTTGTAGATATACTTTATTTTCTCTTTTTAAAGAAAAAGAAAATATAAAAAAGAAAAAAATATAAAATATAAAAAGAAAAGATAAAATCAGAAATTAAAAATCTGAATACAAAAAATAGAAAATTAAAAATTAAATAAAAAATATATAAAATTAAAAACCCACAAAAATTTGCATATTTAAAGGCAATTGCTCACTTTCACATTGATCTTTGTGCACTCCTACCTTGTTCTATCTTGTTTGCTCCCTGAGTTCGACACTCTACACACTTGCACTATACACACTTATTGTAGAGTTATAATAAATTTTAACTCCACCTTGCTTCTCATTGTTTGATTGATACTGTGGGTTAATTGTTGATTTAATCGGGGATTTACCGAGAGTCGCCGCAGCGACTTTGTCTCAGCCTTGTGTGAGACATTTAGACCCTTGTGAGTCTCGGTTAATCATGCATACTTAAGCATTGTGGGTAAAGGTTTGAGCTTAGGTAAGCTGTGATCATCAAGGAAATCTGGCTCAATCGAATCTGGCTCTGTGCTTGTAGTGGCTGGATTTGTCCTTGAAATTGCTGCCACGAACTCATTCAGCTCTGGAGTCAGATCGTCAAAGGTTTCCAAGCAATCAGCAAAAGCCACGTCTGACTCATCATCCTCATCTTCTAATTATCCTAAAGAGGGAAGGATTGACATGCCCAGCTGGGCCTCTAAGTCATTGAAGATGTAGGGGGATGCACATTCTGCGTTGTACTCATTTATAAGGATCTCGCAAACTGACTCATGCACCAGATCTTCTCCGGAGGAGAAGGACTCATCGTGCTAGCTGGGTTCTGTCTCCATGGTCCAACGGTGTCTACACGAATACAATCTGCTTCAGACGAAGAGTACTCGGTGCTAGATTCTGATTCTGGCCTCTACCACCTGGTCTGCTTCATCTCAAGTTCCTCATCTCCTCCTGAAGTTTGGAACTGGATTTTCCCAATCTTGTAATCAAACAAGGCCCCTACTATTCTGAGGAATGGCCTTCCTAATATGATCTGGGAATCTCTCTAATTGCGAGGGGTCTCCATATCACGGATTGTAAAGTCCACCATGTACTCTTGACCCTCGACTTTGATGACGGCGATCCTTAATTCTCCTTTGGACCTCTTGGTTGATTTATCTGCAAACTGAAGTAAGGCTCTGGATTTCCTAAGAGGTTCAAGATTAAGCTGCTCTTAGAGGGCTGTAGGCAATAAGTTAATTGAGGATCCGTTGTCAAGGAGTGTGTGCAAACGCAGTGTCATCGACATGACTCACCACGTAATGTGCACCCATGTCTCTTCGTTTCCTCGGAAACACATTCTTTATTGCGCAAGTAGTGGCTACTAACAGAACGTGTTTCTCAACACGACTTTTGATCTTCCTGTTGACCCTAGTAGGTGTGCATCTCGCCTTAAGGTATTTCTGGAATGCAGGTGTCATATCCACATACTTGTCAAAAGGGATTGTGACCTTGATGTATTTATTGCAAAACTCTGCTATCTCAGGGTCATCTTTTTGTATTTTTCAAGTTTTCTTCTTTCCACCCATAAGAGCTCGGGGGAAGGTATTATTGATGCTAACTCAGATTCTGAAACTGGAATATTTTCATTGAATTCAGGGACTGAGTTCTGTACATGACTCTGACACTTAGACGGGCTCGGACTCTGAGTCTGACTAAAAGGAAACTTCTATTGCAAAATCGGTGATGCGTCTTCCGCGACTGCTGGGACATCCTCCTCGGATGGAAGTGCAGGCTCCTCATCGGTCTTGCCGGACTCACTACTGGTGCGGTTCTCCTTCTTCTTCGAGGACTTGGAAGTCCTCTTCTTCTGCTGGTGGTGGTGGTGCTGCTGATCCTCCTCCTCCAAGTTCTCCTCATGTAGAGACTTGGCGACATCTTCCTCCGATGCCCGTACCTGATCAGGTATGATCAAGGTCCTTCCTCTCCTGAGGGACATATGATTGACATTATCGTATAAAAGGATCTCATGTTCAGATAAAAAGTTATCTGAATAGTTTACCTGATCTCGTGGTTGGTTCTGACCTTGATTCAAGCTATTTGGGTTGGCCTGAACCTGGGCGGGAATTGGGGTCTTTGGCACCATCTACTGGTCCTGGGTAAGGGAGACACGATTCATATCGGTTCTCATATCCAGGTAGTCATTCTGAATCTATTGGACCCTATCAGTCAGGGCCTCGATCATCAAGGTGAGGGACTCCAATTCACTGGTGTGCTGGGCTTGTTGGTGCTGACTCGAGGATGAGTTCTTGTATTGGCCCTGCTGGCCATGCCAGTATTATTGCTGATGGGAAGATGGTGGAGGGCCCTGTTGGCCCAAGTGGAACGTGTGTTGCTGCTAGTGCTCCTGAGGCTGGTACCCTTGTCCGGGCTGGGACTGTACGAAGCGTGGTGCAGGGATGGAGTTGTTTTCCTGGTAAGCTAGGGAAGGTCGGTGTGGCTGGCCGTTCCCTATCCCCGACTATCTGCCGACAGGGTCATAGCTGTACCACAGTCCGTTGATTTCGAACACCTGTTGAAGCTCCTCGTATCCTGTATCCACTTGTGGGGGTACGTGATGGTCCTGCTGAGTATATGTATGCTCCTCTACCCAGCTACTCTGAGGCCCCGATGTCTGTTCCTGTACAAGATGAACTCGATGTACAGGTACAGGTGGTGCATAAGGGGTTGATAGCCGTATCTTGGCTACCTTCTCAGTCAGTTCCTCCACTTCTTTTGGCAATCGCGAGAGTGCCTCAAGGTCAGTGACCCTCTTGTGAATCTTCTCGACCATGGTTAATTTGTCAGCTATTATCTCCATGCTGGGGATGAGGTCGTCCGTCAGATCTGCTACAGTCCTCCTAGTTGTCTCGTTGGATAGGCTTGAGGGAGACAACGGATAGGCCCTGGTGGCCTAAGATCTGCCTGTTTCCGCCATCTGCTCTAGGATCTTCCATACTGCATCTTCATTCTTGTTCAGATAGCTTCCTCCACAGGCGGCACTCATCAACCCCTGCATCTCCGGGATCATGCCACAGAACAAGGTTTGGACTAAGATCTCTTTTGTAATGCTGTGGCACGTGCATTTCTACGTTAAATCATTAAATCTGTCCCAGGCTTCATGGAATGGTTCATTAGGTCCTTGGGAAAAACTCGCGATCTTGGTTCTCACCTGGTTAGTTCTACTGAGTGGGTAGAAATTTTTCAAGAATAGGTCCTTGAGTTGCATCCAGGTTGTACATATCACCCTGAGATTTTTCAACCAATGTGCAGCCTTATCTCCTAAGGCAAACGGGGTGGCTTTTAGCCTGATGTAATCTTGCCCAACCCTAGGGTGACTAAAGTTGTTGCAAACAAGCTCGAAGTCTCTAAGGAAGGCATATGGTTCTTCATTGGCATTCCTGTTGAACTTCGGTAGCAAGCTCAGAAAGTGGGGCTTCAGTTCGAATGCTTCAGGGGGGACCTCAAGTACTAGCCAACTATGTATTCCATTCTCTGTGGGATTGTAGGCGTCTACCATGGGTTGATCAATTTCTTCATCCTCAATCACCTGTCCCATTCTTGCCATCAGATCTGCATTTAGTTGCTCGGCTCTAGCTAGCCGGGCCAGGATTTGGTGCAGGGGATCATCTCTGGGTTCCTCTTCATAAGGGTGTTTCTTCGGAGGCATCTTGTCCTCTTCACCTGGGTAAAGAAGATGGTCTAGGTTAGAGGACATATCAAAAAAAGGGATTCTTATCGAGGAGATGGTCTTCCTCGGTGAGATTAGAGGAGAGAAAAGGGTTGATTTGAGAGTAACCACCCTGGGGTTGAGGGATCCCGAACTCAAGAGGGCCATGAGCTCGGGTTGGCCCAAGTTGCGCTTGGGCCGGTGAAGATGAGCTTCGTGGGGGGCTCAAAGAAAGATTGGCGAATCGAGAGTAGATATCCCCCCCAGTCGGTCATCTTGGATGGTGAGAAGAAGATCCGGGAGTTCTAAGTGTAAGATAGGATTTTACTCCTACTTGAAGCAAGAAATTGAATCCAAACCCTGTTTTTTCACACTCAACATGGTGAAGGACTCGAAATCGAGTCTGAATAACCTTGTTAATTTTAAGTGTGGATTAATCAGATAAGAAGCAAAGGTTACGTGACCTATAGGGAGTCGGCTAAAAGACGGATGCGTCTCCCTTGTTTAACATGTCACCTAAGATACCAACGCCCTTCCTTTCTCCGCTCCTATCACCAGCCAAAAGTTTAAGGTCCTGCCCCTATCTACCTACAGAGTAGGCAGAGGCTGACAAGGCTCTAACTTCGCCCCTATCTACCTGCCGGAGCAGGCAGAGGCTACTAGCAACTTGTCACGGTGCACCACAATTTCGCCCCTATCTACTTACCGGAGTAGGCGGAGGCTACTTCGCATTGGTCAGTTGAACCCAAAGCTCAGTCGGTGTTATTTGCTCGGATCGGGGTACGCGATATGGAAGGCAGGGATTTTTGGCTCTGGCCTAGGGTGTTCACACACTCTAGTACCCTCACTCAACCTGAAAACAAGGTCGGGGTTAATTTCCCACAAGTAGAATTTCTGATTTTTTGGTTTTTTTGGTGAATTCTATTTAGCAATCCCAGTTTTAAATTAGGTGATCACTGATTTAATCCAACCACAAAGCACGCCTATCGTCCAGTCCCAATTTCCTTTTTTCCTAAGTTTGAAAAGCCAAGAAGAAGGAGTCGAGAAAAGCCGATGCAAGATAAAACAATGATGGTATGCAAAGTAGAGAAGACTTACAATGATCCCTTCGCTTTTATGCAGGATGCAGAATAGAATTGAAAACTTTACACTATATGCAAATGCAGACGATAAAATACGGTCATAGACAGGCAGTTCTATTAGCGAGTGAAGCACAGATTAAATTTGGCTAGATCTGATGTCTAAGTGCGTCTCTTATGTGTGAAGTGTGGTCCTAGAATTTTACGAGCACAAGCAAGTCCTAAAGTAGCTCTAAGAGCCGCAAGTGCAAGCCTAATCTACAAAAAAGCAATCCACACAGCACACAGGGACACATTTCCACTATCTTTACACACGCAAGAACCCAAACGGGAACTACTAGAAAAAATGCAAAAATAATGAAAATGACAACAATTACAAGTCCTCACAATCACTCAAAATATTTAAATGCAAGCTCCTCGAAGCGCCTTCGACTCCTCATTTTCCTCACACCAAAATAAGTTGAGGTCAGATAAAGGACGGCACAAAATGCATAAAAATAAATGACATAGAAATATTAACAAGAAAAGCCAGGAATCAGACTACCTGGGGATGGAAAATCAAACACCCAAAATTTCCTAAAAATTAACCTAAGCCGTGCCTCCTCGGCAACAGTGCCATTTTGATGCCGCCTCATCTACCTTGTTAATTCAATTAAATTAACGGTCAAATTAAAAGTTAAGTTCGTTGCAGTCGGGTAATAAAGACTTCATCAAAAATACCACGAAGACTTAATTAAAAAAATCAAGTTTAAGTGGCAGATTCATTTTACTTGGACATGCCCAAGGTCGAACTCAGGGAGGCAGCTATCTCCTTAGGTGAATTTTAAGTGAATTTTAAGGTCATATTTTTAGAGGAATATTTGGTCTTTTTAGCAATTTCTATGCAATAAAGGAAAAAAAACAATGCAATTTCCGGCCAACTTTATAAGTTAAATTAGAAAGATAATCAAATGAAGTCCAAAAATTATGAAACTTGGCCAGCAAATGAAATGCTATGAACCTAGGGTCTACATTTTTTTGAATTTTTTGACTCTAAATGAATTTACTATGAATTAAAAATGAATGCAGTATGATTTTTACAAAATTAATTTTAATAAATACCAAAACACATTATTTCCAGATATAAAAATTATCCTAGATGAATCTAAGTATGATGAATCCAGGAAAATTAATAAACCTAAAATTCTATGTGAATTGGACAAATTAAAAATCAATTAAGAAAATCACTGTTTGATTTATTCAGGCCTCGTGATGCGTGCAAATGCTATGATTTATGGGCAAACTGTAGAGTACTTTATCCTAGGTCTAATGTGATTTTATGGTTATTTTTGGAGCAACAAGGAATTTAATATGAATTAAAGAGCACACAGTGGGCAAAATGTAGAAAATTTCACCAATTTAATATTATTAGATTCTAATTGACTCACAAAAATTAGACAGTCACACAAGATAGAGGACAAGTTAAGCTACAACATGCAATTTTGAGAATTTAAAAATGATGCTAAATGGACACTTAATTATGCATGCAAAGACATGGGGCAAAATGCAAATACAGAAAATAAAAGTTCAGAAAATAAAACGTGCCGACAGGGACTTAAATGCAATTACCTATAATATGGAGGGGGTTGATGCAAAATTCCCATAAAGTCATGCCCTCCTCACATGACGCGCTTGGCAGGGATTGAGATGTAATTTTTGAAAGTTACAGGGGTCTCTATGCAAATTACCCAACCCTCACGTGAGAAACACGTGTGGGGCTAGGCTCGCGAGACTTGGGTAGAGGCTTGGGTGGCTCAGGAGGCTCGGATCAGCCTCGGGTCTGCTTCAGTTGCTTCGAGCCTAGGGTAGGGGAAGAGGGTCGGAGTCTCCACGTGGTGGATGCTAGGACACTAGATCTGGATGATCCAACGGCTGCGAGCAGTGGAAACGTGGCGCGACGAGGACCCGTCAGATCTGAACCATCTAACGGTGGGGATGGCTGCTGGGATGAAGCGGCGTGGCTGACTATTGGCCATTGGATCGAGATGGATCCAACGGAGGCTGAAGCTCGGAGCAGCTGCTACGTAGTGCGACGGGGTCCATTAGATCTGGACGATCCAATGGTGGCGGGCTCGGGGCGACGTGTCGTGAAGAGGACCGTTGGATCAAAAGGATCCAACGGTAGCTGTGCTTCATCTTCCCCGGCCCACCGCCTCCTGCGGCGGACTTGGCGGGGCTTCGTTGAAGAGGGTTTAGCTCCACCGCTCCTCCCCGTGCTCGATCAAGGTTACTGAAGACTCCTGGAGGGCTTGGATTGATTGTGGAGACTTGGCGGAGCATCCAGAGGTCTTGGATGAAGCAGGGATGGTCTCGAAGCCGGAGACGTCGAAGCTCGAATGCAGCTCCAACGAAGTTCCATTCAATGAAGATAGGTGTATTTGCAGGGTTAGCTGGGGCCAAAAATGGAGCTCGTGCTCATGGGAGTGTGTGTGTGTGTGCAGTATGAGGCTTGGAGCGGAGTGGAAGTGAGTCGATGGTCCTCCTCCGTCGTAGTGGCGGAGCCTTGGTCGGAAGGTGGTTCGAGGTGATCTAGGGACGAACGAAGGAGTGCGCGAAGATCAGAGCTTCAAGGCGAAGCTCGGTGGATAGTTGATGGAGGGTGAACTTGATCGGAGAAGACCGAGAAATTGTGAGAAAATCGGGATGAAAAGAGAAAGAAGATCAGAGGAGAATTGAGGAGTCTACCTAGGGACAGAAGCTCAGAGAAGAACTTCTTGGTCTTCGCTCAAGGGTTGGTAGCGTCCCGAGCTTGAGCAGCTCGTCGGAGGAGCTGCAACACGGTGGAGTTTGTCGTGGATCTCGTCGGAGGAATATCACTGTCGTCGCTCGATTTCGCTCTCAATCTCTGTCACAAATCAGGATCTAAGAGCTCTGGGGAACCTCCTACTTTGGCAGATGGGGTGAACATTGGCCGGAGGTGGGGTATTTATAGGGATAAGGTGGAGGTACATGCGATGTAAGGCGTGGTTCGAGTGGGGTTTGCGGAGAGATGGAGAGGGCGTCATGGGAATCATGGTTGCTGGCGTGGATGGTGGCGTTGTGGGCTTCATCGTGGAGCGATCGATGGGTGGAGATGGTGGCTGTAGTGGCAAAGAAAATAGGAAGGGGCCAGTGAGTAGGCGAAGTGGGCGACGTGCACGAGGAAGGCAGTCCGAGGTAGGAGATGACTTCTCAGCCGTTGGATCTTGTGATCCAAAGATTGAGAGGTGGGTGCTCACAAGCTGCTCAGATTAGATCAAATGGAAGGCCGATCAAGGGCTGAGGGCGAGACACATGGCGAGAATAGGTGAGGGTGCTAAAGGACAGCCCAGATGTGATCTGGACCATCATCCAAGGGCCGAGAACTGAGGCGGATCGAACGGTGGTGAACTGATCCTTAAAACGATGATCCAATGGCCATGAGCATGCCACATGGAAAGCAATGGATGAGGCAGGCATCAAAGGTCAAGATGAGATATGGGGGAGCAATCGAACAGCTGTGGAGAGTTGCGGGATGAATGGTCAAGATCTGAAGGAAGGGGCAGCCATCTGGTGGCTATGAGCGTGACGCGTGGCGCTAGAAGAAGGTGGTGCTGGAGAACGACCCAGATTTGATATGGGCCTTGATAGGACAGCTGCAAGGTGAGGCATTATGAAGGGTCCAGATCTAAAGGATGTGAGGATGATCTGACAACCTAGAGGCGAGGCGCATGACGGGCGAATGAGTGGGCCGCGTGGCGCAATCAAAGGGCACCATGTGGCCCAATCTGGATGTCTGGAAAAGAAAGTGAGATAAGGGGGAGAAGAAGGTTGAATTTGAAAAAACTCAAAACATGAAAGTTGTAGATCTCGATGAGATCTACAAGTTTCTTGTTGACTAAAAACGGAAATGAGGTCAAATAAAGTATTAAATACAAGGGTACAAATATACATACGTATAGTGTACAATGGGATCCCAAAACCCAAGTTTTGCATACGAGCTCCAATTTAAATGAAATTGATCTCATTTTGAAGGTCTCTGAATGTGTATTAATTTAAAAGTGTAGACCTAGATCAGAGGTTGTATGAGAGAGATATGCGCATTCTAATGTCTAAGGTCTCCAACTGGGTTTGGGGTTTTATTGGGCAATTCCTCAAGTAAGAAATTTTTGGTATTTTCCTTGTATTATTTGTCAATAATATATATAGTATGGAGTTGATTTTATTGGTTTTGAAGTGAGTATAAAATATATACAAATAGGTTAATATGGTGAATATTTACAAGTGAATTAGGCTTCTTATTTAATGCAAATATGAATGCTAAAATGTAGACATTACTTATGCATGCATGAATGCTAGTTATGCAACATAAGTGGAAATATGCTTCTAATTACTTGGGAAGAAGACTCTATTTTCAACTTTAAGAGTGATGAATCACATATTCATCACGGGGTGGTTTAACAAGCTCTATCTAAATGTGGTGAACCAATCTGTATGAGGCAGACGTCTGTAATGATCTGCTTCCCTAATCAGCATGTGACCTAGACTGTGGAAAAGAAGCCGTTTGTGCCTCTTGGAGGCACATGATCTGTGTCTTAAGGTCACTCAAGGACTGGGCCAGGTAATCAATCTGGCACGTCTTCTTCTCTATAATATCCATGCGGTCCAACTTCTTGCTAATGATGCCCATGTCTCCAGTCGATGACTTTGCTAGTGCTGCTGCTGTAGAAGATGAAGATGGACCTGCCTCTATACGTGCAACTCTGTGGTGAGGAAACGCCTAGGGGGAGGCATCCCCTGAGTGTAGACATGGGTCTGGGTCATCACTGTGTATTTCTTAGCCATCTCCTCATAAATGGCCCAGACCTGATCCTCATCCTTGGACAAATAGGATTCTCCACAAGAGGCATTGAGAAGCCCCTGTAAATCAGATGTCAGCCCACAAAAGAAGCTCTGAATAAGATTGAGCTTGCTAATATCATGATGTGCACACCTATCTATGAGCTCTCTGAATCGATCGCAAGCCTCATAGAACTGCTCATTTGGGATCACATAGAAGTTTTTGATCATCGCTCTCGATGCATTCGTCTGACCGAGTGGATAGTACTTGTTGAGGTACTCAGTCCTCAACTACTCCTAGGTAGTGGAACCCTCCCCAAGTGCTTCAGCCAGTAGGCTATTCTAGCAGCCAAGGAAAATGGGAAGGTTATCAACATGATATTATCCTCATCCACTAGCATGTCATAGACGGTGATGCAATTCATCTTGAACTCCTTGAAATGTAGATGGGCATCCTCGGTGGCGTTCCCATGGAACCTAGGCAACAACTGAATCATTTGTGGACGAAGCTCAAAATCTCCTAGAATGGCTGACAAATGAATCCATCTGTGGGTGAGAGTTGGACCAGGGTTGTGCAACACCCTCATAGTGCACAAAGCTCTCTGTGGATCGCGTGCCTCCTCTTAGCGTATGTTTATGTCCTCTGCTCGGTCCTTAGGTATCTCTTTTCCGCTACCGCGTCTCCTAACTCTGGCATCTGCTATCCCATCTCGCATATGTGTCAACTCCTACCTTACCTTTGTCATAAGAAACCCCTGATACCTAATCTATCTCTGCATCGCCTCTAGGGATTCTAGGAGGGTGTTGTTAATCGTAGCATGATCAAACACATCGTGAGTATCTGGTTGCTCATCCTCTCTCCGCTCTTGGGTCATCTCATCAGACTCTGAAAAGGAAAAAGATCATACCTTAGGTGTCACCAAGTCAACAAAAATCTACTCTGACTACTGTTGTTGTACCTCAGGTGATGCGTCGGGAAGTTCAAAGAAGAAGGAGATGGGACTAATCTCTCATCAAACACCCTAGATGAATGTACATGTGTGCCATGAAGCGGTTCCACCAAAGGTAGCCTAAGAGACCGCATTCCCATCATCGTGATGTGGAGAGTACTGAAGAGTAGATATGGACTGAAAACAATGATGGGAGAGCAAACCCCCAATTCACCAACTCAACGCAATGATGATCGTGAAAGCTTGGTCTTTAATCTTTTCTATTTAGACTTTAGTGATAATGCAGTTATTAACCAGACTCACGGGCGAGGTCACCTGGGGTAGAACCTAACCAAGCTGGTTGTGCACACCCAACTTGGACAAGACTACTTCTACTAAGGGTCGAAGGCAAGTGCTTGCATCTCAACCATACATCAATGAGTAATGTACAGGAGCATAGGGCACAAGTCCAAGTATTTGGGCTCTAATCGTTAGCAGCTACATCCTCACCCTCTGTCTAGAGGTAAGTACCTGCATATAAGGAGGGGGTTACTCTCCTCAAAACAATGATAGTAATCAGTAAGTTTGGTTTTAGGGTCAAGTCTACTTTAGCAGTCCCGATTTTATTTGGTTGTCACTTTTTTGGATATTTTTGAATAAAGACACGTCTAACAAAGTTTCTGATTTCCTTTTATTCCTAAATCCAATAAAATAGGGTGAGGAAGACAGAAAAGCTGATGTGCGATGATATCAATGATGCATGCACGAGATAGAATGTGTACCTTGCTCCAACAGTCTACATGCAATATGATCCGCGCATAAATGTAAAGATGGAAAATAAATTACCTATATGATGTAAGAAAAAACTACCCTAAACATGAACTTCTATTACGGGAAGAACAAGGTGCTAACTATCTAGATATGAGACCAAGGTACGGTCTTCGGTGTCGCTGGTGCCTGCCACAACAGGTCTTGCTAGCATTGTATGTGACCTCTCTCGACGCACAGTCTCAAATCCTAAATATTTAACAATTTATTCGGCTAAGTCCAATTGATTCTATAGGAATTGATATTATGTTAGGTGTTTGGACCTAATCACTACTTGGCTCAACCAAATAAAAGCCTACGTCTAGGGCTCACACACATAAAACAAAAGAAAATAAAGTCGTAAAACTCAAATCCATGAGAAACAAAATAAAATAAAAGCGGTGAAAATGGTGATGAAAACCCGATGGGGTCACCCGAGTGCACTGGCACTCGGTGAAACAGAACCCAAATGGTAGAGTATCCAAAGTTTCTGAAAGTTATTACAAGTTTATCAAAAATGAAATAAAATGTCTGAATGTAAAGTCTAAACACTAAAATGGTCTTCTGCTCCTTCCGCTCCTCCTCGACTGCTCTCTCTTGCCGGTCCATGTAGAACGCCCGGCCTCCGCCTCGCTCGAGTGCGTCAGCTCTCCTAAGATAGCCTCTCTCGCTCCGCAGGCCCTCACAACAAAGGTGAAACAAGAAGAGTGTCAGAAATAGTTTTGAGAAATATAAGAAAATAAAATAAAAGATAATAAAGAGAAAATAAACACAAAAAGAAACAAACAAGAAAACAAAACCCTAAGTGCATTGTTGTGATCCCCAGCAAAGCTATCATTCTGAAAACAGACCGGCTTACTAGGGTTAAGTTGATTAATTAAGGGTTATTTACACCCATAACCTTGAGTAATTCTATAATTACCCCAGAACCCCTCTATAACCACGAATTACACTCAGGACCTTGAATAGTTCTTAACTCTTACACTCATAACCCTGTGTTAACTCCCACCGAATTTTCTGTTAACTATGACGATCTCCATAAAGTATTTTACATTTTACACCCTTAAATTTCTCTTTATTTACGACTAGTCCCTCTACTTCCTCCCCCAACCTCCTCCTCCTCCGACCAAAGTAACCCCCTCCCCCCGCCGACGTCCTCCCACCGGAAGCCCGATCTCCACCAGACAACCCCCTCTCTAGCCAGGAAATCCCCCGTCGTTGTCCTCCCGGCCCCCACCATGCAACCCTCCTTCCCATCTTCGAAGCTTGAAGACCATACCCACACCCACTCTCGATGCGTCTCCCAAAGCAACCCCCCCCCCCCCCGACCGCCGCCTACATGCCCCCACCCCTGCCGCCCCAAATCGCCGCCTGTAGGCCCCCTACTTCTGTCGCCGCCTCAAAGTACCCCCCGTCCCTATAGACCCCCACCCCATATCACCCCAAAGCCCCCATCCCCACCAACACTTGCTGCCTCGAGGACTCTACCCCATGCCCTCCCACCGCCCACCACTTATCCAGGTACCTATCACCTTATTTTAGACCGATCCATCTGAGAAAAGTAGGAAAACTGGTCACCACGAGGCTAAAGGAGGGTTCTTATGTTTGATGGGCATCGATATCCGGTGCAGAGGAGGATGGGTTCTTGAGCCCTTGCCTACTGCTGCGAAGTTGGGGTGCGCTTCTAGCAGGATTGTGGTCGGATCAAGATACCCAATTTGCTGTTAATTTTCTGGCCTTTCTTATCTTTCCAAGCTTTTGGGCTCCCACTTGCCGCCTCTCTCGTCAAAGTTCCCCCCTCCCCCATACGGCGATGGATTCGATCATGTAATGGAGTGCACGAGGTTGAAGGCCACTTTCAGAGGAAGAAGGGGAAGGGAAGATAGTCGACGGGGGGCAGAGGTGCTGGAGGAGGAGGGGAGGTGGTCGGTGATGGAGGGGGTGTTGCTGGAGGAGGAAGGGGGAGCTGCTTGAGGAGAAAGGGGGAAGTGTTTTTCCTTTTTCTTTTTTACTTTTGATTAATTTTAGACGTTGGATTGATATTTGGTTATATTCACTTGATGGTGTGGTTGGGGAAAACGGTTGAAATTAACAGAAGGTTATGGGTGTGAGACGGAGTAATTATTCGGGGTTTCTCGTGTAACTTGTGATTATAGAGGATTTCTGGGGTAATTATAGAATAACTCAAGGTTATGGATGTAAATATCCCATTAATTAATGTTTCGTTGTCACCTAAGCTAACCGAGTCGAAATCGAGAAAATTATTCAACCACAAACAATCAAGCAAGTAAAACAGTGGTCTAAGCTACTTTTATTAACCTGGTATAGTGACCAGGGTTTAACATAATGATCACTATGATAAAACTAAGGAGTCAATTCTGGAGAATCAAAGGGTTTTTATTTTCTTTTTAGTGGTTTTTAATTTTGCAAATTTTTAATTTTTGAAAATAAGGAGAAAAAGACAAAGAAAGAAAGGACACACACATTGTTTTTGCATTTCTAAAATAGGATAAAAATACATAAAAAATCAAGTAAAAATATTTTTGTTTTTATATATATTATACTTTTTGTTATTTTTTGTGTGACTTTTGTAATTTTTATGGATTTTATAAAAAATAAAAAACTAAGAAAAACACAAATAGTGCATAACTAGGAATATTTTTCAAATTAAAAATATCAACTAAGCTCAAAATTCCTAAAAACCAAATTTATGAAAAACTATATTTAAATCTACAAACAGAAATTAAAATCACAAATTTTGGATTTTTCAAAGATTTTATATAATTTTATGGTATTTTTAGGGTTTTACATATTTTTAGAGTTTTATAAAAGCAAATGAAATGAAATTAGTATAGAAAATCAAACAAATTAAAAAAGGTACTCTAATTTTTTTAGTATTTTTAAGGCATTTTTCAAATTTTTATGACTTTTCTAAGACAAATAGGAACTTTTTGTACTGTTTTTTATTTTTGTAATAATAATAAATAAAAGCAAAATGACAAATGAAAATTACCACTTACAGAAAATTCTAGAAGGAGCTAAACCTAATTCTTATGTAATTTTTGGAGTTGTTTTGCTATTTATTGCAATTAAAGAGAGACAAACTAAAATTGTTGGAATTGAAGATCCAAATGCAATTATTTCATCATAGGGCCAACTGGGATCAAGCAATAAAAACTCAGGGCCAAAGATGCAATTGTTCCAGCTTACATGTGTCTTTCTCGTGATTCAGGTACACAGGGGTACAAATGCAAATACTCAAAAATATTTATTCTTCAGATAACATGAAATAGTTTTTAACTAAAAGTACGAGGTCCTCATTATAAATAGTTTTTAACTAAATATTACATTTATTGTAGTGAAATGAAATAACATAAAAGACAGTGGTAAAATGAAATATACCTTACAGGCGCTGCGTAATACGTGGTCTGAAAAGATCTGACATTCTGGAGCATGGCCCAGGCGTACGACTCTAATGCTCTGGCAACGAATCTGACGATTTAGGGGAATGTCGAGGATGTGCGACTCAGATCTGGTGAGCAGGTACAAATCCAACAGTCTGGAAAGCGAATGCTGACATGCGGCATGAATCTGCCTGAGGTCTAATCAGAGCGTCGAGATTTAGGTGTGATTGAGCAGCTCAGATCAGATCTAAGGCACTGCTCCTCATCAAGAAGGTAGTGGCTGTCGAGCTTCAATCGTGGATATCTCATGATGCAGATCTCAGATAAGCTAGTTGAGGGGTCTAGCACCCTCTTGAAGAGTGTCCACGTCAAATGGGATGCTTTGACGGCTCGTTGGACAAGTCGATGAAGGCCTGGAAGGTAGCTCCACTGGAGCAGCTCTGCCACCTCTCTTGGTGTCTGATTTGGACTTCTCGTGCACACCTACACCTGTAAGGGCATTCACAGCTCGGAGACACAGCTACTGCCAAGGTTATTCTTTAAAGAAAATAAAGGAAGCAGTGGGGATGGGTGGTTGTCTTTCGGCGAAGATGAAGGATAGAGGACTGATCAGAATCTAGCTCTGATGAGCGAGACTCAGGTTGATCAGGGTGCATAGGTAGGTGGATGATGAGCTGGAGAGTAGATCTGAACATCTAGATGGTCAAGATGGAGCTCTGAGATTTGTCGGAGAAAAGATGGTGAACGGTGACCGAGGGAAGAATTTGAATGAAATGGTGAAATGGAAAGAAATAAAGTGTGCCTGAAGCAATTGGAATGGAAGGTAGAGAATGACGAATGGAATTATGGGGTCGTAGCCTCGATTCTGCTGCGGAAGGCAGAAGAGGATGGTCACAGCAGAGCTCTTCGGCCACAAAGTGATTTATGGCTCAAATCGCCACAAAATCGATCACCAAAGGGGTCCTCGGAACCCTGTCACTACCCTAAGGGTTTCTGGTGGATCAAGAGGAGGTGCGAAACGAGATAGGGTACGATGGAGGCGAATGAGAGAATTTATATGAAACTTCAGACATCTGGAAGGATCGGGAGAGTTCGCGCAATCCGAGGTGGATTCAGATCCTTCTAGGTATCCATAAGGGTTGTAGATCTCCAGGGATGATACAAGTCCGCAATCCAAGGTGAGAGGTGGTTGGAGTTAGGCGGGAGAATGCCAAAAAAATGGGTCCGGTGAACGAATGTCCGGGTCGGATCTGGAAGAGGGGAGGTTGACTTGGGTCAACAGACCTGAGTTGACCAACTAGAAAATATAATTTACAAAATAAAAGAAAAATTATTTAAAAATAAAAAATGATTTTAAAATAAAATGTTGTAAAAAATAAAAAAGTTAGTTATTTTATAAACAATTTTTATGATGGTTAATAGTTTTTAATAATAAGTATATTATGGTATATACACTTTATACTATTATGTACAGGTATAATATACCTATATATCATATACATGTATTTTTATTTTATTTTATTTTTCAAAAATATATTATTTTATATAATCTTTTAAAGTATTTAAAAACATTTTGATTGGATTTTTATAAATTCATTACATGTCTTAATTAATTAGGTTTACATACAATATATACACTATTAGTGCTAGTATACAATGAAGAATTGATTTTATTTTGTATTTTATTTTATTATTTGTTTATGGATTTTATTTTAATTTTTATTCAATTATGAGGAGTATTTACAAGCATAAAGAAATAATATATACAATTTATTACAAATAAATATATATATATATAGGTATAGGTATTGTACACTGTACACATTTTGCAAAATTTTATTACCTAAAATTATTTTTATTTTTAAAGTTTTGTTACGGGAATAAATTATTTATGAGATCTTTTTATTGAGAAATAAAATAAGTGAATGATATATACAAAATAAATAGTGATGAATATATAGAATAAATAATGACCCTATCTCTCCCTACTTTATTCCTTGTCGATCAGGTCAATACTTGACCTTCTCTCGAGATTAGGGTAGGGATGCACACGGATCAAATAAAATCCGTAATCCGATCCAATCTGATGCTATAAGAATTTTTCAAATACGTTAAAGAATGGATTGGATCGGATTATCATCAAAATCCGATCCGTTAATCCGTTAACATATATATACACACATATGTATATATACCTACATACATATACACGAGCGTATGCAAGTGCACCCATTCCTATAAGACCATAATCAATGTCATTCATCTTATTCTTTTACTATCAATAGTAGATACATATCCTCTTGCACCACCGTCTCTTCTCTTTTGTGAGATAAATGTTAATTCCTAAGTAATAAAATATAAATGTACCTTGTAAAGTTATAATCCTTACCTCTCAATTCACATCCTCTCTCATTTCACTTTTGATCTCGATATTTCACTCATAGTTCCATCTCCCTTTTAGTCCATTTCAACATATCCCTCCTCTAGCACAACTTCACCACTCCTCCCTCGCAAAGCCATCACCCCTCCCTCATGATGTCGTTGCTTGTTTCACACAATGTTGTCCCCCCTCCCACGCGATACCATTTGTTCCAATCATGTTGCCACTCGTCTGATCTCCGTTAAAAGAAATTAGATTTAGTATAGTTGTTTGGTACATCCACTTGTTATTCTTAGTCATTTTTCTTCTTACATTTTACTTGTTCCAACTCACAAGCTTATCCTAACGATGAAACTGGATCAGTTGTTTCATCTAAGAATTAATGTTCAAATATACTAAACCCATCTAAGAATTAATAAGCATTACTTGAATTCCTTTCTTTTCTAAATTGATATCCAAATTTGATCTTTTTTTAATGCATATTTTGACTATATGTATAATGGTAAATAAATTCCATTTTAATTAAAAGGCATGCTACCCAATTTGTGAGCTATATTTAAGTTGGTTCTGCATGATAGTCAATCGAGTATAATTATTTTATGACTCTCATTTGTTAATAATATATTATAGGACTTTGAAGGGTGTTATTGAAAGTAGTTTGGTTTGACATAGCTTAACAGTTTAGATTAGCCATAGACTTCATCAATATCCGATTGTAAAAATCACATTTTTTATTTGTGTAACTTATCCTTGGATCGTTATTTGGTAACTTATATTACTCTTACTTGAATCATTAGTTGGAAATCATTCACAAAAAACATACTAATGCAACATTTATAGAATGAATCTCAAATTCTAAATTCAATATAATCCTTTACGTTGATTGCATGGTCTTCAACATTTTTTTATTACGGATTAATGAAGTTCTTTAACTTAAATTTGATTGAGTGATCTTCATATATTGTATTCTTTGCATCTGATCTATATTACCAATGTTCTAGCCATAATTTAAATGTAGAGGGCTACTATGCAATAAAACATGAACATGAGAGGGTAAGCAATTGAGATGGAATACATAAGTATAAAAAATCCAAACCAATCCGATCCAATCCGTAATACGATGGATTGGATTGGTTTGGATTTAAATATCTAATGTACTAAATTGTATTGGAAAAAGTTAAAATCTGTTAACGTTGGATTGGACATAGATTAAGCTAAAATATGATCCAATCCTATCCATGTGCACCCCTAGGTTCGGTAAGTTTACATTTATTGCATAAATACATCCTTATTTTATTTTCTTTCTTTTTCTTTTCTTCTTTATTATTTTATTTTGGATAAAAATATTTTAGTTAAATAATATTAACAACAACATGCACAATGCTAATTTACTGAAATTAATATAGATTTACAGTTAATTTGCATAGGGATTTTTACTAAAATAAAAAAATAAAGGATATGAATCATGGATTCATTAATACGTATTTAAATATATTATAAATATATAAAATATGTGTATATAATAATAAAATATGGAATACAAAATTAAAATAAAATACCTCAAATATAGATAAATATACTTATGTATATACAAAAATATTAGTACCTAATAAATAAGCTTGTAAAAATAAATAAAAATTGTAATTGTAAACTATGTAAATAATTAGATTTTTATGTTTTGACTTTACTTTAATAAAATAGATTACTATTTTTAGCTTAATAAATAAGATATTTGTTTCCCTGAATTTTTTTGTTGGTCCATGTGGACCAACCGGAATTCAAGGACTGTTGACCCTTGGGTCAACTGTCCTTCCAAGTCGCCTGCCTCGTCAGACTCACATGCGACCTCCTCTTCTCCCATTTCTCTTTCCACCTCCACTAAGACATTTCCCTCAAGTAGCACCCTGACCTGCACCTCCCCCATCCCTCTTCCACTCCCTAGATCTTGCCCTCACCAACTCCCTCCATCTCTCACGCCACCGCCCCTTTAAACAATGCCCATTACCTATTTAATAAATAAAACCCAATCATCACTTTTTGTTTTTTGATCCTTCTTGTTCCTCTGTAAGCCCAATAAGAGTCCCTGGTCTGAGCTTGTGGTGTCAACAAATGGTTCCCATCCTTGTCGGCTTGGATAAGGCGGAGGATGGAGTAATCCGCCCTCACCGGAGCTCCTCCAACGTAGGCCCTCTGCTCCCTATTCATCAGGTTAGAGCTATTAGTTTTAGTTAATTTATTTCATTTCCTTCATGAGTTGTAGTTTAATCATTAGTTTATTCACTTAGGGCTTAGGTTAGTTTAATTTTAAGATCTTTGTAAGCTAGAGCTTGAAGATCTAACTCCGATTTACCGTACATCTTCTCCTATTACGACCTACAATCACCCCCATCTTCTGGCCCATTCATTTCTCCATCCAAAACCCATCTTCCCATCTTGATCCTGCAAGGATCAAGCTCAATCCGAGCTTCCTCCTTAGCCATTCATTGGAGCTCATTCGCCACACTCATCCATCTGCTGCCCAGCTTCAACAACCGGTCGATGGGACATGCCTTGAGCCACAGAATCTTTTTATGCATGTCTGAGGGCTTGAAACCCCTCCAGAGCAAGGATGCGAGGCCTATGTGGTGCTGTAAGTAAGTTGAAAGTGAAGCCCCCTTCCAGGTCCCTATCGTTGGGACATGAAGCCATTTGTGACCCCTACAGACGTGACGGAGCACCAGCAATGAGATGGGCTTGCAGATTTGAAGAAGGATGAATTATCAATAATTACACGTATCCTCTGTTTTCTCTCAGTGGTTCGACCCCTGCACTTGCTGACTATACAAACATTTTGTAGGTTATAATCAATTTCATTCCACATACTCATATTTTATTTCATATATCATGGGTTGATTGATTGATTTGATTGATTGATTGATTCGAGTTCTGAGAGCCAAGAGAGGCACCGATACAACAATTGCCAAATCTAACTTGTCGAGCACTGCAGGCCCTCTAAGATCGAACGTTTGGATCCTCATCTAAATCATTCTAATCAAAATTTTTGGTGCATTCCTCCTCACCTTGATTCTTCTTTGGAGGCATCTTTATTTAGTTTTGAATACCTTCATCGACAAAATGGTTGGAATTAGATTTTGATAAGTAGTTGAAATTTAATCTCATCGAGGCATAAGTCCTCCTTGGTAAGAAGTGAAGAGAGAAAAGGATTGGTTGAGATATGACTACTCCCTAAGAATGAATCATGAAATCCTGAATTGATACAAGGGTCATATCGAATCTAGGGAGGTCTAGGAAAATAATGGGATTGGACCTCAGAAGACATGATGATTGGGCAGTTCAATGAGAGGTTCAAAAATCTAAACAAAACTCTGAGCAATTATCCATAGTTAGAGCATAAAATGAATCAAGGAGATATGTACCATGGTGTTGTACTTGAATGAGTGACAAACTCACACAAAAATAAACACAAATAAAACTCTTCTTATTTCACCAACTAAACATGTGAAGGCCATAAGAGTTCGGTTGATTTATCTTGGCATTTTTAGTTAATGGAAGATCAAATTATAAGTATATTAAGCACAAAGAGTCTCCTTATGCCCAGTTGAGCTCCTGAAGGTTCTCAATCAAAGAGGTGATCTTTCCCAGGCCGTTGGGTTCAATATCACACCTCTAAAGAAACAATCATACTTATACAACCAAAACGTATTTCTAAGGTTGAAGGAAACCACTTGCAGCACCCAAATCCGTGAAAGTCCGGTCTAGAGACTTAAGGTGGAAGTCCAAGGTTTTGGGCTCTAATCATTAAGCATCCATCCTCATCCACTATGTCTAGAATTTAGTACCGTCTTTCAAAGAGGGTTTTGCTCGCCCATAGTACAAGCTAGATTTTATTTCAAGTTATTTATTGTAGCCTTTGCTTAACAACCCTAGTTCTATATTTTAGGTTATCGCTTGATAATTAAAGTGAGCTTATGAAAATCAATATTAACAATCAGTCATGTTTCCTTTTTTAACTTAAGTTATAAAAATAAAACAAGAAAAGGAATAAGAAATCGGAATGCATGCGATAAAATAATGATGGATGCTCAAAATAATTTGCTTACAATGACTCCTAGCTCTCTACATGTGGGATGTTGTAATGAATTTTAAATTTACACTATATGAATGCAAGGCGATAAAACCACACCGTAAGCAGAAGTTTTATTAATAGAGTAGAAATCAATTTAATTTGAAGCTAAGTCGAACATACTTAGATGTGTCTTGTTAAATATGAATCTTATATGTTAAAATAAGTATGGTCTACTTTACTATTGGGGAAAATCAAGATGACCTAAGTTTAACTATTTGAAGCAAGTACCTAATCCTAAAATTTCCACTCTAGTCGAATCCTCTAGGGTCCTCGATACAACACAAAATAAATGAAGAATAGAGGCCTTTGATTACAGACGCGAGTTCTCAACTGAGAACTATTGTAAAAGGGCAATTATACTACAATTATTACAACACAAATACAACAAAAATGACTAACTAAACTAGCTAACAAAAATCTCTACTAAATGTAGTTGTTGTGGACTCTATTCAGCTCAAGCTCCAAGATCGTCGGTTCTGCAGGCCATGCCACAAACAACAATTGAATTATATTCACGTGGAAAAAAGTAAGCTAGCTATAAGAAGACAATAACACAATAAAAAATCAATAAAAAATAAATGCAGACAATAAAATAAAGACAACTAAATTACACTAGAAATAACTAAAATCACGATCTCTAAACCTAAAAAATCAACTAACAATGTTGTGTCCCTCACTACAGTGCCATATGATGAATCACTAATTGACTATTTTAATATCAATGCATTCTAATACGACCAACCATCAACTTGTCAGAACCAAGTCAATATATATCTGTGAAGAGGACTTGGTCTAGTTTATCCTGGATAAGTCCATGATCGAACTCAGGATACGAACTAATTAGATAATCTAGATGAAATTTAAATAAATTAATTAGAAGATTAAATAGTGCAACATAGGTCAAGCTAATGCAACACATAATGCATGCATGTATTTTTATTTTGTTTTATACGCAAATATATTAATATGTCAGAATAATGAAAATACACGTGAAAGGATAATGCACAATACAAGTCAAACCCATTATAGCCATGCTCCTGAAATGATTTAATGTGATACAATATCAATTATGTGTTAAATTAGAACGATAATTACATTAAAAGAATAGGAATTGAATTAGCTTTCTAATAAGACCAATTTCATGTGAATGTATCTGAAATGAGAAAGATATTTAATTAATAAGTCAGAGGGCTTTTTGCAAACAAAACATAAATCTTCACAAATATCTTACAAGCAGGTCCTCATAGGGGTACAAATGTAATAATAAAAGCATCTAAGGATATAGTGCAAAATATCCAGTGTGGGGGCTTATCTTGAAAACAAAGAACTCGATGAGGGTCTTCTGCTAAATTCTCAAGCGTATATGCAGCAAGCGCGTGATTTATAGGTTCGAGATGTGCCTCAAGCCCGGGTCACGTAGTGTGATGAATCTCAGATTCATCACACTAAAAGATAATAATTAAGCTCAGATCCTCAAAATTCATTGGCATTTCTTTATTTATATTGCATAATTAGCATTCATGCATATGTAAATAATAACTATGTTTTATCATTCATAATTGCATAAAATGAGGAGCCAAAAATCACAGCCCAATTGACTTGTAAAATAAGATAACTTCCTCAATTTTTAGTTAATTCATGCTAACTCAAAATGACCTAAAACAACCTACATTGTGTACATATTACTAACAAGAATAAATGAAAAATACAAGAAAATCACTAACATAAATAAGCAGACCAGAAACCCAAACCCTAATTTCAGGATGATAGAACAAATATGACAATATCTTCCTCGTACAGTGTCTGATTTGATCCTACTCACTTTTGAACTAATATACATTCAAATACCTTCAAAACAAGACCAAGCGGAAGTGAATCGGAGCTCATATGTAAAAGTTGGGTTTTGGGCCTCTTTTGTACATTGTTTGTTTTAACGATTTTTAACGTATTATTTTATGTACATAAATAACTCATTTTATTTTATTTATTTTTTCATTTATTCACTTTGACAATTTTGACAAAATATTTATTAAGACATGCAAAAATCCAAATCCAAAATGAGCTGAAATCAAAGAAACTAACTCAGTATGAGTCTTCACTAACTGTACGTAAAAAAGTCCTTATTTTCGTCTTTTATTTTATTTATTTGTTTTCTTAATTAATACAAATCCAAAAAAATTATAGTCATGTGTGCTTATTTGTCTTTGACTTTATCGTATTTTTTGTGTTTTTATCTTATTTAAAAAACAAAAATTACTAAACCTAAAAATCAAGGGTTTTTATGTACATAGAATACCCCAAAAATATCACTTTGCGCAGATGACCTCTTTTGGTCTTGGTTTCTTCATGAAATTGTAGATCTCATCAAGATGAGTAATTTCATGAAGAAATTTTTTTGATCCGAGCTCGTTTGCAGTTTCTTTTTTATTTCTCTTTCTTTTTATTTTCGATTTTCTGGAGCTGACATGTGGCAGCTCCTAGAGCAACCACGTGTCACTCATTTTTGGCTTTTATATAATCGATTATTATTAAAAAATCAATAAAAATTTAAAAAAATAATAAATAAAAGCCGCACGTGATGTGTACGTGCCTCCACTGCACACACCCAACACGTGTTGTCGTCAACCCCCAATTATTTGCCTCTTCCCTTCCATATCTGGCCGCTCGTCCCTTCCATCTCCAGCGTTGTTGCTGCCTCTTCCCTTCCATCTCTGGCCGTTCGTCAATCACCCCCCCTTTCCATCTTCAACCTATCACCACTCCTCATATCATCTCATCGTTGATCGCCTCCACGAGAGTTCTCCCGATCCGCTCAATTACCCTCGTCAGAACTCCTTCACAGATCAGACCACCTTCACCCTCCTATAAAAGAACATCACCGCTCCTCCTCAAGTTTCATTCGTCGATATGCAACAAAGAAGGGAGCAGCTACCGCTAGAGGTGACAGATCTGGAGTCGCCTTCCAAGCCTGCGTGAGATTTGAGGTCGAGCACCTCGTCGTAGTTTGTCCCTAAGGTCTGTTGCTATGCTCCGGTTCGCTACCGAGCTAATACCTCCACCACAGTCCCCCAATCACCAACTGCTGCCTTCCACTATACCCCTTCTAGCACACCATCATCGTCAACCATCTTCGCCAATCACAGCTCCATCAAAGAGCCACGATCACCTCTACTGCTGCAAGTGCCACCCTTCGTCAGGTTTTCATAGACATGCGGTCATTCTGCCCAAGGTTCCTCCACCACTAGAGCATCTTCCCTCGAAGGTCGGACTCCATCATCATTGCCATCTTCAGGGAGCCTCTAGCCATCACCACCACGCTCTAGCAGCTCCGACAACGGTGAGCCCCACCTGCAACCTGCCCTCTGCTAAAGCACCACCGGGTCCACGGCCTGAGGCCCTCCCACGTGTTGCACACGTGCAGGAGGGAACGTCGTAAACTAAGGCCCATGGAGAACCACATATTCTCAGAGACATCCCCGTTAACCAGAGGTCACGTGAAGAGTACGTGATCTATTGGAAATATTACAGAAGCATCCCTGGAACTACGCCTTATTCCCAGTCCCCCTCCCCCTGAATAGAGGGTCACGAGCCATGCACGTGACCCCTCTATAATTTTGCAGAGATACCCCTCAGGGTGTAGGTAATTACGCTTTAGTCCTCTCACTGCATTTATTTATTTATTTATTATAATTGCACATGTACCCATGTATTCTTCTATCATTTTGAACCTCTTTCTTGCATTATTTTATTATTTAAAAATTGTGTGATGTTTATCTATCAATTCTCTACATTTTGGCATGTTGTGACAATTTTATATCTTTAGCTTAATTATTAATTAATATTCTTGTCAAAAAATGCATATTTTGCCCAATCTACGCTTTGGAATTCATATAAAATTAACATATCTCCAAAAATTGTCAAAAATCCATGGATTATAGAATTAGTTGTGTTTTACATTGTTCCTAAAAAGATTGAATTTGCATGCTTATTTTTCTCTATAAAAATCATTTTGTGTATTTTATTAATTAATTTTTAATACGTATTAAATTCAATATTTTAGGGTTTAAGATTTTTTTGAGATAGATCACCTAGTGATATATCTTGGATAATTCTATTTCCTGAAAATAAATATATTTAATAATTATTATAATTAATTATAGAAAATCTCATGTTTTACATTCGTTAATTTATAAAATATTTATTTTATATCCAAAAATTTCAGAAAAATTATAGTGCCCTCATTTCATCATTACTTATATCTTTGATAAGTTTCATAATTTTTGGACTCTGTTTAACAGAAAATTGCATTTTAGACCCTAAAATTGGTCACATTTGCATTTGCATCCAAAAATTATTTGGATGACGTCGTTGTAGAGGAGGCAAACAGCTTAGGATTTTTTTAGAAAAATTAAGTGATCGGTTTTCCTTATTCGGGTAGTCTGACCCCAGAATCTTCACTATAAATTTTTAAATTTATTTTAAAAATTTATTTTACTTTTCACCATTTATTTTCTTTTTTTATTCTTGATTATTTTTTGTGTCACTCTCTTACACACACACACACACTCTCTCTCTCTCTCTTATTTTTTGTGCGAGGAACTCGATATACGTAGAGCGGTTCTCTTGAAATTGAGGCATCTTCACTGACCGCCAAATGCATATTAAAATTAAGATCGAGTCAAGTCATGAGAGAGCGTAGAGTGTAGGATTTAAAATTCTGTAATTTTAATTTTTGTAATTAATTTCTCTTTATAGTGGCGTCTATTTGGACTCTCGCATATGTAACAAGACCTAAACTTTTCTATGGTGTGTCATGGCTTGTTTCACTCTTCGGTGCGGGTGGGGCCTGACTTGAGTGATTCGTAGGTTAGACCTGCACATACGGCTATTGAGCTTTTAGGATTTTTCTGATTGTGCTCGTAGAACCTAGGACCACACGTCACTTAATTGAGATGTGGTTATAGATCATTCAACTTAGTCAAAAATTCAAATAATTTCTTCATGACTAATAGAACTTTCTGATAGGTACTGTTTTTTCCAATTTGCATTCATATAGAATAATTTTTAAATTCTTGTATTGCATCACACATGGAGATTGCGAGGAATCACTGTATGTCTTCTAACTGAGCATACATCATCATTTTCTGCGTGCATCAGTTTTTCCTGAATTTCTCCCTCTTGTTTTATCACTTAAGATTTAAAGTAAAATTGGGACTAGACGGTAGGCATGAATTTTTGCTCATCTAATTTTTAGTGATCGCCTAATTAAAATTGGGATTGATAAACAAGGCTGACTAAATTAAACTATAAAATCAAGAATTTTTGCGAGAGAGCAACGCCGTCCTTGGATTCATTTATCTATCAGAGTGAGCAAGCAACGAACATTAAGGTCAGAGCCCAACTCTGGAATCTGCGTTCAGACTACTCATTCTATGAAAACGATTAGCTACTTTTCAGTGAGAAATACGGGTCGCTGGTAAACGGTCCAGATTTCCTTAGCAGAGTGGTTGGTTTAAAGGAAATTGTGTAAGTCTCCATCCTTCAGTAATGGGTAGCCATTTTACGGTCCGTACTTACACCCATATTGGCTGAAAGAAGGTGCAACTAGTCGTAAGAATTCAGGCCAGTTTTTAAAAAAATTTCTGGTACCTAACAGCTCGCTAATTCTTTTCCAAGATTGATTTTATCACCAATTAAAATTGAAAAGATAATTAGCTGAACTCTTGCGGCTTTCATTGTGTGAGTTGGTGAACTTGAGGTTTGATTTTTGTTTGCATTAGTGTGCGTGAACCGATCTCGAATAGCAAAAACCGCATACTTGTGCCATCACTCTCCTTGATTGAGAATTTAAGGGTTTGTTTTATTGAGTATTCCATGCACTTGAACATTTTCAACCAAGATCCATTATGTCATCACATCTACCTTATTTGAAGATGTTGGTACATTGCTCCGAGTACCCATCAGATATGTACTTTGAAAATAAATTCTTCTCGGTCATAACAAAATTCTCCAAACCCAACTCATCTAACCCAAATCATCTAAACTCAAATGATTATTTTGAAAATGAATTCTTCTCGATCAGACCCAAATCCTCAAAACCCCCTTCGGCCAGACATACTCCAACATTTGCGAGAGACACCGACTCTCGGATGAATCCAGCCTACTCTATAAAATCCAAACTGATCATTCAATTGAATTCGCTCCTCCTTTTCCCACCTTGTCATCTCTATTCTACACCTTATCAGACTTCATCTTAGGCTAACTTATCTTATTCCCAAGTTCTCGCCAAAACTTTTGAAGATCGAACCACTTTTGAGACCAATGGCCGGTCGAGACACCAATTCTAACCAACTTCAATCTCTCCTCACAATGTTGTTGGCACAAATCAACACTTCAAAAATCCACTTTCCGACTTGACCTTAGGGAATAACACGATGGACCAATCAAGCCAAATGGAGAAGCCCACACATCCTGATATATCATACCGGATTGAGCTTAATGATCATACTCTTTATGACAATCCCGCATATCATTCCTTCGGATATGACACTCATACAAGAGACTGGACTGATGATATCAACACACATGAATCTTTTATGATGACTTCAATATATGAGGGACCGATCAACTACCACAAAAACATGCTCTACTCAAACCAATTGTACATACCTAAGTCACAACATGTTGAGTATGAGACCTATTGATTCCTGTAGAATCCTCCCACTGAGCAGACTCGTTCCATGATTTATCAAGAGAAAATTTCACAAGATAATGATCACATACCGAATATTCTAAGGGGATCTTCTCCCAGCTCATACATGAAAATGGAAGATGAAATGATTAGATCTCAAATTGAAAAATGAGAGAACATTCAGGAACCCACACAGACTACTCACATGATTGATCATGAAAAGTTTTTGGAGGATGACATTTCGAGGATAATAAAGAGATATGATTAATTGAGGAAATTTAGTCACTGACTGATTAATTTCATTTTATGGTAGCTCAGGTATGGAAGTAGAAGATAAAATGATTGGATATCAAATTGAAAAACCCGAGAATACTCAGAAACCCACAAACTCTGTATACCCTAGGGATGACTCAGACAACAACACCTCTGCATACTACTCCCTTAGGGATGACTCCAACTCTGACTTTGATCAAAACCCATCCTCTGCTGTGGAAAATAGTACATCTACACACCACACCAAAAAGACCAAAAAATTGAAAATTTCAAAAACACAACAAAAATTGAAAAAATAAGAAACCCATAAAGATTGAAAGTGGAGAAGATTTGAAAATTTTGGATCCTACTTTGAGGGAAGCACTGGAAAAAAGATCAATTTTTGAATTCCCTTAAATCATTACATTGAACACTACCCTGACTTGGAAAGATTTATAAAGAGTAAATTAAAGCTGAAAAAGTCGGGCAGGAAGAGAACAAAGACTGAAATACATATATTGTCCATGGTCACCTCTTTGATGATAAGAAGAAAGATCAAGAGCCATAGAGTAAAGCGGTTCCGCAATTTGATTGTGGAATCAAAGACACAACATTCACCCATGCCTGAATCAATAATGACTCATCAATTAATATCCTCTCGACCTATATATTTGACAAACTCAAAATTGGACCTATCAAGAATATAAGAGAGGTCATTCAACTGGTTGATCGATCTATAAAATGATCAGGAGGAACAATTTCAGTCATCATGACATTCTAAGGTGCTCCGCTCAAGGTGGATTTCACAATCATTGATATTGAGCATCAAGGAGAATTCACCCAGTCTCTAATAATCCTCGGAAAGCTGTTATTAGCATTGTCTAAGGCAACTACTGAATGCAAGACCAGGGAAATCAATTTCACGGTATTGGGAGCACTTTAAGGTCAACCTGACTTTGAGGAATCACGATATAAGGTAACCCAAAAAGCCGACAATAGCTGTAACCGTCAAGCAGTAGACGAGTCCTACCCCGCTGCCACAACCAAGATAATGGTTGTTGAGAAGGCCATTGGTTCAGAGACTCATCTCATCCTTCCATTCCTTGCTCTTTTACCTCTACCACTATCATGACAAGTCCTACAAAAGATCAACAAATACAAGACTTTTTATATGGTGATGACAAAACACGAGCTTGGGCTTACCTTGAGTCAAACAAGACCATCTTTGACCACCTTGATCAACTCAATCGGACACAAGAACTCACCAATGACATGCCAAGTAAGATCAAATATGTGTGATGTGTGCTGACCAGGGAGGAATATTTCAACGAATATTCATTTGAAGACCCAATTATCAGCACCTCACTCACAGGGCCTGCACCTTCACAGACAACACAGACCAAAATACCCATTCCGGCTACTCCTTCATCGAATCATTTTTCTGGTAATCCAACTAAGAAAGTCACCTTTGACATACCGGAAAATGAATCTTCTGATGATTCCTCGTCAAGTCCGGATAAGGTAATCCTTATGACTGAGGTTATTTCAGTGGCTCTGAAGCCCTATCTGAGAAAGCAACCGAATATCGACCCCCGTTGGACGACTCCTGCCCCTCACTGCTATTCCTCGAGAGCCGATTCTCCTATTCTCATCAGATATACCAGAATTATTTCTTATGAGTAGACTGAGACTGGTGCTTTAGAGTATTCATAATCCGAGGATGAATAGATTGACCCCAAGACTAAGCGCATCTTGATAAGCAGATTAGGAACAAAAATATATGGAGTACCTCCACCTTCAAGTATTATTCTTCTGAGGATAACTCCGACGATGGGTGGGTATAATATGATTCATATGCTTCATCTACTCTCTAGCATGATTTTTCTGAAAATAACTTCGACGATAGTTGGGAATCTTCTTCTTCATCTTCTTCCTATCATTACGATCTCCCATCACATGCTCACAAAAAGATCTGCGAAAAACCTCTTTAATCACCGACAACTCTCCCTCCCTCCCGACCCCATCGATTACCTTGTACATCTTCTTCCTCTACTTAGGACAAGGCCTAAGTATATGGGGGACCGATGCCATATGTATGTACAACTCTCCTCATCCATCCTTCTCTCGATCGCCCCATTTCCACCCTTCTTCCATACTTAGGCTGACCAGAGCCTAAGTATAAGGGGACCGATGCCATCTGTATATACTCTCTCCATCTACTTCTGCTATCATCTGCCTCATTTTCTCTCTTCTTCTATACTTAGTTTGTTCACAGCCTAAGTATAGGGGGGCAGACCGATCTTCATTTTTCATTTTCTTTTTTATTCTCTTACACTTAGCCCAAGCTATGTCTTTTTTATGCTTCTTATGCTTTAAGGACATAACACTCTCTAAGTATAGAGGGGTGTGTATATATAATGTGTATATATTTTACTCATAGTTCGTACTTTCGCCTAAGTCTATATGTATTTACGGGGTGGGTAACTAACTTGTAAAAACTAACCAAAAACCCAAAAAATGAGTTTTACAACTAACACTGATTGTGTCCAACCAAAATTTGAAAATGGCTTCTTATTTATTTTTGCACCAAAAAAATCTTGCATTAAAAAAATAAAAAAAAGAAGTCACAAAATTCAAAAAATGTGCTTACATTTTCTGCACATGCACTTCATCCAGCATTACATGCATATGCATCTGTGAAAAGCCCTTGGGTTCTGAACCGAGTTATGAGCAGAAACTGACAGTGGTCTGGACATGACCTTAATCCTTTCAAAGGAAATTCATCGAGAAAAAGGATTTTAGAAGCTTCAGGTCTTTGACTTAATTCTTCGACTTCCACATGACAATGTGAAGAGTTTGACTCTTGGTGTCTAACTTGGTCTCCTCATTCTGAGTACGACTCTAGAAGAGGGAATTAATTTATACTCTCACATTATGCTCTTAGCTCAACTCAGATGAGATGTTGGAAGACGGTGTGAGTTTCTTTTATGGTAGCGTGTACATCTAAATATCGGAGTAAAGGTTGAAATAAAGCTTCGGAAAAGGAATGGGCGACTGGGCATAATTTTTTCTAAGACCCCAAAACATGTAAAGAAAAAATATTCCATATCTGTATGGGCACAGCAAGATCCACGCAGAGCTACCAAATATCTAAACAAAAGAAGCCAACTACCAAATAAATATGTGACCAAAAAGGTCCAAGCTTCAAGAAAGCCTGCAAATCTTGGTGTATACTTGGCTAAACTGGCCGACTTCACAAGGAGAGGTGACTACACTGGCCACCCTCCAGTTCTTTTCTCCTTTTTCTAATTTCTCCCTCTTTTCGATTTTGAACACAATACGACAGACCATAGAAGAAAGTACCTGACTACTCGAGGACGAGTTATTGAAGGAGAGGTTTGCATGGTAATCTGACATTCTGGATGGAAAGAGCAAAAACCTTTCAGATACATGGGTCAGTTGTTCAATGTTCATGGGGTATGCTTTGAGAGGGGGATTAATATAAGATGACTTCTAAGCCGAAACTGTGACAACGATGTGTAAAACTTGGAGGCCGTTGATTTTAAAATCCTAATTCTCATAGGAGTTATGCCAAACTAATAATCCAAAGTTTAGGTCCAGCTCCATTTTCACCTTCTGCTCATAGTATTGGTATGGAATCCAATCTCATTTCACCTCATTGCATTTCTTTAGATGCTCAGGGACGAGTGTTGGAACGTATTTTCGAGGATTTAAGTACCCGATTTTTACGTCGGATAATCATTGAGAACCTGCAAAATACGCTTCGAACAAATAAATTACCGGACTTAGCTATATTATGTGCAATGCAACGTATAGGGTAAGCCGGGGTCGAATCCATAGGGACAGGAAGATTCTGCACTTTGTTTTTTTGCAAATAAAAATACTTTTATAGATTGAGGAGTTTGTTGCAGAATGTTTGAATAATAAAAATTGAAATGATAGGTGGAGAAGACAATAGTGCAGGTCGGCAGGTACTGATCACTCCCCTTCTATGCGGCCACTTCTAATTAGACTCGTACATGTTAACTCTATGCGAAATTGGATATCCTGGCGAGGCAAGTAGGATGCGATTACAATCACGAATCAAGCTCGAATCTCGTGTCATGTCCCAGTTCTCTAAGAGTCGAGGATAATCACCGATAGAAACAGATCGTCACGATAGTCTTGACGAATGGCTGCACGAAAGAGAAGATAACAAAATAAGATGGATATAAAATGTAAATTAAAACTAAGGGCGAGATAATGGTGGTTGGTAGCTCTGTAGGAAGCCTCTGGAGTCAGATTCATAGAGAGTCCGAGAGAATGATAGTTGGCAGATGTCGTTGGTGTTGGATGTATTTTAGCGACACTCAGGGTGGAGCCTCAAAAGTCGGAATCACTGGGGGTCCGAATGCACAAGACGACGAGATCACTTGGATACTTCGTCGATGTATGATTAATTATGGTGGTGGAATTTTGTTGGATTAAATGATGACAGAATAGGTTGGAAGCAGAATTGGTTGACAATGACAATAACGGAATTAGATGGTGATGGAATTGGATAATGGAATGATGCCCTACCCACGGCCCTTCACGTGGTATATATACATACATGCATGTCTGTTTCTAATGGAGGGATGCATCCCCTCACTTGGACCCATACATCTCTTTACATGGGAATGCATCTCTTCACATGAGAATGCATCCCTTCACATTAACATGAATCTCATTGACATCTTTTCATATTAGTGGGGCATTTCTTAATAATGGTAATTGCCATTAATCCTTCGCCATATGTTTGTTAGTGCAAACACATGGACCTCGTCCATTACTCTCAATGGTGCAATTGCACTTAAGTTCTCAAGATACCATAGATATCCATGTTTATGTTCACGTTCATGTATTTGAATAACATAGGAAAATTTTGTTAATACAACAATAAGCAACGAAGTTTATTTCCAAGGGTTCAACATGGTAAAACATAATTTTAATTTTTGAGAAAATAATTTAGAATTGAACTCCATTTAATGTTGGAAACAAAAGAGTGGATGTCGTAGATACAAATGACTTTTTTGGTAGAAAAAAAACATAAGATAATTAATTCTAAGAATTATTATACCTTAGAACTATCACCATATGTTCGAAGAAGAGGAAGGGGTTGATACATGATACTTTTGAGAGTCATAAAATATCTTATGTGTGATGCAAATAATGCACTTTTCTTAACTTATTTCATGACATAAAATATGTGTTTAAGTTTGTGGATAAGTATGATAATGGCTCAATTATGTAATGAATCAACAATTCATCACACCACCATGCTTAAAATTTGCTTGTCCCTAGCAAATATAAAGGAAGAACCTCAACACTCTAATGTCGACATATAGGTAGTCTATAACCTCTGAGGGTTTAAAAAAACTTGCCCTTTATTTCATAAAGATTGAGATTAGAAATGAATCTATTCCTACAATGCTTGGTCATCTCAAGTGTCCTCAAGACATGAATTAATGTAGAGACTTGCTCGATTCAAATTAGGTAATACCTAACATTAATAATGTTATTATACTTGAGGATAGACTCAAGTGTCAAATGTTCTGAATTGACCAAGTACTTTCATCTACAAACCTCTATCTCTGATACACTAAGCCAGGAAATGCTGATATGGGGGCTCAGAGTATTCTTACAAGCTCCAACTTCAATATTAATTGTACACTCATCCAAACTTCCTCCAAATGATCAGCAAAATAATAGGTTAATTTGTGGAGTATTTAGGTTAAGGCTTATTTGGTGGAGGTGATTATGCTCTGATTTCAATGAGTGAGGTCTAATATGTGACAATATTGATCATTCTAAGATAATTTTGGAGAAGAGGAAGATATAGAATTTTCGCACAATGGTTCTCCTGATTTATTCTTCTTTTCTTTCTTCTTTCTTTTCTTTTCTTTTTCTTCTCTCTCTCTCTTTGCAATATATTTTTTTGCAGTACATCTTGTTCTTCTTTCTCCTTCTTTTTTGCAATATCTCTCTTCACTTTTCAAGAAAACCAATGTGCTTTAATACTTTATTTTAGGACTTGAAAACATAAAAGGACATGTATTTTGTTGTAAATGGAGGATAGACTCCGAGGAATATTTCTCTATTGATGAATAATAGAAGAAGAGGGACAAAGAAGTCGAATGAAACAAGATGGATTATTAATGGAAGACTTTTAAAGAAGTGGTGTATTTGAGAAGTATGTAGAAAGGCAAGCAAGAGGCTGGTGTGTGAAGGTTTCAAGTGTGCATAATGGGAAATTGCTTGACCAGTTGGGAACACTCCCTTACATTTTATGGTGGACTCTCTTCCTCACGTATATTTGGTGGAAACACTCCCTACTCCTCTACTCCATGATAAGCTCACCATTTAACAACCTCTGAGCACAACCATCGTCAGACCCCCTTAGCATTTTGTATGTCAAGCTACCATCTCAGTACAAAGCTCTTGATCTTTTCAATATATAATGTTTAAGCTCAATATTGATGTCAAGTCTTGAAAATTGAATCGATGATCAAGTCTATTTATTAAAATGAAAAAGGACAAAAGAGAGTCATAAGAATTGTCAGCCCAGAATCACTTCAAATCTCATACTTCATGTGGTATTTAATGGTGAGGCTATATTCTCCCTATATGTAAAGTTGGATAGTTGAGGTAGGGAAAACATGTAAATGAGTGCAGAAATGTGATGCAATATGCATTTTTTGGACAATGCCCCCCATGCTTATGATATGCCATGCTCCCATGGTAAATACATATGCAATAAACTAGCTATGTGATGATGTATGACATGATGTGCAGTAAACAAAGAAATGACTGGGTAATGACAGGATTTGCAGAACATGAGTTTCTAAAATGGGCATTGATCTTTCATATTCAATGAAGGGCTTGAGGTGTTGTCCATTCACTCGAAGGATGGTAGATGTTTTAGAATCAACTATTTCAACAAAGCCATTATCAAAAACTTGTGTGACAATGTATGGGCTTTTCTACTTTGATCTGAGCTTTCCTGCAAAGAGCTTTAACTTTGCATTAAACAACCATACTTTTTGACCAATGGAAAAGGTTTTGTGAGAAATGTTGGCATCATGCCAAATTTTAACCTTTTCTTTGTAAATAAGGTTGTTATCATATGCTCGGCAGTGAGGCTCAGTTAACTCATTAAGGTCAAGTAGTCGATTCTGGACGGCTTGGGCTAAATTAAGGTTACATTTTTGTATAGCCTGTAATGATTTATGATGGATCTCGATGGGTAACAAGGTTTGCCATAAACGATGCGATACAGACTCATCCCTAGAAGAGCCTTATAAGCAGTGTGATAGGCCCATAATGTTGTATTGAGGTGTTGGGACCAATCTTTGCAATCATAACGAACAATTTTTTGTAGAATGATTTTTATTTCTTGATTAGAGACCTCTGCTAAGCCATTAGTTTGGGGATGATAAGAAACTCGATGTTCAATTCATTATTCTTTATTAGTTTTCGCACCGAGTTATATAGGAAATGCGAACCCCCATCACTTATAATAACCTTGTGTACGCCGAATCGAGCAAATAAATCATTCAAGAACTTGATCACTATTGCACTATCGACAACACGAGTGGGGATGGCTTCGACCCATCTGGAGACGTAGTCGAGTGCAGGAAGGATATATAGGGAACCACTGGATGGAGTGAAGGGACCCATGAAGTCAATGCTTCATGCATCAAAAATTTCAACTACATGGATAGGATTTAGAGGCATCATGTCTCTTTTTGTCATAGTCCATGTAGTTTTACAGGTAGGGCATGATTTCACAAAATCATGGGCATCTTTAAATAAAGTAGGCCAGAAAAAACCACATTGGAGTACTTTTGCAGCTGTTCGTTTTCCGGAGTGATGTCCACCACACCAAAAAGTGTGCCAATGAGATAGGACACTGGAATTTCAAAATCAGGTATACAACATCTCCATATACAATCGGTCCGTTCCCTAAATAATAAAGTATCTTCCCAATGGTAGTATCGAGAATCAGCTATGAATCGATCTCATTTTTCCTTTGGCTAATCCTCAGCAATTCGAGATGTGACTAAGTAGTTTACCATATCAGCAAACCACGGTAGTTGCGATACTGCAAGGATGGATTCATCAGGAAAGGTTCCCGATATGGGAATGAGTTGGTCAGTTTGTTTGGTTTCAGACTCACGGAGTCTGGAGAGATGGTCAGCCACAACTTTTTTCGCTCTTTCCTTATCTTTGGTTTCAATGTCAAATTCTTGTAGCAAGAGTATCAATCTAATCAATCACGGTTTTGAATCTTTCTTAGAGAGTAGGTGGTGCAATGCGGTGTAGTCAGTGTAACCAACCACATATGAACCCAATAGGTATGACCTAAAGTTTTCAAGTGCAAGTACAACTGCTAGCAATTCTTTTTCAGTGACTGTATAGTTTTTTTGTGTGTCATCAAGTGTTCTGCTAGCATAATGGATGGCAAATGGTTTACCAACTTTCCTTTGGCCTAGTACAACCCCTACTGCATAATATGATGCATAATACATTATTTCAAAGTCTAAGGTCCAATCAGGAGACTTTAAAATTGGTGCTTCGATGATAGACCTTTTTAATGTCTCAAAGGATCTGAGGGCATCTTCAGAAAATTCAAAAGCTCGGTCCTTTGAGAGTAACTCAGTAAGAGGTTTAGCGATATTTGAAAAATCCTTTATGAATCTTCTATAGAAGCCAACATGTCCTAAAAATGATCTAACACCTTTGAGTGATGTAGGTGGGGAGTGGTGAGTTATGGTCTCAACTTTTGATGGGTCGACCTCCATACCTTTTTTAGAGATAATGTGGCCTAGAACAATGCCTTTTGTGACCATAAAATGTGATTTTTTCCATTATAAGACTAAGTTCACCTCAATGCATTTTTACAATACACGATCAAGAAATCCAAGGCAATCATCGAAGGAATCACCAAATATCGAGATGTCATCCATAAATACTTCCATAAAATCTCCCACTATATCGACAAATATTGCTAGCATACATCGTTGGAAGGTAGTCGGTGCATTACACAGCCCAAAGGACATCCAGCGAAAAGCAAATGTACCGTAAGGACATGTAAATGTTGTTTTCTCCAGATCTTCAGGTGCAATACCTGATTATAACCAGAGTAACCATCGAGAAAACAAAAATATTCCCTCCCCGCGAGTCTCTCAACAATTTGATCTATGAATGGGAGAGGGAAGTGGTCCTTCTTCGTGGCAAGGTTAATTTCCTGTAATCAACACAAACCCTCCAGGAAGTGGTTGTACGAGTGGGGATCTCTTTACCCTGATCATTAGTGACTATGGTAAGGCCAACTTTCTTTGGTACAACTTGTAAAGATTGACCCATCGACTATCTAATATCGGGTAGATGATCCCTGCACCTAACCATTTGCATAATTCCTTCTTGACTACTACTCGTAGATATGGATTTAGTCTTCTATGCATTTCTCGAGAAGGTTCTGCATTGTCTTCCAAATAAATATGATGTGTAAATAATGATGGACTTATTCCTCGGGGATGAGATATCGTCCAATCAATTGCCCGTGAATTTTTTTCAAAACATCTATTAATTTATTTTCTTGATCTAATTCCAAGTGGTTATAGATTATTACCGGGTATGCATGATTTTCTTCATCTAAAAAAATATTTTAGGTCCTTGAGTAAAGGTTTTAATTCAACTAGTGGGGAAGGAATTGTCTCATATGAATCTTCTATTGAATTTATGGGATGGGTGGGTGAGAAGAATGTAAGATTTTCTGCCTTATTATGAAGTACTTCAGAAACAGGAGGTTCTAACATGGGCATAATCATTTTCGAGACAGGAGAAATTAAAGCATCAAGTTCAACCCATTCTTGATCTAGTTCTAAGATATTTGAATCTATCAATGGTTCATAAGGTTCATTCTTGATGGAATCAAGAGCTTCAACCACTATAGTATGTTGTCTTTCAAATAAATTATCATTTAAAATCAAAGTCGCCTAAAGAGGACCCCTAGCGAGGTTCAAGGGAGTTAAATCTTCCATAATTTGTTTAATTGTTGAACATTCCTCGATCCATCCACAATCCTCATTATCACGTTCTTGAGATGTGGGGGTGACAAGATCAACATGAACAACCTCGCCATTGACTTTAAATTCTACTTTCCCAACCTCATAATCAAAATGAGTCTTGGCAGTGGTTAATAATGGTCTTCCGAGTATAATAGGAGTTTGAGAAAGTGTTTTGGCTGGGTCCATATCCAGTACGATAAAATCGACTGGGAACTGATGTCCTTGGACTGTGACTAAAACATCCTCCAATATTCCTAATGGCATCTTTACCAACCGGTCATCTAATTGCAAAATCATAGAAATAGGTTTAAGTTGACCTACCGCATAATATTTTAGTACGGCAGCTGGGAGGAGATTTATCGAGGCACCATTATCAAGTAGGGTACGCTCAAAAGTCATATCCCCAATGATGCATTTTACAAATGGGGCCACACGGTCTTTCATTTTAAGGGGAAGGAGTTGGGAAATGGTATTAGTTGATGCGAGTGGTAGCACATGCCTCTCTTCCTCGTGTTGGTCATTCTTTTTCTTTCCCCTTGGCTTTCTTTTTGGAGTGCATTTTTCTTTTAAGAAACGTGAATATGCGGGAACTTGTTCTATAGCCTTAAGGAGGGGGATTTGTATGATAACATTGGAGAATAAATTCTCCAAATCAAGAGCCAAAGTCGAAGGTCGTTTCTTCACTTTTCTTCACAGGGTCTCAGGAAAGGGAATAGTTGGTTGTGTAAAGGTTGGTGGTGGGGATATAGAGGGTGGTTGTGTAGTCAGCGATGATTGGTCTTGCATTGGTGGACCGTTCTCATGTATTTGATAGTTTTGTGATAGTGGGAGTGTGGTCAATATTTGTGGTGTGCTTGTGGAGCAACCACTTCTCAAGTGAATGGCACTGGTAGAGGCATTTGACTCGTTTTTGCTTGTATTAGCTGAACTTCTAAAGCTCACTGGTCCTCGAGTAGGTTGTTGTGAAAAGCCAGGAGGATGGATTTGTGAGTTGTTTGGATTTTGTACCGTTTGAGCAGGTAGTTGTGGTTGAGGTGGTAATTGAGAACGAATCTCGGTCAATTATTTTTGAACCTCAACTTGACTTTGAGCCAGTTGCTTTTGAACCTCAACTTAATTCTGATGCAGTTGTTATATGAGTTTTATCAAGTCACGATAATTAGAAGCAAGTCCTTGTGATGGTGTAGTCAAGGGTTGTAGTGTTGGTTGTGCTTGTTGTGTGAATTGGTTTTGATTTGAACCTTGTGAATTATTGATTGTTGGGGGCCTTCCATGCAAAATTTGGATGGTTCTTCCATCCCGGATTATAGGTGGAGGAATAGGGGTTGTCGTTGGAATTTCCCTGCACCCAATTGACTACTTCAGGATTAATTTGTTCCTCTGAAGTGATATATAGTTGGTAAATCTCTAGTTCCATAGGTTTTTGTGGAATAGGGGCTACCCTACAAACTGACGGGGTAGTTTTCTCTAATACGAGACTCCCTACAGTTTTAGTTAATTGATCCACTTGTTTAACCATCAACTCCACTTTGTCCAACTTTGAAGCAATGATTTGAATGTCCGAGGATGTGTCTGCACTAGTTGTTGCATAGTCTATGGCTTGAACTGGTCTTTTATGTCTATTGTATAGCTCTATAGAATAATTATTGACAGAGTTATCTGCCATGTCCTCATATAGTTGCCATACAAAGTTCTCATCCTTATTCAAGTAGTTGCCTCTGTAAGAGCTGTCAACAACTCTCTTGTATGATTCGGTTAACCCCTAATAAAATATTTACACTTACTTCCATTTTTCGATTCCATGATGTGGACATTTGCTAAAAAATCTCTAAATCTTTCCCATGCTTCATGGATTGGCTATGTGGGTTTTTGGGTGAAGTGAGAAATAGCATGCCTAAGTACACTGGTCTTACCAATAGGAAAATATTTCTTTAAGAATGCCTCTCTCAACTCGGCCCATGATTGAATCGGGACTTCCTAACTACGAAGCCATTGGCTTGGTTTTTCTTGAAGGGAGAATGGAAAGGCTCGTAGGTAAACATGTTCCTTGTTTACCTCCCCTATATTCAGTATATCACAGGCTGCTATGAAATCCTGAAGGAGCATTATAGGATCCTCGATATCTTCTCCACAAAATTTGGGGAGGAAGAAAATAGTCACAGGTTTTATTTCAAAGTTTCCCGCTTCTGTGGGAAGTTGAATGACTGATACGAGTTGATGATTAGCAGGATTATAATTTTGTATCGGTATTGGTGGTGGAATGTTTAGACCTTGGTGTGCTATCAATTGACGGACTTAGGCATCTTGCACCTCTTACGTTCCGTCATTTGTTGTAATTGTTGCATTATTATAGTGAGTGGGCCAGGAGGAGGTGGCGCACCAACCATGAATTTTGTCTCAGGTTGACTTTGGATTTTGGAGGATAGACTGGATCGAAATCAAGGGGATCAGTGTTGACACGTAATCTTCGATGGATCAGAAAAATTAATGGTAAATATAGTGTCGTTGTTATCCCCAAAAATCCTGTGTCAAACAAAAAATATTTTTTTTATTTTGCTACTTATTAACCTGTATAGCGGACAGGGTCAAACTCAGGGAGTTTCAATTAATCAGAAATTAATTAAGAGAAAACATGAATCTCAAAGGACAACTATCCTTGATTTTTGTGATTTTTTTCTTTTATTTTTTTTATTTTTTTTATTTCGATTTTTTTATATTTTTTGATTTTTAAATTTATAGTGGTTTTTAGTTTTGCAATTTTTTATTTTCAAAAATAAATGAGAAAAATTCATAAGATCAAAAATACACACATCAACTCTTTTTGTTATTTTTCAATTTATCAAAAATACTCAGAAAAATCCAAAGAAAATATTTTTCGGTTTTAAAAGTTTTGAAATATTTTTGAGAATATTGAATTTTCAGATGTTTTTATATTAAATTAAAAATCAAATAGTAAGAAAATGTGAAAATGTGTACAGCCTGGAGTAATTTGCACTTAAAAATATTTCAAGTGTGAAATCACAATTTTTGGATTTTTCTAGATTTTTCTACAATTTTTCTAAGATTTTTAGTATTTTTCATTTTTTTGGGTTTTATAAAGAATTAGTGCGTGAAATCTGCATACAAAATAAAAAAAAATGAAATAAAACTACCCTAATTTTTTTGGAATTTTCGGAGTTATTTTCGAACTTTTATGAATTTTTGAATTTCAAATAGGGAAAAATGACATATTTTTTATTTTTTAATAATAACAAATGAAATCAAAATTCAATGGAAATTTTATGCCAGATGGATATGCACATCAGGAGCATAGCATAATTTTCTCAGAATTTTTGGACTAATAAAAACATTTATTTCAATAGAAGAATCATGCAAGTCAATGTCTGAATAATAGGGACTGAAATGTAATTAGTTTAGGTTCTTGCATTAAATAAATAATAAAAATAAACAGAGTGGAGAATGTACAATTTACCCACTATGTCACGTGCATGGCACATGCTTGAGGCTCTAGCAGGGGTGCTTTTGCAATTTGTAAAACTTCCAAGGTGCTTACTGTAAATTTTCCAAATTTTTTAAACCCTAGCAAGGGTTCATGTTCTCTTCGTTTCTTCAATCACAAGGAAAGGGGGTGCCGCTCCTTGCTTCTTCTTCCCCAAGCACAAGGGGCGACAGGGCACGGGTCAGTGGAAGAGGACACGGTGTGGGCTCGGACGGGCGCGTAGGATGGGACGGGCGCACACAGGCAGAGGAAGGCGGACGACGCTGATACAATGGGCTGGAGGTCGCGCTGGCGAGATAGGCGTGCACAGGCGGATGAGGGCGGAGGGGCGTAGGCTGGACGGGCGCGCACAGGCGGCCGAGGGCAGAGGGGCCACCTGTCGCGATGGCGGCCTGCCGCGGGTCTGGAGGACGGTGGTCGCGTTGGCGCACACGTGGTTGCGTGCGAGGTATGGAGACGGAGCGCCGCCCCACGGCGAGGAGTGGCTTGGGCGGCTGTGAGGCCTGCTGGTGGAGATGGTCGTCCAGGCGACAACGATCGAGGCAGGGGGTGGCAGCCCTGCTGCCGTTTCCTTTTTCCTTTTTTTTTTATTTTTTGTAATTTTTTATTTTTTATTTGGAGATTGTAAACAAAATGGTAAAATAAAAAAAGTTTTTTTTAAATTTGAAAAAATAGAAAATGAGAATTTTTTAATTTTATTTATTTATTATTTATTGTTGTTTTTTAAATGATCCTGCAAAACAAATGTTAGAAACAAAAAAAGAATGGTTTTTTTGTATTATTTTTTTATTTATTTACAAATCGGAAAATGAGCAAGAATCCGGTGGAAATGAAAGGATCGAATCCGATTCTCCGACCACCGTGCGTGGTCGGAGTTAAAAGATCGCGGAAGATAGAATAGAACGTGTGGAGATCGAGAATATGAGATGGAAAATCAAATAGGTGGCGGATTAAATCATGGGTGATGATTCTAATATCTAGATGAAAATTTTGACGACGAAAAAAATACGAAAAATAAGACTATGATTAATCTACGATAAAGATAAGAAGAAAAATGATGACGGATCTCACCTTATGAGCGGAAATGGACCGTGATCGCCTCGACAAGGCCGACTCATGTCACCGGACGGCTCGGAGGCTAGACACTATTCTCGACGAAATTTTCTCTCGGAGAACGGGCTCCTCTCTCTAAAGATTGATCAAGTTGGAATGAGGGAGAAGGGACCATATAAATAGAGAAGATAGAGATGAAATTTGAATTTTTGAATTTTTGAATTTTTTTGGTGGTAGAGATAAGAGATGAAAATTAAAATAAGATAAAGATAAAAGGAGATAAAACTATTTACAAAATTATCTAATTTTTTTGAATTTTCGTCATATTATTTATTTGAATAAAAAATGTTATTTTGTTATTTTTTATGGTGGTTAATTAGAAATAGAAATTATATACATATACTATATACATAGATGACATTATATACAAGGGTAATAGAGGAAATTAGTTTTTTTGTTTTAAGAATTTTAATTTTTTTATTGTTTATATTTTTATTTTTAATAATTAGTATAAATAATTTACAAATATATACAAATAAAATATTTACAAAATACTAGGAAATTGCACAAACCACCCCGGAAAACCAACTTTTTACTCGTAACTCCAAAAATTATGAAATCATTGCCATTTTGAAGATAATTAAATTTAGAATCCAATGGAAGTGAGATTGTTCAATTTGAGTTCATATGGAGTTGGAATTTCAATTAATGCTTAGTGGTTTTTTCCATGTGTGGCTACTTTTATTCTGTACATGATTTAATTGTGCAATTGTTTTTATTAATTAGGACACATTTTTATTTACAACTTTGGTTTTGAATGTTATTTGATTTGAGGTCAATTAAAGTAAAAATAAATTACTATTAGTTTTATACATATATACATAAAATACATTTTTTTTTAGATTTTCTAATTGAGGACGCTATCTCGCCCTACTTTATTCATGGTCGATCAGATCAAGTCTTGACCTTCTTTGGGGGTTTGGGTCAGCCTGTATACAGTCTTCCCTTTTATTATTTTCTTTTTTTTATTTTTCCTTTCTTTCTTTCTTTATTTATTTTAGGTTAAAATTAGTAAGAAGTGTACAATATTTACACAAAGATGCAAGTTAGTAAGAATATGGAGTTAGTGTTTTATGCAGGTGTGTTATAAGGGATTTTAAGCTAATAAATGAATAAAGATGACGAATCGCGGACTCATCAATCAGAAAAAGGATTCCTTAGTGATCTCCTGCCAAGCATACACAAATCAAACACCAAACACTTTGTTTATTCCCACTCAATGCTGATAGTTTAGATTTTTTATCTTTTTAAATTTTGTTTTGCAGACAAGAATACAAGTTGATTATGTTTCCTAGGATATCTAGCAGTTCAGAATAATTCAATGATTACCACAATGCCAATCTTCTGGTTCTGAGGCTAGTCAGAGGGTAAGTAGGCTAGAGCGTTTCTTACATTAACTTGGATCTTAAACCCCTCGTCACTCTTTGTTAAACACCTCAAGGACGAGTATACTAAGAAATATGGTTTTCAGAAAATTATCAAGTACCGCGGGATTTGAGCTCTGGTCCTAGGGGCATGCATGCACGTGCGATTGCAAGAGTGATGCAACAAACAAGTTTGCACATATTTTTTTTGATTTCATGTAATTTTTGTGACCGCTTTAATTCAGTCCGATTAAGATATAATTTTTTTATCTTGTTTATTCGGCACACAATTAAGTGATCTTTTTAAATGCAAGGTGAAACTATAAGGGAGAAATCCTACAGAGATGCAATGCAGGACGGAAAAAGAAGTTGATTTTTTTTATGCACAAACAAAGAAATAAAATAGATCCTAATTATGCTTAAGAAAAGAGAACTTATCAGGGAGCGCTCCAATTTTTTTTAACTTCATGTTAATGTTCGATGGATTCCTTTCCAATGCGACTTGTCCTCTGCAGAAAAAGAAAGAAAGAAGGTGAAAAGTAGAATGTAAAGAAATTTTTTTAATATAAAGCGCGAATAATTGTCTGTCCCCAACAACGACACCAAAATGTTGGAACGTATTTTCGAGGGTTTAAGTACCTGATTTTTACGTCGGATAGTCGTTGAGAACCTGCAAAAATACACTTCTAACAAATAAATTACCGAACTTAGCTATGTTAATGCGTAGTGCAACGTATAGGGTAAGTCAGGGTCGAATCCACAGGGACAGGAAGATTCTGCACTTTATTTTTTTGCCAATAAAAATACTTTTAAAGATTGAGGAGTTTGTTGCAGAATGTTCGAATAGCAAAAATTGAAATGAAAGTTGGAGAAGACAATAGTGCAGGTCAGTAAGTACTGATCACTCCCCTTCTATGCAGCAACTTTCAATTGGATTCGTACACGTTAACTCTACGTGAAATTGGATATCCTGACGAGGCGAGTTTGATGCTATTACAATCATGAATCAAGCTCGAACCTCGTGTCACGTCCCAGTTCTCCAAGAGTCGAGGATAATCACCGATAGAAACGGATCGCCGCGATAGTCTTGACGAACGACTGCCTGAAAGAGAAGATAACAAAATAAGATGGATATAAAATGTAAAATAAAACTAAAGGTGAGATAAAAATATGGTGGTTGGCGGCTCGGGAAGAAGCCTCTGGAGTTGGATTCGCAGAGGGTCCGAGGGAATGATGGTTGGCAGATGTCGTTGGTGTTGGATGATTTCTGGCGACACTCGAGGTGGAGCCTCCGAAGTCGGATTCACTGGAGATCCAAATGCACAAGTCGACGAGATCACTTCGATACTTCATCGATGTATGATTAATTATGGTGGTGGAATATTGTTGGATTAATGATGATGGAATAGGTTTGAAGTGGAATTGGTTGGCAATGAAAGTAACGGAATTAGATGGTAATGGAATTGGATAATGGAATGATACCCTCCCACGGCCCTTCATGTGGTATATATACATACATGCTTGTATGTTTCCAATGGAGGGATGCATCCCCTCACTTGTACCCATACATCTCTTTACATGGGAATGCATCTCCTCAAATGAGAATGCATCCCTTCACATTAACGTGAATCTCATTGGCATCTTTTCATATTAGTGGGACATTTCCTAATAATGGCAATTGCCATTAATTCTTAGCCATATGTTTGTTAGTGCAAAACACATGGACCTCGTCCATTACTCTCAATGGTGCAATTGCACTTAAGTTCTCAAGATACCATAGATATCCACCTTTATATTCACGTTCATGTATTTGAATAAAAGAGGTAAATTTTATAAATACAACAATAAACAATGAAGTTTATCTCCAAGGGTTTAACATGGTAAAACATAATTTTAAATTTTGAGAAGATAATAATTTAGAATTGAATTCCATTGTAATGTTGGAAACAAAAGAGAGGATGCCATGGATACAAATGACTTTTTTGGTAGAAAAAACATATGATAATTAATTCTAAGAATTATTATATCTTAGAACATTCACCAGATGTTCGAAGAAAATGATGCTTTTGAGAGTCATAAAATATCTTATGTGTGATGCATATAATGCACTTTTCTTAACTTATTTCATGACATAAAATATGTGTTTAAGTTTGTGGATCAGTATGATAATGGCTCAATTATGTAATGAATCGACGATTCATCAACGAGCATGGTTTAAGTATATGGGGATGATGAATCTCATATTCATCACTCCGAAAGATAATAATTAAGCTCAGATCCCCAAAATTCATTGTCATTTCTTCACTTCTATTGCATAATTAGCATTCATGCATATGTAAATAATAATTGCATTTCATCACTCATAATTACATAAAATGAGGAGCCAAAAATCACAGCCCAATTAACCTATAAAATACGATAATTTTCTCATTTTTTAACTAATTCATGCTAACTTCAAATGATCTAAAACCACTCCGTTGTGTACATATTACTAACAAGAATAAATGAAAAATACAAAAAAATCACAAACATAAATAAGCAGACCAGAAATCCAAACCCTAGTTTCAGGGTGATCGGACTAAAATACTGATATTTTCTTCATACAATGTCTGATTTGATCTACTCACTTTTAAACTAATGTACATTCAAATACCTTCAAAACAAGACCAGGTTCACGTGAATCGGAACTCATATGTGAAAGTTGGGTTTTAGGCCTCTTTTGTACATTGTGTATTTTAGCCATTTTTGACCTATTATTTCATGTACATAATTAATATTTTTTATTTTTTTCATTTATTCTCTTTGACAAAAGTTTTATTAAACCTTGTAAAAATTCAAATCTAAAATGAGCTAGAAATCAGAGAATCTAACTGGGTCCGAGTCTTCACTGACTGTTTGTACAAAAAGTCTTTATTTTCGTGTTTTATTTTATTTATTTGTTTTCCGAATTAATAAAAATACAAAAAATAGAGCCATGTGTGTTTTTTTGTCTTTGATTTTATTATATTTTTCTGGATTTATATCTTATTTAAAAATAAAAAATTACTAAACCCAAAAATCAAGGTTTTTTATGTACATAGAATACCCTAAAAATATCACTTTGTGCAGATGACCTCTTTTGTTTTGGTTTCTTCATAAAAGTTGTAGATCTCATCAAGACGAGCAATTTTCATGAAGAAAATTTTCGATCCAAGGTCGTTTGCTATTTCTTTTTTATTTATCTCTTTCTTTTATTTTCAATTTGTTTGGTGCTGTCACGTGGCAGCTCTTGGAGATGACACGTGGCAGCTCTTGGAGCCACCACGTGTCACTCATTTTTGGCTTTTATATATTAGATTATTATTTAAAAATCAATCAAAAATTAAAAAAATAACAAATTAAAGCCCCACGTGTTGCGCACGTGCCTCCATCGCATGCGCCCAGCACGTGCCGTCGTCAACCCCCAGTTCTCTCCCCCTTCCAAATATGGGGCGTTGTCATCGCCTCTTCCCTTCCATCTCTGCCCGCTCGCCAATCACACTCCTTTACATCTTTGGTCGATCATCACTCCTCATCACATATAATCGTCGATCACCTCCATGAGAGTTCCCCCGATCTCGCTCGATCACCCTCGTCAGAACATCACCTTCACCCTCTATAAAAGAACACTGTCGCTCCTCCTCAAGCTTCATCCGTCGATACGCAACAGATAAGCGAGCAGCCTCTGCTGGATCCCAAGCCTGCGGTGAGATCCGAGGTCGAGCACCTCATCGTAGTTCGGCCTCAAGGTCGGTCGCTACGCTCCAGTTCATCGTCGAGCTGATACCTCCACCATAGTCCCCCGATCATCAACTGCTACCTTCCACAATACCCCTTCTAGCACACCATCATCGTTAATCACCTTCGCCAACCGCAGCTCCATCATCTAGCCACGGTCGCCTCCACTGCCGCATGCGCCACATTCCGTCGTGTTTTCATAGACTTGTCGTCACTCTGCCCAAGGCTCCTCCATACTAGAGCATCTTCCCTCAAAGGTCGGACTCCATCATCATCGCCATCTTCAGGGAGCCTCTAGCCATCACCATCGCGCTCCAACAGCTCTGACAACGGCAAGCCCCGCCTGCTAGCCGCCCTCCGCCAAAGCACCACCGAGCTCAAGCCTTGAGGCCCACCCACGTGCTACGCACGTGCGAGAGGGAACGTCTTGCATTAAGGCCCTTGGAGATCCGCATATTCTCAGATACATCCTGCCAACCAGAGGTCACATGAGGAGCACGTGACCTACTAGAAATATTACAGAAGCACCCCTAGAACTATGCCTTATTCCCAACCGCCCCCCGTCGAATAGAGGGTCACGTGCCATGCATGTGACCCCTCTGTAATTTTGTTGAGACGCCCCTTGGGGTGTAGGAAATTACTCTTTAGTCCTCTCACTGCATTTTTTTATTTAATTAATTATTATAATTGCATACATACCCCTGTATTCTTCTATCATTTTGAACCTCTTTCCTACATTATTTTATTAGTTAAAAATTGGCTGATGTTTATCAATTAATTCTCTACATTATGGCATGCTTGTGATATTTTAAGCTCTTTGGTTAATTATTAATTAAAATTGCTGTCAAAATTTGCATATTTTACCCAATCAGCACTCTGGAATTCATATAAATTATACCATATCTCTAAAAATTGCCAAAAACCGTAGATAGTAGAATTAATTGTGTTTTAGATTGTACCTAAAAGGAATTGAATTCGCATGCAATTTTTTCTCTATAAAAATCATTTTATGTATTTTATTAATTAATTTTTAATAGGCATTAAACTCAATATTTTTAAGGTTTACGATTTTTCTGAGATAGATCACCTAATGATATATCTTGGATAATTTTATTCCTGAAAATAAGTATATTTAATATTATTATAATTAATTATTGAAAATTGCATGTTTTGCATTCAATAATTCATAAAATATTTATTGTGCATCCAAAATTTCCAAAAAAATATAGTGCACTCATTTCATCATTACTTACATCTCGACCAAGTTTCATAATTTTTGGACTCCGTTTAATTAAAATTGCATTTTAGTCCCTAAAATTGGCCACATTTGCATTTGCATTAAAAAATACGTAAAAAAAATACCAAAAATATTCTGCCTCAAAAATCACGCGCAAAATTTGATATATAATAATCTAGGTTGTTCCTTTGCCTCCTTGAGTTTGACCTTAGGACTTGCCCAAGTAAAATAAATCACTCAAATTAATTGGATTAAATATTTAAGTGATTATTTCTTGATCGATTTTGATTACCTTCCTACAATGAAACAACAACAAACACAATTGTTTTCGCACGATTAATTCATGCAAATTAATAGAGGGTTATCTAGACTCATCATAGTGCAATCACATTGCCTCGTCTACGGTGTGGGTACTCTGAAGCCGAGGCTGGAAATTAGTGGCTTGGGAAGCTTCTGAGCCGTAGGATCAAGGAGATCCTACGGTATCTATAGCTTAAAGGGTTCCTCTGAAGGATATGGTCAGATCCTTAAGCACATCACAGAAGCGTGAAAATCGCATCGTATGCGATCAAGAGCGACTAGTTGTACTAGTTGCTCAAGGTAGCGAAATTTAAAAAAAATTCATGCGATGAAACCACATGATCCAAGAACACTTCTCAGATCATTTCATCTAAATCACAAACAAGTATTAGAGTTACCTCTTGAGGTGTGGTTATGATCTAGTTTCTAAACGAAGAGATCTCATGTCTCAAGTCTGATACGACAGAGGGACGATTGCGAGCACGTTGATGAAGAGCGTACTTCTCGCAATCCAGGTTGATGATCCAATCAGCGAATTTCCTGATCTCGTCACCTGAGATACAATGTCTTCTTCACGAGCGAGGTGCACCGAAGGAGATGGAGATCCACGAGAAAACAATCCGGCAGCATAACGATGATGCTGCGGCGATAGAGACTCTCTCTAGGACTCCATGGTGGACGGTCGCAATGAGAGAGAGGGCGTGTAGAGAATGAGAGAGAGAGAAGTTGTTGTTGTCATTGTAACTTTGAAGAGCAAGGAGTGCCTCTTCTTATATAGTATTTTGGGAGTCAATGGATCCCAATCCATGTGCACACAAATCCAATGGATGAGATTGATTTGTGTTTCTTTCAATGTCCAAGATTTTGTCGTAAAAATGCAATAATAATTAATTTAATTTAGATTAAATATATATTGAAAAATCAATACAAATTAATCCGAAATTAAATCAATCCAGCATGGAGATTATGGGATGAAGGTTGCTCCTTCCATAATATGGGAGTTGGTGGCAATCTCATGTAATCTCATGAGATTACATCATTCCATGGATATCCCCAAGATTTACAACAACACTTGTTGTAAAGTATTCTACAAAAATAATTTATAATTATTTTATAAATATTGCAGTCTTACCATTGGAAAATTGTGAATCGCATTCACAACCCAAAATAAAATGTAAATTACATTTTCAATTAATTGTCTAATGTCAATCCAGTTTACATCAACATTTATTTAACAAATATACGTTACAAATAGCCCTCTCTTATATATTATAAAACACATTTATGATATATATGATCAATATGGATAGTGGTATCCACATTATTCAATATCCACGATAATTAAATCACATTTAATCATCTTGGATCTCTATTCTCATGCACCCAAATAGTATGAATCACATTCACATTATTTACATCTTTGATAATCAAATCACATTTAATTATCTTAGATAACTATCCATATAATATGAACCAAATTCATATTACTCATGATAATTAAATCACATTTAATTATCCATTTTCTCAATGCTCGAATACGTATATCAACAATAAAATTATCCATGAATTCTTTAAAGGATAATGCGCTTTCTCCACGAATACTTGGAGATAAGGACATGACGATTGTATTGTTCCACATACAATGACTTGGATATTGAGATCAAATCTCAAATCCAGATCTTGCAAACCTTCCATAGATGCTTGATTAAATGTAGGCCGTAGATACAATCTTCTCGTTGCATCTGAATCACATTCAGATCACTGTCCAACTCTTGGACCAAGATTAGATCAGTTCTCTACTGAGAGGTGTCACTAAAATCCAGACATGTTTCATCACTCCCTAGGAATGGAAGCGTCATGGTTATACAATCATTTATGATCACATCACCCTTGGGTATTCCTAATACATGTACATCCTGCATACTGGAAGACACAGAATAAAACCTGAAGTATAAGATCAATTTTACATTGTCTACTTCACGGTTTTTATCATTAAGTTTCTCATTCGATTATTGGAAGTTGGTATCGATCATATCCTTTCCAAAAGCATATATCTTACTCAGGTGTTGATCATATACTTTCCAAAAGTATATATCAAACCAACAAATTCAGTCAAACTTCCAAAGCAAGACGACCATGCATGGAATTTGATTCTTCTCAATATCTCATGAGAGAGTTCATGTCTTCCGGTTCAGTAACTGAACCTATATGATTCCTTTGAGAGATCGTATTACTCATATTCCCTTGTATGCACACCAGCGCGCCAGTGTATAGATTTGATTAGGTCATCAACTTATTGATCTGCCAAATGTGCATACTCAGGCATATAGTAACACATATGTCTCCAGTCAGAGGATGCGTACCTATATCATGACAACATACGACATAGGTCTTTGGTTATCTCGATCTCGCTAAGTAAACTTATCTAACACCCCCGAATCTCTATTCCTATGCAGAGGACCTGCATCAAGAGGTCGGTTAGATATCAACCTTTAGATAAAGGATTGTCATCTCTTTTTCAGGCTGAGGATCATCTCTTAATAATCATTTGACAGCGCTTGATGAGTCCTCAATCTAACTCTTTAGATATTCATCCAAGTACCAGCCTCTATGATTCAATAATTGAATCAACAGTTGTATGATCATTAAGATGGCCATGATACATAACCCTAATTGTACTAAGGGACCTATTATGCAAATTAGTTATTCTTCATTTCAGATTGATATCCGTAATAACATTTATTGCATAATAGCTCGTCGTGGGCTCACATGTCCAACAATCTCCCCCTACCCCAAAGAGACATTAATGGGCTAATCTTTAAATCCACACTCATGTGACAATCATAGGCAATTTAGGAAAATAGATAGGTAAGCTAACCAGTCACTCTGTTCTCAAGAGACCACGCCAAGTCCTTTTATAGCACTTGCATATCTCCTAGTAATAGTGCTCGCATTCAATGTGAGTGTTGCATGTTATGCAACCAATACTCAATATTGTTAGTTATAGTGTCCTTGACACTACAACTCGATATTGTTATAACCATTATTTATTTTCCATTATCCTTATCAAAATACCCTTATTTCTGGAAATCTCTACATCCTAAGGTATCCGCAGTTAAGACCTTTTATATCTCTATCTATAAAGTCTTAAGCTCTTGAAGATAAGACTTAGAGATCACTATCTCTAAAGTCTTATCATCTTTGAAGATATTGTTATTACTTCAACTAAGTGTTTTATCTGCATAGCAGGATTAGTAACATTTTACTACTCTCACTGCATGGCAGACATCTAGCTTTTCTACACATTTAGCACACACCTGGCTTTCCATAACTGATGCACAAGGGCAGGCAGTTTTAGCATTCACTTCCTCAACTCCTTGAGGTGATATCCCTTTATATAGGTCAGTACCATATCTTGAGGAAAAGAAGCCTTTCTTAGAATTTTTAAAAAATGGAATATGTCCATGGTGTACTACTAATGTGATGCTCCCAATACCCTCTTCTCTTTGCTTCTGAACAACTTTAGAACTAAGATCTAAGAAGTGTCCTGGAGATCATATCTCAAGGTATGGAATAGCCAGTCTATAAAACACTTATTTTCATCCTTATATCATTCAAAATGATTAGTATATCATGTACATTAAGCATGATGTACACAATGACACTCCCAATAAGCTTCACATAGTTCATCAAGATTCTATCCGAAATCATAACATTTATAATTTCATCAAATATGATGTTACAACTACAAGAAGCTTATTTGAGTCCATGTATGGAGTTATTCAGCTTGCACACCTTAGTTTCCTCAGCTATGAAGCCCTGAGGCTACTTCATATGAATATCCTCATAGAGTTATTCATAGAGGAATGCAATATTGACTTCCATCTTGAAGATGTCAAAGTCAAGTTGTGTAGCTATAGTTATCTATACTCTGATGGGTATAAGCATGGTCACTGGAGAGCAAGTCTCATCACAAGCGATGTCTTCTCTTCAGTATTTATCTTGTAGATACGAACTGTATTTTGAAGGTCTCTACCCTCTCATCAGGTTCCCTCTTTCCCTTGAAAATCCATTTACACCTAACGGGTCTTACCCTTATAGATGGATCCTCGAGGGTCCATATACAACACTTGTATATGAAGTCTACTTTAGACTTTGTTGCTAACATCCATCTTTCCATGGCATGGTCTTCAGAAGCTTCATCATATGATGTTCGATCATTGTTAGACTTAACTGACACATGGAATCCATCCTCAAACTCATTTGAAGATGTATGAGTGTTTCATCTTTAATTATCCTTTTAGTTTCTGATTTCAGGAGCCTCATTATGTTCTCAAGATTAAATGAGTTTCTTCACTTCATTTTCATCTTGATTCAAAAGAGAGTCATCCTCTAAGAATCACATCCTTAGAGATGAGATCTTTTCAGAATCTCAAGATCATAAAGTAGGTATCCAATACCATCCTTTATTTTCCTAATTAGATAGCACTCTCTAGTGCATGATTCCAGCTTACTATCATGGAACCTTATTAAAAATATATATTTTAGTATCTACTATATATATCTTGGAAACTAAGAGGTAATTATGCTAAGATTCATCATTGACCAAATCATGTCACACATGATCCAATTGTATCTCCCTACAACTCTAAAATGTCATCTCTTACTAGTCTGTTGATCTCATCAATAGACAAATGCCCAAGCCTTGATGCCACATCATTGTCTAATGATCTTCATCCTCTATTGATGTTTAAAGGTTTAATTTTCAGTATTAGAAATGTTAATAAACCATTCATTAATTTTCTAGTTTAGTAGAGTCCATTAGATGTTAGATTACTATATGAAATATATCCATCATAACTCTTTATGATAGTTCTATTCTAGAACTCATGTTTATTTCCAACATTTATAGACATTCTCTAAGACTAAGGGCTCTTCCACTGAAAATATGAAGTCTATTTATCCAAAAGAGGTTGTTGCAATAATTGCATCAACATCCATGTAGATGACTATTAAATATTAAGATCAAAATTTATAGTCTTCTAAAGCATATGCAACCAATTCCAAATGTCATTAGAAGAATGAGATACAATTGTTAGACTTCAATCTTATCTAATAAGCAAATCTATTTCAATGATTATATGTAGATATAGATTATCCCTATGCATTATCTGAGTCCTTCTCTAAGGATACTAGATAGACTTGATAGTCATACTATCAATACATCGACTTGTTGTAGTATTGGCATTCATCCAACTCTTTGTATGTCATATGGAAGTCACAGAACTACAATCAACTCTTTGATTTTCCTTCTTACTTGGGTCTGACCCATGCTTCCACTCCGCTCCCTTCATCTATAAACAACCATTGATTAAGACAAATAATCTCTTATGTTGAATTCAAAAGATTTCAATATAAGAGTATTTCAACATTTATACGTACTTCATTTAATTCATACAAAATAAATATTATGAAGTTTCATGAATGACTAGAGTATATATAGTAGAATGATGACACTCATCATATCTACATACATCTTAACTCTTAAAGAATTAGATTCAGGTAGGAACTCAAATATTTTGAATACATCATCTCTTATAGAGCCCTCATTCTGCATGAAGCAGTGAACCATGCCATTCATGATTAAATGTCAAGAGCACATTTATATGCTAGAACATCTTCTTAGATTTTTATAAGGATTATTTGACAATTACGATCATCGTCGACATGTCACTTCCAAAGTACATTCGATGAGAAATCAAAACCATAGAGACACACAAGCCCTAAGGTTGTAGACCTATTGTCTATTTAATTGTCGTTCTCATTATTGTGAGGAAGCTTGCACATTGCAACCACATACATTATGTGTCCAACTGTGAGTAAAATATCTTGATTATGGATCCAATCCATGATATTTTACTGATTATTATTGAGTATAGAAATGAGTGGGTTTAATGATGATTATTTGAAATAAGAAAATTAGCATAAATATACATTACTTTGATTTAGGATTTTTTATATCAAAGTTGTCTTGCCTTGTCAACACTGAAAGTTCATTCCCTTAATCACTTTCAATGTAAGAGATATACTTACTATTATATCTCAACAAGATCCGGGATCTCCTTCCTTATCTTTGTCACATCCCAATAATAAGAGAACCTGTAACTCGGATAAAAAGAAGTGAGAATGCATTCCACCTTGCAAGTCCAATTTGCATTCCCAATTTGGTCTTTAACACCCGGGCCCACAACCCCTAATGTTATGTTGACCCGTCGTTAATTGAACCAACCGTCAGCATGATTAGAACTCGCTATGCGCAATTAAATATCACCCCAACAATATGAGGACCTGATACTGGGTTCACTACGCATACGGCCTTACTCTTTCGAGAAGCAAAGAGCCTGATCCATATGCACTTGTATGCAAGAGCTATCACTTCGGACATGCGTCTCCTATATACAATCCCTGGCGATGGAACCCTTCGCCTTGACAGGAGACCATGGATATCACTTATGTGATCCTCCACCTATTGTTCAAATTCTAATTAATCATTATTAATCATATTCATTACGATTAATTCTTCCAAGGTAAATACAACTCTATTCATAATAAAGTGTTTCAATTTTAATCGGATTCCAATTAATCTAAACATATTAATTAATGATCCAATTAATCCAACAAATATTCTTCATTATTACTTGAAATAATTGTATTATCTCAAAATACGTATTATTTTGAATTTTAATAATTAGAAAATGCATCATGATCTCTCCAACATTATCCCTTCCCTACCCGTCGTCGTGTCCAGTACCGGCGGGAGTGGGACAGACCGCACACGGTGCAACCTGTTACCCCAATGCTCCCCGACTAGACACCATATCCGCCTCGGGTTAGGATAATGCCAAATTGATCATTATGTACTTGAGATGATAATATATTTTTTAGACATAAGTTATACCATATAGTAATAATCAAAACCATTTTCATTATAAGGAAATTTGCTAAACAAATTCCCAATCCTATTCAAGCAACTTTATTTGTTGGAAAGTATATGATGTAACAAATTTGTGATCTAGATCATATCCAATCAATTATTGGTTAAGGCAATGTTATTTAAGGAAATAATTATCATCAAATATTTCTCAAATATTTATCCATAATTATTCCAGGAAATTAACCATTAATTTCACTAATTGATTAAATGACAATCACAAGGTTCTTGATTAGGAATGTAATTTCCAGTAGTGACCCTCACTTACTAAAATTAGCATATATAAATCAATTTAAATCCAAATCATGTAAAATAAGTTTCCAAAATTTGCTAATTGATTTACAATAGAACCCAAATGATTAGAATATATTTCTAGGAGTTCAAAATAGTAATTAACTTTTTAATTACATCAAGATTCGCAATCTCTGAAACAGTGGATACATGTTCACTAAAATGATCATAACTTGAGCAATCAGATTCCTAATCACGTGAACTCAAATCCCACGATTTCTTTATTTAATGGGGAACATAATAGAAGTGATAATTTTATGTTTAAAAAATTTAATAAGGGTCGAAAATATACACAAAACAAGGTTGTGTGAATAAAATACGATAAAATTTTCACAAACCCTAATGAGCCCAAGTCATCCTAGGTTTATGGATCATATTCGAAACCTCCAACCTGGCTCTGATACCACTAAAAGGATATGGTAATATCCTTAAGTGCATCACGGAAGTGTGAAAATCGCATTGTATGCGATCGAGAGCGACTAGTCGCACTAGTTGCTCGAGGTAGCGGAATTTAAAAAAATCATGCGACAAAACCACATGATCCAAGAACATTTCTCAGCTCAGATCATTTCATCTAAACCACGGACAAGTATTAGAATTACCTCTTGAAGCGTAGTTGCGATCTAGTCTCTAAACAAAGAGACCTCCTGTCTCAAGTCCGATCCGACGGAGGAGACGCTTGCGAGCGCGTTGATGAAACGCATGCTTCTCGCAATCCATGTTGATCATCCAAGCATTGAATCTCTTGATCTCATCACATGAGATACGACGTCTTATTCATGAGTGAGGCACACTGAAGGAGACAGAGATCCACGAGCAAACAATCTGGCAGTATAATGACGATGCTGCGGCGATGGAAACTCTCTATAGGACTCCATGGTAGACGGCCACAATGAGAGAGAGAGAGGACGCGTAGAGAATGAGAGAGAGAGAAGTTGTTGTTGTCTTTGTAACTTTGAAGAGCAAGGGGTGCCTCTTCTTATATAGTATTTTGGGAGTCTGTGGATCCCAATCCATGTGCACACAAATCCAATGGATGAGATTGATTTGTGTTTCTTTAAATGGTCAAGATTTTATTGTAAAATACAACAATAATTAATTTAATTTAGATTAAATATATATTGAAAAATCAATAAAAATTAGTCCCAAATTAAATCAATCAAGCATGGAGATTATGGAATGAAGATAGCCTCTTTCCATAATATGGGGAGTTGGTGGCAATCTCATGTAATCTCATGAGATTACATTATTCCATGGAAATCTCCAAGATTTACAATAACACTTGTTTTAAATTATTCTACAAAAATAATTCATAATTATTTTGTGAATATTGCAATCTCGTCATTGGAAAATTATGAATCACATTCGCAACCCAAAATAAAATGTAAATTACATTTTCAATTAATTGTCCAATGTGTATCCATTTCACATCAAACAAATGTAAGTTACAAATAGCCCTCTCGTGTATATTATAAATCACATTATAATATATATGATTAATATGGATAGTGCTATCCACATTCTTCAATATCCACGATAAGTAAATCACATTTAATCATCTCAGATCTCTATTCTCATGTGCCCAAATAATATGAATCACATTCACATTATTTAAATCTTTGATAATCAAATCACATTTAATTATCTTAGATAACTCTCCATATAATATGAATCAAATTTATATTACTCGTGATAATTAAATCACGTTTAATTATCCATTTTCTCAATGCTCGGATACATATATCAACAATGAAATTATCCATGAACTCTTTCAAGTATAATGCGCTTTCTCCGCAAATACTTGGAGATAAGGACATGGCGATTGTATTGTTCCACGTATAATTACTTGGATATTGAGATCAAATCTCAAATCCATATCTTACAGACCTCCCATAGATGCTTGATTAAATCAAGGTCGTAGATCTAATCTTCTCATTGCATCTAAATTGCATTCAGATCACTGTCCAACACTTGGATCAAGATTAGATCACTTCTCTACAGAGAGGAGTCACTAAAATCCAGACCCGTTTCATCACTCACTAGGAATGTAAGAGTCGTGGTTATACAATCGTTTATGATTGCATCACCCTCAAGTATTCCTAATACATGCACATCCTGCATACTGGAAGATCCAAAATAAAACACGAAGTATAAGATCAATTTTACACTATCTACTTCACAATTTTTATCATTACTCTCATTCGACTATTGGAAGTTGGTATCGATCATATACTTTCCAAAAGCATATGTCATACCCAGGTGTTGATCATATACTTTCCAAAAGCATATATCAAACCTACAACTTCAGTCAAGCTTCCAAAGCAAGACGACCGTGCATAGAATTTGACTCTTCCCAATATCTCATGAGTGAGATCATGTCTTCTGGTTCAGTAACTGAACCTGTATGATTCCTTTGAGAGACCGTATTACTCATATGTCCTTATATGCACACCAGCGTGTTGGTGTATAGACCTTGATTTGGTCATCAACCTATTGGTCTGCTAAATGTGCATACTCAGACATATAGTAACACATCTGTCTCCGATCGGAGGATGTGTGCCTACATCATGACAGCAGACAGCATACGTCTTTCGTTATCTCGATCTCGCTAAGTCAACTTATCTAACACCCTCGGATCTCTATTCCTATGCAGAGGACCTGCATCAAGAGGTCGGTTAGATATCATCCTTTAGAGAAAGGATTACCATATCCTTTTCAGGCTGGAGATCATCTCTTAATAATCATTTGACGGTACTTGATGAGTCCTCAATCTAGCTCTTTAGATATTCATCCAAGCACCAGCCTCTATGATTCAATAATTGAATCAACAACTATATGATCACTAAGATGGCCATGGTACATAACCCTAATTATATTAAGGGTCTATTATGTAAATTAGTTATTCTTCATTTCAGATCAAGGAATGATATTCGCAATAACATTTATTGCACAATAGCTTGTCGTGGGTTCGCATGTCCAACTACCTCTTCCTCCTCCTCTTGCGATCGTACGACCTTGGGCTACGATGAGCTCAATTTATCTCCACCTTGCTCCTCCGGATGAACAGAGTATAGCTGGAGGTCATTGATGTCTAAGCTGTCAAGATTGAGACATGAGGATGATCTGACTTGAACTAATGCATGATCAACATGCGTTCACTAGAGACAAAATTGGAGAACGTAGAAGGTTGGATAACTCCGACCAATCAGGCCTTCATTGGTTAATTCCAATACCAAACAAAGTACCAAGCTATTGAAGATGAACTGAGGTGAAATGGGGTCTCGAATCAGGGTGAAAGAGGGAGCCCTAATTGGTTTCTTCTCTCGTGTAGAGAAAAGAAAGGTTCGAGGTGGATTCAATGATAGTGAAATGGAAAAGAAGTGGGAAAATCAGGGCAAATATAAGGGTTGTACTACGAACATATTGGAGTGTTCAGATGATGAAAAAACATAGAAATACAATTTGAATTAATATAGAAATCACACAAGAATGGAATAGAGGCTAACCTATAAAATGATGAAAGAAGAAGATGATGAATCTTGGCCTTATTAGAAGCTAAATAACTTCTAGTATCTTTTCTTGACAAGGTAGGCTAACCATGAAGCTCACGCAGCACCAGAATAGGTCTGCAACAAGTCTTGGATGGCCTTGGATAACACCATTGATGTTCTCCGTCGTTGCACTCAAATTATAACACTAATTGTCACCTAGGTAGAGAAGAGGCTAGGAGGTAACACTCTCGAATGGTGGATTCTCTTGCAGTTGATAGGAGGTAAGGGTTTTGATTAGAAGAATACTACAGTTGCATGTGGTTTCATTGAGATTTCAACTGCCAAGAGTGATGGAACGTGAGGGAGGCAACGAGGGGTGGAGGTTACATGAGGAAGAGGGGAGTTAGGAGGTTAGGAAGTTGAAGTTAACTGGTCGGGAACTTGGCTGAGGTGATTGACAAAATGGGGTGAAGTCGCTAGATTTTGTAGCTTGTTGAGGTGAGGGCTGAAGGGGTGTGAGTGAGGAAGACGATACAACTGCCATTGAATCTTATGATCCAACGGCTAGGACTTAGGCACGGGACAAGGGCTAATATTTTATGATCAAATTGATTAGAGGGTGTAGGCACGAGGCATGTGAGATGGAAAAGGGACCATCAAATTAGAGAAGATCTGACAGTTGGGAAATAAGGTAGGGTGGATAAATGAGGTTGGGTCACATGGCTCAACTAGAAAGAGCCCTATGGCCCAATAGAATAAATAGGTAATGAAGACAATATAAATAAATAAAAATAAAATAAATATAGGTACCAAATCAAAAAGTAATCATCATGAAGTTGTATATCATTTTGAAATCTACAGTTGTCATGTAGAACTCAAAGTAAGAATACATCATATATATAGTATTATTTTTGTAAGTATTTTTCGAGTATTAAAAATACTTATTTTTTCTTTTATCATATTTTGCATTTTGATTTATGGAAAAAGTTAAATTAAATAGATACAATATTAAACTAATTTTTATTTGATTTTTAATAATACAGAAATATATAAAACAAAGGGCACAATAATATATTTATTTATGAACATATAATTAGTTTTGATAATTTACACAAGGTTAATTGTTAAACTAAGTTAATTGTTAATCATTATTAATGAATTGCTTATTCTAGAGGGACAATAAATCAATATTATAATGACAAATCAGGGACTTATCATCATTGTACTCCATGCAGAGGTGAGAGATCTGAGGATGTTCTTTACTTGATCTACTTCGGTAATCTCTACTCTTAGTTTCTGAAGGTTGTTGATGATACCTAAGAATCTGATGTGCATCTCCCTATTGGACTTTCCAATTTCCATTTTAAGTAGTTCGTACCTTTGTTGGAGAAGACTTATCTACGTCTCTTTCATCTCATTTGTTCCTCTGTGATGTTGAGTTTGTTCCATATTAGGTACACTGTCTTGCATGTAGATACATGGTTGAACTCTTCTGTTATAATTGCACAATAGATTGCATTCATTACCTAAGAGTTGCGGGTAGCCATCTTCTTGTTTGCATCAGACATTGGTACTTATTTTATACACTTAGGCCTAGAGTACTTGGATTTGTATGATACTCTATGCATCAAAATCAATAGGTTAAAGGATTATTTGCATTTGAACCTTCCAACAATTGTAGTTGATCCCGGCAAATGAAGGAGGCCTAATAGAGGGTTGATTTTCATAATTGTTGCTTGCTAAGGTTGTCATATGTATTGTCGAGGTTTAACTTTGTAGCATGAAACCGCTCCGATACCACTTGTAAGTTCCTAGTGATCGATATAACACTAGATAAAGGTGAATAGTGTATCAATAGAAGAATAAAATCGTTTATGGAAGATACAATAGCGCATCACAGTCAACCATCAATCAAGCACAATGCACAGGATGTTTACATGAAAATCCAACCTGGTGAAAACAACGATCTAAATCATCTAACCTTGGATTTCCAATTAATCAAGCCAACTTTGCTCAACTATTTACAAATCTTCCTACTTTACAACTTTGGATCAATTAACGAAGTCAACAGTATAGATCTGACACTACAAAACAATGAGGGTGGAAAAGCTCTGACATTCCTCAAACTTCCTCGGATAAAACGTACTCCACTGATCCAAGAACCACCTGCAAATTTTATGATTAAATACCAAAATTTCCTATAGAGACAGGTTATGTGAAAAATATCAAAAACAATACTTAATAGTATTTTTGTTAATAATACCATAGATAATTCTCAATGCAAGTGCGATGATATCTCGAATAACATGGAGTAGAGATAATTGCAGATATTATCATAATATAATTACATACAATTATATTTCAAATAGCATAAGTGAATAATAATATACGAAGAATAATATCACCAAAGTAAGAAGCCTACCAAAAGTGTTCTACAAGATATCATCAGAACTCAAGAACTTGGAGGTGATTGGACGCTGCTTCATGATAGCTTTTGCTAACAAGGCTACTACCAAAAGTGTTCTACAAGATATCATCAGAACTCAAGAACTTGGAGGTGATTGGACGCTGCTTCATGATAGCTTTTGCTAACAAGGCTATCTTCAGAACTATTCTTCTTATAAATATCAAAGATCTCAAAGAACTATATAGAGAATATGAGAAGATCATTAAGAGAGAATTTTCCTTCACTTGTAGAGAGTGAGAATGAACTATGTTTCTTCCAATTTTAGGTATGGGGTCGGTCCCATATGCAATGCAAGGGTTCAAAAAATATGGCACGTTGAAACAAAATAAGCAAAAAATCTAAGAGATTCTACACTAATAATCAATCAGTTAAACTTTAATGATCAAATATTTTGGGCTGAATGATTAGTCAAAAAGGGTGATCGATCGTTAGATGACCATTGGGGGCATGGATTCAAAATATGGCCGGTCAGTGAAATAGCATGGTCGATCATGGCTGGTCGATCAGTGAAACAAGGTTAGTCGATCATGGCTAGTTGATTAGGGAAAATGGATGGTCTATATTTGACATGTTTTGATTTGGAAAGTTCTGAGAGCATAGCTCGATGTTACAATTTAGCTAAATACAATGTAAAATACAACATTATAACATTGATTTAATAAATGAACTTTAAGATTTTACAATCTAACAAATTGTAGTTCGCTTTATAATTGTTGTCTTTGTTGAAATATCATGTAGTCTTTTAAACAAGTATATAAGTGAGTGATTGTGATACATGTCTGCCATCTTTAAAATAAACTTGAAGATAACAAAGAACTAACATATAGGACACTTGTTTATTACGATCTACAATGATAATCTATAAAGCATGTGTTTATCACCTACAATGATAACCGGCTTAAAAGAATATTCTGTATGGCAGAGGTATCGACAATTTGTATTCAAACAATCATTATTGTCGCAATCAAATTTGTTAAGAAGTAACTACACTCTACTTATTTATTACCACATTATTTCTGTAAGTATACTTGTATTTTCATACATACCACATATGATATGAGGCCTGATCACATACAAGTGTCACAAGTAACAATTTTTCATTATAAAAGAGGAATTTTGATTATCATCAAAATTCATTACATTAGTCATAAGACTTGATCATAGCCTTGTTCATTTTAATCAACATCTTGATGCTCGTCGTGTGCTGCAACACTAGCACCGTCAGCTCACTACAAGGTTTTAGCTTGACATGACCTCTTGAGCCACACGCATGATACTCCTCCTTGGTCCATTGGCAGTGGTATTCATACTGATTTTGTGCGTTTATTCCTTAAGTAGCGAACCATGTGATTGGTTGGATAAGGCTTGAGAAATCACAAAAACTGACTCCTTTGCGAGTCTTCTGGCCTTCAGATCATGCAGGAAGATTTCACACAGCAACACAACAGACATGGGGCCTTATTAGGGTGAAGGGGGACGTCAAGTAGTGCGGGCAGCGACCTCTGGCGAAGCGTGGAGCAGGAAGATCAGATCTCCAGATCCACGATGGATCTGGGGGAATGGAAGGGTGCGCAGCGTAGGGAAATGGAAGGGGAATGAAATGAGGTGGAAATGGGGTTTTGATTACGATGAGATACGACGAACTTCGAATTTGAGCTTTAAAACTAAAACACTATGCTAAACATAAAACTGAATGTGTCACTTTCAACCTCTTGTTAGTATGTATGTCTTCTGTATGGGATATGGCATCTACCATCTCTGGAATAGTGGATGATCGATAAACAGTTCATTTTGATCGAACTCCACATTGTAATTTTAGGACTCCTTACTCACCCATCTCAAAATTTAGAATTCTTTTTTGTTGTCTCTTTAACATTATCTAAACTTTTTAATAATAATTTGATGTTATTATATTTTGTAACTAATATACATTAGTTTATGAGAACATGTGTTTAATAGAGAATTTGGCTTATCGATGCATAATAATGTAGATGAGTCGGCTATTCATCATCCTCAAACTCTAAATGGATCTTGAAAATAAATACAAGTCTTAAATGGCCGATTTAAACGGTGTGTCGGATTCCTATTCTTATTTGGGCTTCGAGGTATATCCAACAAAAATAAGTAGTATTTTTAAAATTACCAAGGCATAATTTACTCGTATTTGACTAAAAAAAGAAAATGTTTTTTTTTATAAAATCGTTGGACCTTTCACATTTTAATAAATATATATAATTAGAGTCGTATACAAGATTGAAGTACTATACAATAAATCAAATCTCAAGATACAATAGGGCTCGTTGGTGCATTGCAAGGCTGTGATGTAAAATGTTAGGGATTGAGAAATCATCAAAGTGAAAGGACCATGTACTTGTTAAATTGGATTATGGAGTTTATGAGGGCTGGAGAGTGTTAATGTAAAGAGTGAGTTGGAAATATGTAAAAATAGGATTCAGGAATGACCTCTCCCCGGGACTCTCTTTCCCCCAAAATCCGAATTAGTCTTCCAATTCTGATTTTTTTTATAGAATATCTAGATTTCAGTGTTGAGAGCGATTTTTGATACAGCAAAAGTCATTTGCAATGAACTATACTTATTAGCTTATTGTTTTCAAATCTTAGAAATATAAAGAGAGAATTTTCAAAGTGATTACATGATTAGGATTTTCAAGATCAAAATGCATCTAAATAACTCTTAGCAAAACATATGGCAATTCATATTATCTTTATAGGAGATGTTTTAGACTTTTAGTAAACAGCGCAAAAATTTGAAATAAACATGGAAAATATATTTGATAATTTAGATACATTCAGATTCTTTGAATACTAAAATATCTAGAGTCAAAACATTGCATTAGATAGGGGAAATGATATATTATTGGTAATTGTTGCATTTAAATGAGAAATTGTGGTTAAATAACTTAGAATAGGCCGTGCAAAATTTTAAATGGTAATTACTATTATTACTACTACTATTATTATATGATCCACATATTTTTAAGAACATAGTAATATAGTTGTATAAAAAATTTACATTTCATTGACTTTTTATTAATTCATGGTTCCCCTTGTCACATATAGTACAAGAATAAAATGATTCAATATGTAAATATTACATTATTATTTTATAATTCGAGAAAGGTTTATATCATATTTTTTATTCGCATTGTAATTATACTCTATGCATGTTGATTTAATTGTCGGAATGAATCTTGTATATGTAGTTCATATAAAATGTTGATGATATAATCAATTTGAGTTTTACCGAGTTAATGGATAAAATGTAGAATTATATTTGACCTGTTGATGGTTAGTAGATTATCAGGAATCGATTACACTAGGATTTGCTATCATGTTAAACCCTCCAACTCTACCCTATAAAAGAGACACGATGACTCATTATGAAAACATCCAATCAAGTAGAGCCATCATCAAAACTCTCTACCATCTGATAGAGCCTTTATGTTTGAGGTTAAGGGAAGGAGAAAAGGAAGGAAGGAAGGATCATCATCGTTTTTCTTCGTCATTTCTGTCATGGTGTGTTTCACTAATTTACGATGGAAAGAGGTAACTCGTGGATCATTATTTTATTATCAATGTTGATTCTTTTTTACTTCTCTTAAAGTTTCCTACAATCAGGTGTAAGAACTGTGTTTGATTATCTAGTTTTGATGAAATAAACATATATGGGTTTGACGAAGTTAATTTATTATCGTCATTGTTTGATTCCGTGATGGCATTCGTATCTCCTATCATTGTGTTTGTATTCTTAGAATCATATTGTTATCTTACCTTGAAATCAAAGATTGCATTGATTATTGCATGTCTTGATTACGTTGATAATGCAGTAAATTGATCTCAGTATTTTATTGCCATAAAAAAGTTGATTACGGCAGTTTCAAGCATTATTGGTTATTACCCTTTTCTTTTCCTTTTTAAGAACGCTTTTTTTACTTGTCAACATCATGTTTGTTGATGAAGTTAAATACGGTTGGAGACTAACCTTCTTTATTATAGGTTGGAACTAACTAACAATGACTGGGTTCATTAACACCAGTGGAGTTTAAAAAAGGGGGGACAATGGGTTGGTTTTGACTAATGACATTATCATGTATCATTATTTAGATAAAAATGACTCCAATTCAAAACCAACCGTAAAAGCAAACTTTTGTTTGGATGGATCACTGATTTTAGTTGATCAATAAAGTGTCGTGTTCAATTAATGGTTGGTCGTCAAAGTGATCTAAACTATGTATGAAGTTTAACCCATATTCTAAATATCATGATTTTGATGTAAATTAAATTTAATGACATAACGTTTATCCTCATAATCAGAATAATATGATCATGGACTAGGAGATCATTCAAAGGTGGATCATTGTTCGTGATTATGGACATTAAGAGATTAATTAATGAATCATGTGTTTTACATCCAAAGATGGAAAATATGAATTAGACATGATTTATTTAATTAAATATTAAAGTAATTGTTGAGAGCGCTAAAAATGGATCACCAAGGTCCGGTCTTGGAGGGCATGCGGTGTCCAACAGATTGGATCCGAAAATCGTTGTATTGGCCGCTCTCACAGTGTGTGGTACCGGACCCAAGCGACTCAACAACAATTAACCCGCAAATAATAGATAAATCAGATGAAAATGAATGTCAGCTAAAATTTATTATAACTTTACAAGAATGTGTATAGTGACAAGCAGCGTAGAGGTCGAACTCACAGAGCAATGATTTATATATCAATTATTATTAACTATTTCTAATTAATAATAATTGCTTTTGTATTTTTCCTACTTTTATTATTTTTATGTGGGTTTTTATTATTTTAATTTTCATAGATTTTAAATTGTTTTAGATTTTATTTAAATTTTTATATTTCCTTTTTCTTTTTACATTTACAAAATTTTAAATTCTATGTCATTTTTCACAATAATATATATAATTATATATAATTATAATGATATTATATATAATATAAGTAATACATAAGATATATATTGTATATACGATATTATATTTTTAAAATATACAAAAATATAATCAAAATGCTGAAAATGAAATGTTTTTGTGATTTTTATATTTTCTTTGTTTTTGATAATTTTTTGTTGATTTTTCATATTTTTATGTATTTTTGAAGTATGAAACATGTCACAACAGTGTACAAGATAATTAGTTGAGCTACTTTTAGGTTTAATAAATATAAATAAGTATAAAATTGCCTAAAACTATTTTTAATATATAGTACATATAATATAGAATATTCACAAACAAAAGGTTATATTTTTAGATTTTTTTAAATATTTTTTGCTAATTTTTATAAGTTTTTAGGGTTTTGACATTTATAAGTTTTCTATTTTGTATTTTTTAGGGATTTTGGGATACGTAGTAGGTAATATAATAATATAGATAATATTTTGAGGGGGCCTTTTGGAGATGCTTTTCAAATTTTTATGGATTTTAATATTTAAACAAGGAGAGAAAATACCTTTTTAGATTTTTAATTAATAGGAAAATTAAATTTAATGCCAAATAAAAGTAGGTCATGATTAAGCACAATATCAAGCACTTAAATTAGTTTTCCTACAATTTTTTGAGCAAGGAAAATATTTAATATAATAAATAAACACAAAATAAAAATGTCACGGGTTAAGGGACCTCTTTGCAAATTATAAAAACATTCAATTCATTTAATAATCGGTCCTAGAATTCTAAGGGTATATATGCAAATTTATAGGGCCAACGTGGCTACACATGAGGGAGAAAGACTATTTAGCAAACGCAGGAAAGAACAGAGTCTGAAGTGAAATTTTTACCATGAGTATTACATTATCATTAATATTTATAGGACTATAGAAAAAAATACAAAAAATAGGTGGAGTTCTATGCAAATTACACTAGAAGGCACTCGATCCAACAACATAGATGATCCCACTTATACATGTGGCGCTCTATGGACATCGGATGAGGGTTCATTAACGGATGCCTAGGATTAGATCTCCAGAGGCCCGCCTCAATCCAACAGTGACTCCTAGAGAATGTGTTCCTGATCCAAAGGTAGTTCCCGGCATAGGAAGAACAAGGCAAGAACACATCCTATGTGAGCTTCAATCTCACAATTCTTCCTTCTCCATTCTCCTTCACTGTTGGAGTGCTCAATAGATTCCAAAGGGTGTTCCACAGCAGATGATGCTCTCAGATGGATCCAGATCCCATCAATGGGGACCTAGAAGCTTGTAGCCGTGTAAATGCTTGGAGAGCCTCGTGCTAATCCAAATTGACCCCAAATGGGATCCTAGGAGCTTTGTCGTACTTGAAAATTTTTGGGGGACACGAGCGAACACTGCAGTATATTTATTGGGTATAACAGAGTCGAAATGGGGTGAAGGCAGAGGTCCCCAACGAAGGCGATGGACTGGAGACTCGGTAGGTCCAATCCTTGTAGGATCGAGGTGGACAAGTGGCGTGGATCATGGAGAAACGAGAGGTGACTGAGATGAGGTGGTTTGATGGGTCACAACAAAGTATTACACGATGAACAGCGTTGGAGCTCCAGAGCTACAGCGTATGATTTTTTTTGCGAATTTTGTTAACTATTTGAAACCAACAGAAATGAATGACGCAGTTGCACTAAAATGAAAAGATGAAGATAAAATGACATAAAGTAGCATCTCACTATTGGACATGTAAGCCCTCAACGACCAATTAATGCAATAATAGTTGTTGTTTTATCATGCCCATCTGAAATAAAACGAATAATTGAATTAATACACTTTATTATTAAGGTCCTTTTGTACAATTAGGGTTATGTACGATGGCCATATTAAATACCATGCAGGAAGGAGGACATAACTGACTTCAAACATGAGATATTCAATAAAGATCTCCAATCCAAGAAAGAGATGGCAATCTTTCTCAAAAACTGATTTCCAACCGACTTCTTGATGTAGTTCCTCTACATAGGAATGGAGATTCGGAAGTGTTGGAATAATCAAGTCAAAGAGTTGACTTGATGAGGCAAGATAAACTAAGATCTGAATCGTAACTGTCACGATCAGGAACACATCCTTTGACCTGAAACAGATATGCATCTGTATGCCTGAGTATGCATATTTGACAAACCAATAGGTAGGTGACCTAGCCAAGGTCCATATACTAGCACGTTGGTGTGCATATGAAGTCGTATGAGATGTATGTTCTCTTGAAGAATCATACAGGTTCATAGTTCATGAATGGGAGACATAGCTCACTCATAAGATATTTTGGGATCAAAATAAATTCCATGCATGGTCGTCTTATTTATGAAATAAGACTCAAAATCGAGATATTAATATATAATTTTGGAAAGTATATGATTAATATTATCACTCAATTTTCAAATGAGAAATCTATTGTCTGAAGAAGACAATCAAACTAGGGTTTGAACTTCGAATTTATCAAAGTCTTCTAGTGTAAAGATGGATGAGTCTTTGGAATACTCAGGGTTACTTTTGTTATTGTAATGGATCATCTACCATGACATTTCCATACCCAAGAAGTGATGAAGCATGGTGGATTTTAGTGGCTTCATTTAAATAGATAATTTGTGATTTAATTGGATTAAATCACAATTAACTTGAATTCAATTTTCAATTCCAATTCCAATTTCATTGTTCAAATGTTGGAAACTGAAATGGTCATGGAAATGGAAATATACATGCTCATTGAGCTCATTTCTTAGCTTCAAATGGTTTAGACAGTGACTAGAAATGATCAAGGAAGTCGGATTCAGCTCACCGACACATTGTCCAACCCATGGAGAGTGTGATGTGTTTCGTTGATCTCACTGAGAGTGTAAAGTGTTACAGCTCTAGCTTAACATTCATAGGTGGTGGATTTTTGCAAAATTGATATACATCCTTATATTGGATAGTTATCCATATTTCAAGTCACTATACATGGATAGTATTATCTCCTCGGCATTATCTCCAAGTATATGCATTCCTATCTCATGAGTCCTAATTGGATTAGGACTCATGCCTGTTAATGGCAGTATTGCAATAATTATGATTATTACATATTATTGATAAGAGTAATTTTGTGAACATGATTCACAAGCATAACTCATTAATAAATGTGAATATTGATTCATAATAATTAATATTTATATGGATGTGATTCATATAAATATTTATGTAAATATGATTTACATACTTTTTCCAAGGTATGAGATTTTGTGAATTTGATTCACATTAATTTGTAGATGCAAATTGGATTTACATTTAATTTTGTGCTCATGAATATGATTCATAAGCTTTAAGGATTAACTCCAAAATTTCTGCAATATTGATAATATGATTATCATGTGAATTAATTAATAAAAGTTGCACCAACAACTTCCATATATGGAAGATGATGTGGCGTGTCCATATGATGTACACATGGCTCTATATGGTTGAGTTCTAATTGAATCAGGACTCTAACATTGTTTCTTATTCTATTTTAGGACTTGAACTTAGTTCTTGATTTAAAATCCATGGGATACCAAGGCACACGTAGGACGCGTGCTTTAAGTATAAAAGGAGGGAAATGCATTCTCCTTTTGATAACAATTTGAAGAGCAAATACTTCTCTATATTTCGTTCCCCTTTGAGAGAGAGAGAGAGATTCTTGAGAGTCTACAACTCTCTCAACTCTCTTCTTATTACCCTAGTCGACATATGGGTTCATGGGAAGCAATGCGACCCATCTTGCAGATCGAACTTCAATTCGGTAGGTTTCTTTTGTAGAAACTCATGCATCAAAGGTACTCCTGATTTACCTCTCTTATTCATCATGAATATTAGAATTAATAAAAGAAATTATTTCCGTATTTTTTTGATTTCTAAATGCATAAATAGTTATGCCACATTTTCTAGTCCATACGATGAACTAACATTATTTTGGTAAATTGTTTGCTTGCTAAATATTACGCATTTTCCGTAATGTGTAATAAATAAATTTTTATTTACTTCCTAAAATTATTCTCAGAGCCATAGTTTAGAGGATTTGAATTGCATCTAAGTCCGATGAATAATCGGCTAGATCATCCCAATTATCGAATACATTGTCTTGCGATAGTTTAATGATTTGAATGATTCAGTGACTTTCAAAGTTGCTACTATTATCCCATATTTTTAAATGTACTTTTGAGATATATGTGAGGTATAGAAGTTCTCGACTCATACCCAAAAGATGAACCAAATGTTGGGGACATTCAGGAGAAGATTCGGATGTTAAAAGTGACCACAGACTCCGATTTTATCTAAAGATTGTACCATTGGATGAATTTTTAGCTACTATTTGTTAGTCATATGACATGATAAAGTATATTAGTAATTAAAAGATCAAGTATTGAACTAGTGCGAAAAGTTTCACGCAATTCTGACCGTGTGACTTCGAGAAATTGGATTTCTCCATAGGCGGAGTTGAAAGAGGACTTGATTGTCTTATTGACTTGTTTCTCATATTTTTAGGACTCAAAATTGATGGAAATATATTTGATATATACAGAGTTTGATCTGATAGTTTAGAAATATCAATGGTCGCAATGAATTTTAAGTCCAAGTTATATGATGCTTCCTAATTTGAAGTGCGATAGACGCAACTTGCAAAATTAGAATCTGAAATCATTTTTATCTATTTTGAAAATATGTAATAAAATAGAATGTCTATTTATTTCATATTTTTCATGGTTAATTACGCATTTGAATGTATACATTGCAATTAGAAATTATGGAATTAATTTGATTAATTTCATGAATTGTCTAGATTGTTGCACTAGATATCTTTCGCAATTGAAATTGATTTGATTCAAAGAATTGTCTAGATTATTGCACTAGATATTTTGAAATTAAAAAATGAGTTTTTAAATTCCAGAAGTGTCTAGATTATTGCACTAGACTTTTGAGAAATTAAAAATAGTTTTAAATTCCTGAAAATACTTGAGAGTTACTATATAGTATCATACATGGTCCAAAGATAGACAAAACCTCCTTAGTACAATATGTACCGATTGTGTTATCTCGAATTGATTTAGAGAAGGTGTCTAGGCCGTGGAAATGCTAATGGGTTACTTAATTGGTACCCTACGCTGCATTTGCAGTGGAAACACTCCATGTTAGCATTGTCTATCTGATATGGCTGGATCCGTTTTGATGAAAGGTAGCATAAAGAGTCATGGCATACTTTAAAAAATAAAATTAGAATATTAAATTGTACTAGGTGAGGGTGTAATACTATATGGTAACATCAAGTACATAAATAGGATCAAACCCTAACTAGGATGGCTTAAGTGTCATTATTTTAATTAGACTAAAACTAATACAATATGAAGGTTATTGATGAATCTCCATTTCATCACCTTTATTCTATCATTTTGGCCTTAAGAAACCCAGCAAATGCATGTAAATAGCATTAATTTGTAGATAATAGCATTCATTATTCATTGTGTCAATTGTACATTAAACAATGTTTTTAATGCCAAAATTATAGAATAAAGAGAAGAAAAGAAAAAGAATAAAATATTGCAAATATTTTATGACCCTAATCCCGAGACCAAGATTGTACAGATTATTTTTTGTCACAACAAATTATGGGCAACTTGAGGGTGTACAGATTATTTTTTGTGCCTTTCTTTGAAAATAGACTTTTGGATGGGACAATGTGCATAGAAATCAAAAGTTCCTTTTCAAAAAGTGATTTCACACCCTACGATCCTACACAAATTTGCAATTACATAATATAACTCTTGACATCTTTATATTTACTTCACGTCCATGCAAACTTACTAATTCTTACATCATAAGCTATTTGCTTAACTTTTATCAAGTTGACCTTTACTTTGATTATAATTATTTCAAAATTCCATTCAAATGACCCCACATCTACGTCATGCCACACAACCTTCGAGATATCACTGGAGGGAGCTAGGACAAAAGGTTGAGTCAGACAAGGCTCTGCCTCTTCAAGTATATCAAATATTCGACAAACCATCCATCCTCTTTGTCCCCTTCCAGTTGCTCCTCCCTCCTCCTAACTCATTCATCGTTGTCGTCACCTCCTCCTTTAGACCCTCATCCTCCCCTGCTTTTTCTACCCACCCTCTTGTCACATCCCTTGCGACCCCTTCCAATGCTCCCACATCCTCCTTCACTAAGCAACATTGCCTTACGCTTCGTCCTTATGGACCTTGATGCCATCAACCTCCATAGCAATCACTTCACCATGAACATCACTGCTAAATTCTTCCATCCTCGCTCTTCCTTCTCCCTACTTGAGGACCCCCTATTTACATTAGAGAAATAAGATCCTATCTCCACGAGAGCGGTGGCAGAGATGGCACCTTGATGTGGTCCATGCATACAATGAGCAACGATCATGTCCAAAGAGGTGATACATGCCATCGTAGAGGGAGAACAAATGAGTGGGGATGGACCTTGTGGGGAGGATGGAAGCGGGGCTTAGCCACAAGTGGCATTGCCATGGGGTGTTGCTATGGAGGTAGAATAGAGCATTGGAGGGAGCATGGAGGATCCATAGCCAGAGGTTCTATTTTTTTGAGGGAGAACTCAATTAGGGGATCTCGTTGCGTGGAGGCGAGCTAAAAAGAGGATACGCAAATGGTGAATGAGGGTGGTGATTGTGGTGATCGTGATCCGTCCTCGGGGCAACATCGCATGAGGAAGGTGTGCGAGATGGAGAACTACTACAAATAGAAATTATAACGCAGTGATGGTAGCGACAGTGGTGTTTGTTAACATATATTATTGGAGGCAGTGTGACGGCCATGCAACAATAGATGGGGGTGAGTGGATGGGAGGAAGAAAAAATCAATGCCGAACCAGTGACATATCCATGAATTTATGATAGGTGGGGCACCCATGCTAATTTAATAGATGGTTGGAACTATTTTTTTATCAAGAAATTATTTTTGAGGAAGAAAAAACTCAAACTTCAAAATACAATACCAATAAAAAATAAGAATAAAAATTTATTTAATTAATATTATATGCATAAGATAATTACAATCACCACCATGAAGCTCTGATGAATTGATAAACATGCTATCTGAATATGTGTTCGTTGTAATACGACTGGTTAACAAACTCAATAGAACCAGGTTAAGGAATCTCGATGAAGAGAGCTTGGTTTAGTTAACCTGGATATGTCCAGCGTCGAACACAAGGACATGGTATATTAGTTTATCTATATATGCTATAAATCCCTAGGTTAAGTTTATTAAAGTGTTATCTAGGTCAATACAAACAACACATATGAATTCATGCATCTTTTGTGGTTTTAAATGCAAGTTTAATTAATAAGATGCTAGACAATGTAATGCAATAGAATTTAATAGTTACAACAAATGCTTTTAAATTTTATACTAAATTTATTGAACTTGGTCTAGTTGATCAATTAATCCAAGAATGTAATTAATTAAATGATCTCCAAATAAATTGATCAAATTAATCTTTAACATCTAAGTCCTTAAGCATGAAGTAATCTTCTTATTTAATTAATGTTGCATCTAGCTTGTAATCATTCACAGCTCATTTACATAGGAATTTTGATTATCAGAATCAATTCATCTAAGATCAGTTATCCAATTTATCATTTAGATTGAATTTAAAGCAAGTACATCATCGTATGAAAGTCAATGACTTTGTTCTTGAGAAGATAATCATTTTTACATCAAAACAAAATGCATAATGCATCATATAAAAGAGAATTTGATTAGCTTTAAAACAAGATCAAATTCACGTTAATTGGAATTAAGATGTAAAATATATTAAGCAACAAAGTCAAGGGCTTATTTGTAATGAAACAAGAATTTAAATACTTAAAATAACCACAAATCAATCCAAAATGGAATAAGTACAATTAAGGGAAACTGACTGCTTATATTGCAATTTACCCCTTTATGTGGTGGTATTTTTATAATTATTGGAAACCAGTAGGGTAGGTTTGCAAAAGTCCCAAAACGGGCACACGCTTCACGCGAGGTGGGCGGAGGCTCGGTGCACCTTTAGGCTCGAGTCCACACTTTAGGTTCTGATTCTTTGGGCTTGATTTGGATCTATCCAAGCCTACAGGTGCAGAGTTGAGGGTCGAGACTCCTCTGGGTCGTAGGATCAAGAGGATCCTACGTAAATGTAGGTCGAAAAAGATCTCCTCCTTCACAAAAGGAGGTGCTCTACCGGAGCTTCGACATGGAAGCTCTTGCTTCTCCTTAGGTTTGTGCCTATGCTGAGAGTTGGGGAACCTTCCTCAAAGGTCAACGAAGGTGCTAGATAGTTGATGATGCTACGAGGATGGTTGAAATTGCTAGTCGATGTTTCATCGGAGGAAGAAATCTTGACTGGGGTTTGGACAAAATCCTGACCAATCAAGAGCTTCTTGGTACCTGCAAGTGTTAGCACTCTAGGCGAAGCACAGGGGCATGTAGAAAGTATTATAGAATGGAATGGATGGTTGGGGATTTGCTCGGAATGAAGCCCTAAAATGGGTTCATCTCTTTTTGCGTAGAGATGAAATGGATCAATGAGGGAGAGGTTCTGGAGAATGGAAGGTGGATTCGAGAGGGTACACATGGATCGAGGATGATTCTCGAAGGTTTAGAGGTGCTCAGATGGGGAGAATTAAGTGTGTATTGTTGTGATTAAATGCCACAAATTAAAGAGGAAATGATATTGAGATACTACCTAGAGATGGAGAAGAACACGTATATGGTCGGAGATGATTGAATCATCTTGGGCTTGAGTCTAGATGACCTCTGGTCATCTCTTTACAAGCCGGTCGGACTTGAAGCTCAAGCAACGATAATGGATGCCACGACATGGCTGGAAACACCTAGGATCCCACAGGAGGTCTAATGCCATCAAGGCTTCGCTCACTCCTTCTCTCTGTTATAGGAAGGACAGAGAGAAATGTTAGGGTAGACACTCTCACAAGGGTGGATGACCAAAAATGGAGGTTGGGAGGGGTTTTTTTAGTGAAGGGATCAGTTAGAATGGGTAGTTTCAACTGCCCATAGTGGACTCACATGAGGGAGATAGATGAGATGGGAGTTCGGGCATAGATGAGGAACGGATGGGCTTTGTCTTGGCACCGGCCCCTAGAGGAGAGGCCACGTCGACCGACGAGGAGAAATGGGAGAATTTGGCTTGGAGAAGAGATGCATATCTTCTCTAACCACTCTCTTAAGGTAGACGAAAGGCAACATCCGTTGGATCAAGCGATCCAATGGCTGGCTTTTGGGCACGATTGGGTTGACCCGAGTCGCTTGATAAAAAAAGATCAAGCGACCCATGAAAGAGTGGTTGAGGGATGAACTAGACCATCTGATTAAAATATCAGATGACTCACGATGAGGGCAAAAGGCTAAGAAGGCCAACCAGGTGAAGTGAAGGGATTGGGCCATGTTGCCCAATAGAAAATTAGAAAAACAAAAAAAACTTGTAAAAAAAACAAAATACTAAATTGTGTTAATTTAAAAAGTGTTCAACATGAGAGTTGCGTTTCTTTTCAAGTTCTATAACTTTCATGTAGAACTCCAAGTTAAAATCATATGTACATACCTATTATTTTTGAAAGTATTTTAATGAATAAAAATACTTCTTTTAATTCTTTTGTTATTTTTTGATATTTTTATATAATGAATAATGTACAATATAATATATACAATATTATTCTAATTTCAAGGTATTTTTAATAAGAAGAAACACATAAAACAAAGGGACTATAAACACAAATATTTGGTATTTTTATGTACATTAATTAGCCTTATTTATTTAGAAGATGTTATGTGATAAATTGAATTCATTAGTTATTAAATTTAATTGAATAGTTTAAGATAGAGGGATAAATAATCCAAATAAATATGATGAATCTGGAACATAACAAGTTATAATGTAAATTGAAAAAAATGTTACTTAAGATAATAAAAGAATTAAGACCATCGACGATATGAAAGCAGCTAAAAAAGATTACAATATGTCTACAAAAACAAATCTCGATGCCTATAAACAAAATTAAAAATCAAAATCTTAATTGGGAATTTTTCAAAACAACTAGCCGTGTCATATTTATAGTCAGCTATATCAATAGATTTTTAATCCATGATATATCCTATGATATTATATACATATAAGAGTATAATTCTTAAATTATTTTAAAATTAATACTGAAAATGAATGTCGTATTTGATGCTATATTGCAGACAATGAATCATATGACCAACACGATAATCTGTTAACCTTTTCAAGAATTTTCCTAAAATTGTTGCTAAATTCACAAAAACTAAGGCATTTTTTATGAAATATAAATATATATAAGCTTCATTATACACTATTAGATATGATAATGACATTACAACAATAAAATAAAAAAATATTTTTGCACTGAATAAGCCACGGAATTAACATAGGAAGATATATCGATGAATTTTTTACCATGACTAATACTTGAGAAGATTTAATTGGAGGACCGTCGTATTCTCTTCCACTTTATTTTGTTTTTACTTAATTGGATAATTTTAAGAACAAGTGTATCATTTGGAAATGCAGGAATTGAAATGGGAGTTATGAGGATTATTTGAGAACTAGTATGGGATTAATAGAGGTTTATTGATCGGGGTGAGATTAATTAGAAATGCATTGATTAAAGGTGTGCAAATTAATTCAAACTGCACGTGGAGGTTGAAAAGAGGGCAACCCATTGATCGGGAATGGATTAACAATAAGGTAAGTGAGGAATTTAAAGGGGAAATTTAATTTACATGAATGTAAGAATGTAATTAATTTGCATATCTATTATGGGATTTACATGACATAATGGGATTTTGAAAAGTTTTATTTGTTGGGGCGGGGGGGGGGGGGGGGGGGTGGCATTGCCTATTGTAGGTCCGCTGTTGTGTTGAACGTGTGATTATTGATACGTTGTTCAAGAAGAGCTACATTGACAACAAGGGTCGAGGTACAAGATGGAGTGAATTACATGGGTCAATAAATACGGTGATCTATGGGGTGTTGTGTAACTAGAAACGATTACAGGGGCTGCGATGTAAAAAACCTTTCAAAAATAAACGGTAAAAGGATCTACCCGGAAAGCTGATCCCCAACTGCGAGGAAAGAGGCAGATAATCTGAATCCCTTAGAGATAGGCAGTTGCGGGTCTCTGCAGGCGAATCCTCGTCTCTCCACCGGCAATCGAGTTCGTCTCACCTGAAGGTAAGGTACTTGTAGTCTCGCCCCATTCGATCCCTTTTTTCTTTATAATGCTCGACTGATGTCATTCTTCCTTGGTCAAGGGCTGGATAAATGGTTGTTCTGTTGATTTGTGCCTAATCTGTTTGTTTGAGGGTAAAAGAAATATGCATCCTTGAAGGGTATGCTTAGGGGGATTATATTCTAATGGAAAAAGGTGTACACCCATGCTTGCTGTACATCCATTATGCTTGGGGTAGATCTCTTGGGCGGAGTGTGGGAGGAATTTTCATCCGGGCAGTACACGTCGAAACTTATTCCCGTGTATGCCTGAGAAACTTTTATTTTATTAACTACCGTAAGTAAGCTATCTCTTCAAGACACCTTCCATAGGATTCCTCTACATGGAAGCCACCTCTTGAAGAAACGGCTTTGATTTTAGTAAAAACCGCCTCTTGAAGAGGCTGCTTCTATGTGATTTCTCATCATTTCAACAATAAAATCATAGCCGCCTCTTCTAGAGGCCATGGAAGGAAATATCAGCGATATATCGATATCGACATGGGACCGATATGGGCACCGATATGACGATATATCCCGATTTATAGGCATTTTCTTCACAGAGGCTCGTTGATATGGGCGATATTACGACGATATATCGTCGAAATATCGTATCGATACGATATCCAAACGATATCGATATCGATACGGCCTTCCATGCTAGAGGCGCCTTACCTATGTTAGTTAATAAAATAAAAATTTTGGGGGTGTACACGGGTAATAAGTTTCCCCATCTACCGCCCAGACGAAAATCCCTCCAGAGTGTGGTATTGTGGCATTTTTGAATTGGATATGCTGCATTGTTTGTTTTTTTGCTGGTTTGTGTACCTGGTTATGGATTTTTCCCAATGAGTTTACTATTGGAAGTATATGGTTTTTTTGTGATGGGGCTATTTTACGATGAGAAGGAGGTGAAGCCCAAAAAACTTGGTAACTATCATGATAATATGCTGGTATTGAGGTTGAAATAGATCCGAAATCACCTATAATATTTGAATAACTTTAATGGGCAATTCCATTACAAGAAAGTAGTTGATACAAATTACAAGGATACTGCTGACATCATTGGGTGGCTTACACACTATATTGGGAGCGGTAGAGAAATTCCGGAACTCTAGACATGGAATATCTAGAGGACTTTCTCTGTCAATGATGGTATGAAACTCGTTAGTGGGGAAAAACATTAAAATAAAGAACAAAAGACAGGGGCATCACATGGTGGATATTGGTTTTCAAGGTTGATGAGTTTTCTTGAAGTATGTTGCTTGTTGGTCCTGTTATCGTGTCCCAGATCATCAGGGACATAGGTTTTTTCTTATTGCAATGGATGAGTTTTCAAGGTTGTCGTGGGTCTTTCTTCTTAAGAACAAGTCCGATGCTGGTCCTGTTATCTAGTCCTTTATTAATGAAATAAGGGCATTTTTTCTGCAAAAGTCAAGTTTATACGTTCAGATAACGCACTGGAATTTAGCAATACTCAGCTATCCCAATTCCTTAGACCCAACAGAATGGGGTGGCTGAACGAAATCACCGGCATCTTTTGGATGTTACTAGAACTCTTTGATTTAGAGCCGTGCCCCTCATTCGTACTGGGGGGATACGGTTCTAACTGCTTGCTACCTGGTAAATCGTATGCCCTTTTCGGTTTTGGGAGAGAAGATCCCATTCTTGATTGCGTTTTCCGAGACAGATCTTTTCTCACCTACGCCTTGTGTTTTTAGTTCGGTAGCTTTTGTTCATCAGATGTCTCCTGTTCTTGACAAGCTTTCTCACAGAGCTGTCAAATGAGTGTTTGTTGGGTATTCCAAGACCCAAAAGGGATATCATTGCTTTGACCCTTTTCGACGAAGGTACTATGCCAGTGCAGATGTCTCCTTTTTTGAGTCCATTATGTATTTTTCTCCCACAGGTGACAAGCTCATTTCTTTAGATGATGGAGAAGAGGTCTATATGCCTCTACCTCCGATCTCCATTACACCGTCTGTTGGACATGCGAGCCCACAACAAACCATTATGCAATAAATGTTATTGCAAATATCATTCCCTGATCTGAAATGAAGAATAATTACTTTGCATAATAGGCCCCTTAGTAAAATTAAGGTTATGTGCCATGGTCATCTTGATGATCATACAGCTGTTGATTCAAATATTGAATCATAGAGGCTGGTGCGTGGATGAACATCTAAAGAGTTAGATTGAGGACTCATCAAGGACCGTCAAATGATTATTAAGAGATGATTTCCAGCCTGAGTAGGAGATGTCAATCCTTTCTCACATAGGTTGATGTCTGACCGACCTCTTGATGCAGGTCCTATGCATAGGAATAGAGATTCGGAGGTGTCAGATTAGTTAGGTTAAAGAGTTGACTTAACGAGATCTAGATAATCAAAGTCCTATGTCGTATGTTGTCATGATATAGGAACGCATCCTTTGACTGGAGACAGATGTGTTACTATATGTCTGAGTATGTACATTTGGCGGACCAATAGGTTGATGACCTAATCAAGGTCTATACACCGGCGCGTTGGTGTACATATAAGGGCATATGAGTAATACGATCTCTCAAAGGGATCATATAGGTTCATTATTAAACCGGAAGACATGAGCTCACTCATGAGATATTGGGAAGAATCAAATTCCGTGCACGGTCGTCTCGCTTTGTAAGCTTGACTGAATTTGTAGGTTTGATATATGCTTTGGAAAGAATATGATCAACACCTAGGTATGATATATGCTTTTGGAAAGCATATGATCGATACCGACTCCCAATGATCGAATGAGAAACTTGATGATAAAACTCTGAAGCAGACAGTGTAAAATTGATCTTATACTTCAGGTTTATTCTGAGTCTTCCAGTGTGCAGGATGTACAAGTATTGGGAATACCTAGGGGTGATGTTATCATAAACGGTTGTATGACCATGACGCTTCCATTCCTAGGGAGTGATGAAACAGGTCTGGATTTTAGCGGCTCTTCTCAGTAGAGAAGTGATCTGATCTTGGTTCAAATGTTGGACATTGATCTGAATGTGATTCAGATGCAATGAGAAGATTAGATTTACGATATTGATTTGATCAAGCATCTATGGGAGGCCCGAGATATAGATTTGAGATGTAATCTCAGTATCCAAGTCACTATATGTGGAACAATACAATCGCTCTGTCCTTATCTCCAAGTATCCGCGGAGAAAGCATTATCCTTGAAGGAGTTCGGGATAATTTCATTGTTGATATATGTATCCAAGCATTGAGAAAATGGATAATTAAATGTGATTTAATTGTCATGAATAATATGAATTTGATTCATAGTATAAAAAGAGTTATCTAAGATAATTAAATGTGATTTGATTATCAAAGATGTAAATAATGTGAATGTCATTCACATTGGTTGGGCAAATGAGAATAGAGATCCAAGATGATTAAATGTGATTTAATTATCGTGGATATGAATAATGTGGATAACACTATCCATATTAATCATATATATTATAAATGTGATTTATAATATATAAGAGAGAGCTGTTTGTAAGTTGTATTTTTTAATTAAATGTTAATGTGAATTGGATTCACATTGGACATTAAATTGAAAATATAATTCACATTTTATTTTGGGTTGTGAATGTGATTTATAATTTTTCAATGGCGAGATTGTCATATTCACTGAATAATTATTTCAAAAAATTTTATAAATTATTTTTCTTGAATAATTTACAACAAGTGTTGTTGTAAATCTTGGATATTTCTATGGAATAATGTAATCTCATGAGATATCATTAGATTATATGAGATTGCCACCAAATCCCATATTATGGAAGGAAGCAATCTTCATTCCATAATCTCCATGCTTGATTGATTTAATTTGGGATCAAATCATATTGATTTATCAATATAAATTTAATCTAAATTAAATTAATTATTGTTGGTTTTTACCAACACAAATCAATGAGAGCCATTGGATTTGTGTTGCCAATGGATTGAGATCCATGGATCTCAAAATATTATAAAAGGAGAGGCACCCCTTTGCTCTTCTTTAGACAATGAGAACATAAGTCTCTCTCTCTTCTCTCTACACGTTAGCCCTCTCTCTTCTTCTCTCATGGCCGTCCACCATGGATGCCCTAGAGAAGTTCTCTATCGCCGCAGCGTCGTCGTTATGCTACCCGATTGTTTGCTCGTGGATCTCCATCTCCTTCGGTGCGCCTCGCTCGTGAAGAAGACATCGGATATCGTGTGTTGAGATCAGGACATCCGCCACTTGGATCATCAACATGGATTGCGAGAAGTACTCAATTCATTCCCACGCTCGCAAGCGTCTCCTCCGTCGGATCGGACTTGAGACAGGAGGTCTCTTCGTTTATAGACTCGATCGCAACCACGCTTCAAGAGGTAATCCTATTACTTGTTTATCATTTAGACGAAATGATTCGAGATGTTCTTGGATCATGTGGTTTCGTCGCATGAATTTTTTTTAATTTCTGCTGCATAGATTAACTAGTCTGACTAGTCATTCTTCGTCGTATTCGATATGATGCTCACGCTTCTGTGATGCTCTTAAGGATCTAGACATATCCTTCAAGTGGTATCAGGGCCTTAGGTCGAAGGTTTCGGATACATAAACCTAAGCCGACTTGGGTTCGTTAGGGTTGCGAAAGTTTTATCGCATTTTATTTTTGCATCTCTATTTAGTGATGATTTTTGGCCCTGTTTGAATTGTTTAAACACGAAAATAAAATTGGATTTTGTTCCCCATTATATAAGGAAACTATAGGATCTGAGTTTGCATGATTTCGAATCCGTTTGCTCAAGTTATGATCAAATTAGTGAACATGTATTCACTGTTGCGGGAACTGCGAATCTTAACATGATTAATGGGTTAATTACTGTTTTGATCCGCCTAGAAATACATGAAATGTTACCTAGGTTCTATCATAAATCAAATTAGCAATCTTTGAAAATTGATTTTATCTAATTTAGATTTAAATTGATTGAGATATGTTAATTTCAGTATGTAGGGGTCACTGTTGAAATTACACTCCTAATTAAGAACTTTGTGATTGTTAATTAGTAAAATTAATTGTTAATTTTCTGAAATAATTATGGAAAATTATTTGACAAATATTAAATGATGATTATTTCCTTAATTGACTTGCTCTCAACCAATAAATTGATTAGATTTGATCTAGATCAAAATTGGAAACACAATCAACAAACAACTTGCTTGAATAGGATTGAGAATTTGTCTAGCAAATTTCCTTATAATCAAAAATGTTTTGATTATTACTATATGGTATAATTTCGGTTGAACTTTGAAGAACCGATGATCATCTCAAGTACACATTGATCCATTTGGCATTATCCTTTCCTAAGGTGGATATGGTATCTAGTCGGGGAGCGTTGGGGTAGCGGGTCGCACTGGTTGCGGTCTGTCCCACTCCCGTCGGTACTGGCCATGACAACGGGTACGGACTCGATAATGCCGGAGAAATCAAGGTGCATTTTTCTAATTATTAAAATTCGAATTAATACGTACTTTGAGATAATACCATATATATTCAAGTAAAACAATCAAGTTTGTTGATTGAATTGGATTGATAATTGATTTAATGAGATTAAGTTAATTATATACAATTAAAAACAATCTATTATGAATAGATGTGTATTTCCCTTGGAAGAATTAATTATATGAATATGATTCATAATAATTAATTAAAATTTGAATATGAGGTGGAGGATCACATAAGTGACATCCATGATCTCCCGTCAAGGCGAAGGGTTCCGTCATCAGATATTGTATGTAGGAGACGCATGTCCGAAGTGACAGCTCCTGCATACGATCCATTTGGATCGGGCTCTTCGCTTCTCGAAAGAGTAAGGACGTATGCGTAGTGACCCCAATATCGGGTCCTCATATTATTGGGGCGATATTGGATTGCGCATAGGGAGTTGTATTCCTGTTGACGGTTGGTTTAATTAATGACGGGTCAACATCATCTTAAGGGTTGTGGGCCCAGGTGTTAAAAACCGAATTGGGAAATGCAAGTTGGACTTGCAAGGCGGAATGTGTTCCCGCTTCTTTTTATCCGAGTTAGAGGTTCTCATTATATTGGGATGTAACAAAGATAAGGAAGGAGATCCCAGATCTTGCTGAGATATGATGGTAAGTATATCTCTTACATTGAAAGTGGTTAAGAGAATGAACTTTCAGTGTTGACAAGGCAAGATAACTTTGATATAAATTCCTAAATCAAAGTAAAATGTTTATATATATGCAAATTTCTTATTTCAGATAATCCTTCATTAAATCCACTCAATATTATACTCAATAATAACCAGTAAAATATCATGGATTGGATCCATGATCTAGATATTGTACTTGCAGTTGGATACATAATGTATGTGGTTGCAATGTGCAGGTCTTCCTCATAATAATGAGGAATGACATTTAAATAGACAATAGAACTACAACCCTAGGGTTTGTATGTCTCTACAGTCTTGATCTCTCATCGAATGCACTTTGGAAGTGACACGTCGATGATGATCGTAATTGTCAAATAATCCTTATAAAATCTAAGAAGATATTTTGGCATGCATATGTGCTCTCGACATTTAATCATGAATGACATGGTTCTCTGCATCATGCAGAATGGTGGCTCTATAAGAGATGTTGCATTCAAATTGTTTGAATACCTACCTGAACCAATGTTTTAAGAGTTTAGATGGATGTAGATACGATGAGTGTCATCATTCTACTATCTATACTCTAGTCATTCATGAAGCTTCATATTATTCATATTGTATGAATTGAATGAAGCATGCAAAAATATTGAAATACTCTTATATTGAAATTTTTGATTTTGACATAAGAGATCCTTTCTTTTTGAGCAATGGTTACTTATAGATAAAGGATGCACAGTGGAAGCATGAGTTGGACCCAAGTGAGAAGGAAAGTCAAAGAGTTGACTGTACTTCTGTGACTTTCATATGAAATCCAAAGAGTTGGATAAATGCCAATACCGCAATAAGCTGATGTGTTGATAGTATGACTATCAAATCTACCTAGAATCCTTAGGGTTTGTTTGGTTGCAGGGTTGGGCAGGGTTGGGTACTATTCACAGGGCTGGGTGAATAGTAAACTGTGAGGAGGGGGTACCCCTGTGAATAGTACCCAACCCTGCCCAACCCAACCTAACCCTACCCAACCCTGCAACCAAACGAACCCTTAGAGAAGGAATCCGATAGTACATCAGGATAATCTACATATAATCATTGAAATTGACTTACTTATTTGATAAGATAAAGTCTAATAATTGTATCTCATTCTTCTAATAACACTTGCAATTAGTTGCATATGTATTAGAAGACTATAAAATTTGATTTTAAGTTTTAATAGTCATCCACATGGATATTGATGCAATTGTTGCAACAGTATCTATTGGATAGATGGACTTGTTAATTTCAGTGGGAGAGCCCTTTGTCTTAGAGAATGTCTCTATGACCTAGATATTAGAATACACTCATTGTTTATTTTTAAATGTTGGAAATAAACATGAATTCTGTAATAGACCTATTATAAAGAGTTATGATGGAGATATTTCAAATAGTAATCTAAAATCTTGTGGACTCTACTAAATTAGAAAATTAATGAATGGTTCATTAAGATTTCTAATACTAAAAATTAAACCAATAAAGATCAATAGGAGGATGAAGATCATTTGATAATGATATAGCATCATGTTTTGGACATTTGTCTGTTGATGTGATCAATATACTGATACGACATGAAACTTTAGATTGTCTAAAGGTTCAAATCTTACATACTTGTGAATACTGAATTCAAAAGTAGAAATGTCCAATACACCCTTTCTTGGGAATGGTGTAAGATGTCAAGGTATTCAAAATCTCATACATATTGATGTATGTGAATCATCTATATCAGAATAAATTAACATTATAGATATGTCATATCTATTGATGATTATTTGAGATATGAGATTTCTTTCCTTCACCTTAGAAAGCTTTGAAATGTTCAAAGATTTCACAATTTTGGTTTTGAACCAAAGTCTGAAGGAAGATGAAATGAATTTGATCTAACCTAGGTAGCTTGTACCTATTAGATGAATTCATGGAATACATTATAGAGATATGAATATTATTTTTATCTCACTCCTCCTTATAAACCTAAACTCAATAAGAGTTGTAGGGAGATACAATTGGATCATGTGTGACATGATATGATCAATGATGAATATTGGTATAATTATCTATTAGTTTCCAAGGTATATATAGTAGAGACTACAATATATATCCTAAATAAGGTTCCATGCAAGTAATCTGGAATCTGGCATTGGAGAGTGCTACTTCATTAGGAAAATAAAGGATGGCATTGTATACTTACTTTATGACATTGAGATTCTTGAAAGATCTCATCTTTGAGAATATGATTCTTATAGGATGACTCTCTTGAGAATCAAGATGAAAGTGAAGTAAAGGAACTCATTTAATCTTGAGATAATAATGAGGCTCCTGGAATCGGAAACTAAAAAGACAATTAAAGATGAAACACTAATACCTCTTCAAATAAGTTTGAAGATGGATTCCATGTGTCAGTTGAATCTGACAATGATCTAACTTCATATGATGAAGCTTCAAAAGATCATAGCATGGAAAGATGGATGTTAGCAATAAAGTCTAAAGTAGACTTCATATACAAGTGTTGTATATGGACCCTCGAGGATCCACCTATATGGATAAGACCCATTAAGGTTTAAATGGATCTTCAAGAGAAACAGGAAACCTGATGAAAAGGTAGAGACCTTCAAATCATGGTTCGTGGCCATGAGTTGCACACCGAAGAGAAGACATCACTTGCGATGAGACTTGCTCTCCAGTGACCTTGTTGCTACCCATAGCTACACTCAAATAAGCTTCTTGTAGTTGGAATATTGGATATGATGAAATCATAAATGTTATGGTTTCAGATAAAATCTTGATAAACCATATGAAGCTTAGTGGGAGTGTTCATTGTGCTAAATGTAGATATCCTAATCATTTGGAATGATCTAAGAATGATAATAATAAGTGTTTTATAATCTGGTTGTTCCATACCTCGAGATATGATCTCAAGGATATCTCTTAGATCTTAGTTCTGAAGTTGTTCAGAAGCAAAGAGAAGAGGGTATTGGGACTGTCACATTAATGGTACACCTTGGACATTTTCATTTTCTGGAAAATTCCAAGAAAGGCTTATTTCCCTCAAGATATGGTACTGACCTATCTAAAGGGATAGCACCTCAAAGAGTTGAGGATGTGAATGTTAAAACTGCTAGCCCTTGGGCATCAGTTCCGAGAAGCCGGGTGTATGTTAGATGTTTACAAAAGGCAGATGTCTGCCATGCAGTAGGAGTAGTAAACTATTACTAATCCTGGATATAAAACACTTGGTTGCAGTAATAACAATATCTTCAAAGATGACAAGACTTTAGAGATAGTGATCTCTAAGTCTTATCTTCAAGTAATTAAGACTTTATAGATGGAGATCTAAAAGATTTTAACTACGAATACCTTAGGAGATAACGATCTCCAGGAATAAGGGTATTCTGATAAGGATAATAGAATTTACATACTGGTTATAATAATTATTGAGGTCTAGTGTCAAGGACACCATGACTGCCATGATTGAGTATTGGTTGCATAAGATGCAACATTCGCATTGGATGCGAACACTATCACTAGGAGATATGCAAGTGCCTCAAAAGGACTTGGCATAGTCTCTTGGGAACAGAGTGACTGATCAGCTTATCAAGCTATTTTTCTAAATAACCTATGATTGTCACATGAGTGTGTGTTTAAATGATTAGCCCATTAATGGCTCATTGGGCTAGTAGGAGATTGTTGGACATGCGAGTCCACGACGAGCCATTATGCAATAAATGTTATTGCAAATATCATTCCCTGATCTGAGATGAAGAATAACTAATTAGCATAATATGTCCCTTCGTACAATTAAGGTTATGTACCATGGCCATAACCTATTCTATAGTATGCTAACAATACCATTTTATTTGCAGAGGGAGGTCCAATCAGTTATAGGGGGTTTTCTATAGTACTTGGCATTTTTTATGTTGTTTCAGGCCTGGGGCTTAATAGAGACAAGTCAGAATTTGTTCCCTTCAACTGGATGAGGAGGAGGATGGTTCCTGTGCTAGTTGGTTGAGGTATCCACGTAAGGCATTTCCTTTGCGCTATCTTGGTGTCCCATTGGTGGCTATAAGAATGTGTTTGTCAGATTGGTTGCTCGTTATTGAGAAGTTAGAGAAAAGACTCACGAGGTGGAAATCTGCTTGCTTATTCAAAGGAGGAAGACCTGTGCTTCTGAATCCAGTGTTATCAGTGATCCATGCTTTCTTCATTTTCTTTAGGGTAGGGAAAGGAAAAGAGTTGAAAGCATTGTGAGACGGGTTTCTTGGTCATCGTCTAGAAAGTCAAATGGCTTAGCTTTGGAGGATTGGAAGAAGATGACTTGCTTGAAAGATGATGACGTTCTAGGGTTGCGGAGCTTAGAGGAGGTGAACAAGGTTCTCCTTTGTAAATGGGCTCTCATTTCTAGGGTGGTGCGATAGCGTGGTTTGCTCTTTGATTTGTAAAATTTATGGGCCTTGTTTTTCTCTACTAGGCCCTGGTGATCTTGGGCATGCCCCCTCGCACTTCTAGAAAGGGATTTGTAGGGATTTGCTGGAAGTTCACCCCTTCCTTAGGCCTATTGTAGGTGATGACATTGTCTTTAGATTTTGGCATGATAATTGAAGTGAGGTTGAGGTGACTGGCTTGCAATTCCGACATCTATTGGCCTTGGCATCTGACTCTGATTATTCTATGGCAAACGTTTGGGATGGGAATTCTTTTTTCCTGTAGTCAGATCTGAGCTCACTGATCAGTGATTGGGTGAACTTATGGATATGTTGTAGGAGTTAGATAGTGTGGAAGGGGCTACTTTGGGTCGAGATTGTTGGAGCTTGATTGATGTAAGTTTTTTTGTGAGTAAAGTCTGCAGGGCTTTGAAGTGTCCGATGACTTTTGACCATGTTGGAAGTGGAGGATTTTCGCAAAGGTGAAAGTCTTTACGTGGTTATTTCAGAGGGGGAAGGTTGTTGGCTGGTGACTGATTTGTGTGGTTCTTTCAGGTGTTCGTAGACCATGTGTCCTCATTGTTGTGTTGCTATTGACGATGTGGACCATCTTTTTCTCAAATGTAAAGCTCCTCGAAGGCGTGGGCAATCTTTGGGATTCTTTGGTGGTTACTATGGGGTAACCCGGTACTAGGAGTCCATTGGTGCAGATTGACATGACAAGGAGAGAACAAGGTGTGCCCATGATTTTGTTGGAAGAAACGTTTTCCATACGATAGGAGACCCTAGGGCTCTCTTATATAGGAGAAAAGCCCTGGGTTAATTACATAAGAGAGACATACCAAAAGTAGAAAACTAACATAATTATCTCAACAACTATCATAATTATCTCAACAATCTCGACACTCCCCCTCAAGCTGGAGCATAGATATCTATCATGCTTAGCTTGGTACAACACTTCTGGAAAGGACCTCTAGTAAGTGCCTTGGTGAAGATATCAGCTGTCTGATCTCTAGTAGAAACATGGGTGGTGGATATGAGACCTTTATGAATCATGTCTCTAGTGTAATGGCAATCCACCTCTATATGTTTAGTTCGTTCATGGAAAGTAGGATTATTGGCAATAAACAGAGCTGCTTGATTATCACATACCAACTGCATAGGAAGAGGAACCTCGACAGCAAGGTTCGTCAATACGGATCTAACCCACATCATCTCTGCATTTCCCTGTGCCATGACCCTGTATTTATATTCTGCACTGGATCATGCAACCACTGTATGCTTCTTGCTTTTCCATGAAACAAGGGAGTTGCCTACAAAAACAGCAAAGCCAGAAGTAGACTTCCTGTCTTTGGGGCACCCTGCATAATCTGCATCTGCACATGCAGTCACCTTAAGGGATGTATCCCTGCTGAAGATAAGACCAGTACCAATTGAGTTCTTCAGATACCTCAAAATCATCTGAACTGCATCCATATGCACCTTCCTGGGTTGCTCCATGAACTGGCTAACTTTGCACATTGCAAAGCAAATATCTGGTTTTGTGATGGTGGCATATAAGAGCTTCCCAACAAGCTCTCTGTATCTCCTTATGTCAACCTCTTCAGTGTCATCATCATACAATCTCACACCTGGATCCATAGGAGTAGTAGCACGTTTGCATTCTGTCATACCTGTCTCAGAAAGCAGATCCATCACAAACTTTCTCTGGGTCATCACAAGACCACGCTGATTCCTTGCAAACACCAGTCCAAGAAAGTATCGAAGAGTGCCAAGATCCTTGGTCACAAACTGCGTACCAAGGAATTCCTTGGCAGTCTGAATGCCCTGCTAATCATCCCCTGTGACAATGATATCATCTACATAGACAAGAATAGCAATGGTACCTCTCTGTGTCTTCTGGACAAAAAGTGAATGATCTGTAGTAGACCGTACAAACCCCTGTTGCTCTATTAGCTCCGATAGCTTATGGTACCAAGCTTTAGGGCTATGCTTAAGGCCATAAATCGCCTTATGGAGCTTGCATACCTTCTGGGACTCCCCCTCGGTAGCAAACCCTGGTGGCTGCTGCATATAAACTTCCTCCTGTAGATCCCCATATAGGAATGCATTCTTCACATCAAACTGATAAAGAGGCCAATCCTTGTAAGCTGCAACTGACAGAAGGATACGAAGCGTTGAGTGTCGGGCTACTAGGGAAAAGGTATCCTAGTAGTCCACCCCATAGGTTTGGGTGAACCCACGTGCCACAAGTCTCGCCTTGTAGCGATCCACACTGCCATCTGCTTTGTGCTTGACTGTAAATACCCACTTGCAGCCGACTACGGAGGCACCCAAAGGAGCAGGCACAAGACTCCATGTGCCCCGCGACTGCAAGGCTGCCATCTCCTCTTCCATGGCCATACACCACCTATTATCCTGTAACGCCTCCTGATATGTTCGTGGGACAGTAACTGCAGATAGTCCCACAAAAAAGTTCCTGTATTCTTCTGAAAGATGATCCAAACTAACATGTACAACAAGAGGGTAAGTAGCACACTGACGACAAGGCATCCTCAAAGCAATGGGAACCTCCAAGTCATCATCCACACTGTTCTGTATAATTGTCTCAGCCTGTATCCATCCAAAAGACCATCAGATGAAATAATATGTTCATTACATACCTGAGGCGTGTTGGATGATGTAGAGGGCATATGAGCAGCGGGGTGAGTAGAAGACTTACAAGTGTAAACACGTGGCAAGAATTGAGGTGGAGGTGGAGGTAAAGATGGAGATGGAGGTGGAGAGATTTGTGGTGGACTAGGCAGAGTTGGAGGAGAAGGAGGTGGTGGAGGAACAACCACATCTTCTTCAGAACTACCATTGGACAATCTGTCACCTGTAGGAGAAAAATACATAATAGACTCAAAAAATGTGACATCAGCACTCACATAATATCTCCGTCCTACAGGATCAAAACAACGATACCCTTTTTTGTACGAGAATATCCAACAAAAACACATTTGACCGCTCTGGGTGAGAGCTTGTCACGACTAGGAGCAAAATTGTGGACAAAGGCGACGCAACCAAAAACTCAGGGAGTGATAGAAAATAGATCCTTCTCAGGAAACGCAATCAAGAATGGAACCTTTTCTCCTAGCATGGTGGAAGGCATCCTGTTTACTAAGTAACAGGCTGTAAGAACATCATCTCCCCAGAAAGAATGGGGAGCTCGACTTTGAATCAAAAGCGTCCGTGTGACGTCTAGAAGGTGACGGTGTTTGCGTTTAGCTACACCATTCTGCTGTGACGTATGAACACTGTTGGAGTATAAGTTGTATGCGCCCATTGTGTTGTAGCAGGGCAAATGGATCCTGGAGGAGATCCATTTACCCCATCCATTGTTTAGACTCACATCATCCAGTGGTGGGACTTGGAGGCTCTGGAGAGGCTATAAGGAGCCCTAGACCTCCTGTATCCATTGAGAAAAAGGAATGAAGTATCCGCCCCTTTTAGGGCTTCTCCCGTGGTTTCATCCCGCTCCTTACGGAGTAGGGTTCCACGTAAAATCCCGTTGTATTCTTATTTTCTTCATTCCTTTTATCCATGTTTTCGCTTCCGCTTCATATTTTCTAACATGGTATCAGAGTGGGTCGATTCTCAAGGATTTTTTTAAGTCTTGTAATTCTATTCGAGATTCGTTTCTTTGAAGTTCTTGTTATTGATGTTTGGAGATTTGAGAGTTCAAGTTCGTAGGGTTTTCTTGAAACCCTAATTTTTGCTCAGCGTTCATCATGAGCTATGTTCGTCTGTCATTCTGCTGCATCTTCGATTACATCCGAGGGCTGGCGAGCCCTCTTGACCGCCATGCCGCTCCAGGCGGCAGTCCCCCTCGCCGAAGCCCCTCTGTCTTCCTCCAGTGCGACCCTCCCACCGTGAAGCCCGCGATGTTCTCCACATGCGCATGCCTATTACACGCTGATCTTCTTCGCCCGCACCCTAGGCGGGGGTCCCTATCAAGAACCCAAGGCGCATCCTCGCGTGGCTCCAGACGAGCCTACATCTCCAGCCAATGGCAAACCCAAGTGCAGAAACTCGGCGGCGCTCACGACGTCGCTAGAGGCACTTCTCTCCAATCACGTCGTACTGGTGGCGCCTCCCCGAGCCCATCTTCCTCTTGCTCTTGGTCGCAGCCCTATCCAATGACAGAGATACCCCAGCCAGGCAGCGCTAAGGGCAACGCCCCTCGTGATCTTCTTCCTGCGGCTACCCCAGTCGGTGTCGAGCCTCCTGGCGACGCCTAGGCGCTGAGCTCCCTCGGCGCATACCTCCTCGCCCGCATCTCCTCTCCTTGCGCAGGCGGCGCGAGGCAAATCCCTCACAGGTGCGAGGCGACGTTGTCCATCCCATGGCGCATCCTCGATCTCCTGTACGCGCGCGCCTCTCGGTGTCGCCCAAGCCGTGGCTCCCTCCATGATGCGCCCTCTCTCTTCAACCCTAAAGGCGGCAGGATCATGCCCCCCAATCAGTGATAGCGGGCGAAAAAAAGGGTCAAGGGAGGGGGTTCCTGGTAACCCTAGCGGGGCCCAGCGGTTAAAAAATTTTTTTTTGAGGGCTATTTTGTTGAGAGCCCAACTGAGCGTGATGCTATTAAAAAAAAGTGAGTGTTGGGCCCAAGTAGGCTAAGTCAGCTGTAAAAAAAATATTATAACGGGCCCAACATTAAAAAAAGGAAGGGTTTTTTGGCTTTTATTGTAAAGCCCAAAGGGGCCAGCAAGCATGTTATTAAAAAAAGGCATGTACAAGGAAAAAAACCGTACGGATATTGGTAAAAAAAGGAAAATAAAGAGGTGCGCACAAAAAAAAGGAAATTTTTCATTGCAAGAAAAGCCGAGAAAAAAATTTGGTTACCACGGCTTAAAAAAAATCACCATGGCGGCTATTTTAAAAAAAAAGAAAAGAAAAGTAGGCAACAAGTTTCATGTTTTATGTTACCCCTATTTATCTTGTCTTCTCCCAACTTGGTCGGTGTCCATGTTTTCCGACAAGTATGGGAGAAAGGGGGAGTATATGTAGAGTTCTTTGGCATCATATATCACTCTGATGATTCAGATTCAAGCTCCGGTTCGGAGACAGTTCAGATTCCAGTCCAGATGTCCGTCCAGATGATCAGACTCTACATTCCAGTTTCAGACTCGACGATTGATTCCGAGTCTCCAGTTTCAGACACGCACGAATGTGCGGTCTTTAGTTTCGTGGTCCCCATCATTCTTCTTGTTGTCAGGACAGAGTTTTTATGTGAGCCATAGGGACTCCAGAGTAGAGGACCATTCCCTATGCCATTTTGGCAGGGGTTTTAATGTGGTATCATAGGTACACCAGAGCAGTGCACCATTCTCTGAGCCAGATGGGAGAGATCCAGTTCTCCGACGAGGAGACCCCAGGCGCAATTTCAGACTCGATGGTCAGATTCTGAGTCTTTAGTTGACTCACACTTCATCCCGTTCATCCTCCTCACCTACACGGCATGAGAAGCAACGTCCTCGACTGCAGCAATGTGCGCGTTGGGTTGATATTGTCCGTAGTGTCCTATAGCGTTGAGTTGAGTTTCTTTCTGTTTGTCCAAGCTGAGCATTGCATGCTCCAGCTTGAGGGGGAGTGTTGGAGTATAAATTGTATGCGCCCATTGTGTTGTAGCAGGGTAAATGGATCATGGAGGAGATCCATTTATCCCATCCATTGTTTAATCCCGCATCGTCCAGTGGTGGGACTTGGAGGCTCTGGAGAGGCTATATAAGGAGCCCCAGACCTCCTGTATCCATTGAGAAAAAGGAATGAAGTATCCGCCCCTTTGAGGGCTTCTCCCGTGGTTTCATCCCGCTCCTAACGGAGTAGGGTTCCACGTAAAATCCCGTTATATTCTTATTTTCTTTATTCCTTTTATCCATGTTTTCGCTCCCGCTTCCTATTTTCTAACAAACACAAGAGGTCTAATGAATAATACCAATAGATCTGAGAAATGGAGATAATTGTAAGGTAGAGAATTCCAAGGCATTATCCGTACGAATAATTTTAACATTAGCGGAGAAAATGTTTTTGACCTTAATAAGGAAAGACTTTATTAGAGCACCAGCTTCAGACTTATGTTTTAACAAAAACACCCAAGATAGTCTAGAGTAATCATCAACAGCAACCAAATAAAAACGATGTCCCTGATGATCAGGAACACGACTAGGACCCCAAATATCAAAATGAAATAACTCAAAAAAGTGACTACTGTCACGACTCTGACGAGACGGAAATGAAGAGGGATGGTGCTTTCCAAGCTGACAGGCTTCACAATCCAATGTAGTACGAGTAGATAATTGAGGTAGAACATGACACATCTTCTGAAGAGGAAAATGTCCAAAGCGAAGATGCCACATGAACGGTGAAACACATCCAGAAGGAATAGTAGCGATCCCAGCATGAGATGGTATGGTAAGCTTGTACAATCCTTGCTGCTCATGGCCACCACATCCAATCACCCTACCCATTAGTATGTCCTGAAACACAAGGGAAGATGGATCAAATATGGCACGACAATGTAAATCTTTTGTAATTTGACTAATAGACAAAAGATTCATCTGAAAGGCTGGAGCATGTAAAACGTTCTGCAATGAAAAGAAGGAGCTAGAACAATCTCCCCCTGACCAACAATAGGTAGTCGAACTCCATTAGCAATCACCACGAATCGACCAGAGGCAATCAAGCTGTAGGAAGTAAACTGTGCTCGATCTCCACACATATGATGAGATGCTCCCTAATCCACAATCCAATCAGTCAAATCAGAGCTGCTACAACTCGTAAGAGCATAAGTAGTACCTGAGAGCTAGACGAGGCTTTGGCAGTAGCCGCAACATCAGAGGAAGTCGCAGCCGGAATAATGGGAGCGGACATCATCTCGCGAAGTTTAAAAATAATATCATCCAGGCGAGCATCCTGGGATGGAGCCAAGGTAGGTTCTTTCTGTTCAGCAACCCTTGCAGAGGCTGGATATCCATGCTTATGAAAGCATGTCTCCTTAGAGTGACCAGGACGATGGCAATAAGAACATGGGCCACACTGACGACCACCACCACAACCACGAAGACCACGTCCTAGAAACTAAGAAAATCCTCCCCTTCCCCGTGAGACGGCCATAGCGGAAGGATTCGGAGCGACAGTAGTGGGAGTAGTGATAATCCGACTGAGTCGCTTGTATACTTCTTCCATAGGGGGTATCGTCTCTCCAGTTAGAAGCTGTGTACGTGCTGCATCATATTCAGAATCAAGAGAGGATAGGAACACCCTTGTCATAGTGGTGTTCCGATACTGTTGTTGCTGCTCGGTGCTGGCAGTGATAGGCATGAAGCTGTGTAGACGTTCAAACATGCCGCGAAGATGAGAAAAATGCACATGAAGCGAGCGACCATTCTGTTTGATCGAGAAAATGTCAAACTGTAACTGAAGAATCTTGCTCTCATTCTTGGCTTGCCCATATGTGGCTGCTAAAATATCCCACATAGCCTTTGCGGTGGGTTGGTTAACAATATCGTTGGCAATCTCCGTGGTGAGCGTCCCGGAGAGCCAAATACGAGCATAAGCATCATCTTGCTTCCACGAAGCATTGGCCCCAGTTTTGTCCGCCAGTTCGGATTCGGTGATAATGTGTTCTTTGTTGTGGCACTGCATAAGAGTGCGAAACTGCATGGACCATATTTCATAATCGGTCCCATCCATCTTGACTATTGGTGTAGGTCCTTTGAATGCACCGGAAGAAGAGAACACATCACTTTTAATGTCGGGCATTGTTCAATGAAATGAACCTTGGACAACTGAGGAGTAGATCAACCGAATAATGTCTACATAAGCATGAAGAGGAGTGGTTGTATATGTATACTTATACAACCATTCCTATGCAGTTTTTTAAGGTCTAGTGGCGTTTAGATGTGATATGGAAGACCAAAAAAACCTCCGACAACCAAAATCAGACCAATAGATTACAAAACAGGGGCTGGATTACCAGTTTCAGATCACGGGAAGTCAACTGGAGCAAACTCAGCACTTGCTGGACACCCCAGCCGAGCACAGGAGGGCGGGGGGGGGGGGGCTTTTGCAGCACCTCGGGATGGCAGGGGTCGGCCCAGGTGGCGATGCAGGAGGCTGGAGGGGCCCTAACGACGGTGCAGGTGGCTGGGGAAAACCCAGGCAGCGGCGCAGAAAGGGCTGGACCGCCTTTGGGTAGCAGCGGTCGGTGGGGGGAGGGCCCTAGCTGGGCTACGACGGCGTCGAGAGGAGGTGGGGGGGGGGGGGCGGAGGGGGGTTAGGGTTAGGGTTTTGGGTGGGATACGGGAACCCTGGTCTAGGACCGTTGCTCCGGTACCATGTTGGAAGAAACGTTGTTCATACGATAGAAGAGACCCCAGGGCTCTCTTATATAGGAGAAAAGCCCTGTGTTAATTACATAAGAGAGACATACCAAAAATAGAAAACTAACATAATTATCTCAACAACTATCATAATTATCTCAGCAATCTCAACAGATTTGGCCTATATGGTTAGGAAATGGGGTACTTTTTCGTGATGACAGATGCTATGGTGAAATTGTAGTTACACATGCAAATACGCTAGCAGAAAGTTGGTTCATGTGATTTTCGCTTTCCCTGTAACTTAGAAAAATCCTGTACATCTTTTGGTGTTTTAATGAAGTTTTTGGGCACACATCTATACGGTGAGAGCCCTTTTTCTTAAAAATATATAACTTGTGCAGAAGTACAAAAATCTTAAATAAACCTCAATATAAAATGTATGCAATGTAGTGCAAGGTCTTAACATAATCTTATAAAGCTAGGAATACACTCGTAAAATGATTGTTGGCAACGTGAAGACCTTGAGTGAAGTGCACAAGTATAAATGTAGCTTTAAAAACCTCACAATGTTGGGATTGAAAGCTAGTGAGTAGAATGAGAATGCTTCACTTGGATGACAAGAACACATGAGTTTAGTGTATTGAGCATGTTAATAATGAAGAGTAGTTCCTTCCTTTTATAAGGTTCAAAAGTAGCTATGGAAGGAAGATAACAACCATTAATTAATGAAAGAAGGCATTGGTCGAAGAAAGTGGATGGCAACAATCAAAGTGACTATAAATGGCAAAATTCTGCTGGCTGAAAAGTAGTTGACTAGATAAAAAGTAATCGAGTGAGAAATAAATTAATTATTTGAACATGTCTTTTAAGAATGAGATTTCAATTTGTCTTGTTGAAAACAAATAACCGCACAAGCAAAATCGAAAATCAAGCAAACATAGATATCTTGGGATTTTACGTGGAATCCTACTCCTTATGGAGCGGGATGAAACCATAGGAGAAGGCCTCAAAGAGTCGGAACTTCTATTGAAGTTTCTCAATGAGTACAATGGGTTTGGGGCTCCTAATATAGTCCCATAGACAGACCGAGTTCCACAAATAGTAAATGTGGGACTAAACAAGAGTGTGTGGTAATTTGATATTGTAGAGATCCAATTATCCCTTTAATACATACTCCAACACTCCCCTTCAAGTTGGAGTTAAGAAAGTTATAGCTTGTAACAAAAGAAAATATACAACACATCTTCACTTGATACATGATGAATCCATGATTCATTAACTTTTCTGTCGCATTTTGTCTTAAAACCCTTAACAAATACATGCAAATATTCATTTATTCTCATCTTTTAACAAATCATCATTCATGTGTAAATATTCACTTTTAACCACTAAAATCATGTAAATAAATAAAGAACAAGAAAAGAAACAAAAAGGCAGATTGAATATATGTATATATACAATATGACTTAAAATATAAATATAGCTGTAAGATATATTTATAGCCCAACCCCCGAGACCAAGTCAGCATGGATTGGTCGACAAACCAAACAGTAGGGGGAGATAAGGGAAGAAAACATAAAAAAATAATTTAACACACACATATACACCTTTCATTACTTATAAAATAAATACAAAACTTCAAAGAATTTTAATTAATTCATATGAACATATTTTCCACCAAACTCTTCTCCTAATTATTCCTAAAAATTATATAAAAATATAAAAATAAGTTAAAAATATTACCCTGTATATATGCCAAGAAACCCAGCATGCAAATTGTCAAAATCTCAACTTCCGAACATCATAACTTCCTCATACGAACTCTAATTTCACTCTACTCACCTTTAAAGTTCATAAAATAATATTCTCTAATTAATAAAGGTGGTTTCATCGAATTCGGAGTCCGTTTGTATAAAGTCGGTTTTGGGACCAAAAAACAACGGGGTTTCTGGGCTATTTATTTTCTGTTACACACTCTATTTATCATTTTATTAATTTTATAATTTTTAAATAATTTCATGATCTTGTAATTTCACCATAAATTATTTCATAATTTTTGGAGGTTATTTATTATTTTAATAAAATCAAAAACCCCAAAATATAGGTATAAATGAACTACCTAGTTACTTATCTTATTTATTAAAATATGTAAATTAACTCATTAAAATCCAAAAAAATTCATATCAACATTATTTAATATTCTAATAATTAAGAAATTATAAAAAATTTTTTACTTATTTATTTATTGAATTACAAATCTAAAACCTATTTATAAATACATGTTTATTAATATAATATTTATATTTTAAATAATATTATTATTTATTAAAAGTAATTAGTCTATAAATTAGAGAATTAATTTATCTACACTTTTTATATTTACACTTATTTAAAATAACGTCATTTACTATTTTATACTTAATTTATAAGCTAATTTCACCTTTGGGCCAACCAGGTGCTGACACTTATCAGCACCTGGGGCCTTCTTCCCCAAGAATTTGTTCTACCAGACTCTGCTCAACCGGCCAACTTCAGCCATTTTTCCCGCGCGCTTCGCGAAGCTTCCGGTGAACCTAATCCGTCGATCCTCTTCTCCTAATTAGCCACTCCATCGCCACCCTTAGATCCGAGCTTGGAGCCCAAGTAAACTCTCTATAAAAGCCCCCAAACTTCAGCCATTAATAACGAACTATCCAACTATCAGAGCCCCAGCTCCAGGTTGTCCGATACCCCTACTTCCAAGCCTTGTTTCAGCCAAATCGTGGTGGTGACAACACCTTGGAGGAGCTCGCGAGGAGGAGGAATCATCGGAGGAGGTTCCAGGGCTTCATCGGCCTTGTATCGCCGCCCAAGCGCCGCGTTCCGCTCCGGTATTTGGCCGCCGTCGAGCATCTTGTCTAGGTAATAAACCTTGATACTTCACAGGCCTCTTCCTCCATTTCCTTTATTTTTCTCGTCGATTTGCGTGCCACGATTAGCGTGGCTAATCCGCGATTTAGGAAGTCAAACCATCTTAGATCGACGCCCTTAGCATTCCATCTCGATTCATTTCAAAATCTACTCAATTCGCGCTTCAAATCGTATCGCCTTCTTCACGCATTGTGTATATTCTCTGGAAACCTGATTTTTTTTATCTTGTTTGATCTTGCGAATCCTTTACCCTTAAGCCGATTCCTGGCGAATCGAGCACATCCATCTTGTGTTTGCAGATCAGACATCGGTTGGGAGCTAATCGCAAGGACTGGAAGCTCATCTTCTTCATCAGAAGCCGCCTCAAAGTTCCATAGCCAGAACAAAGATCAACCTCTAGGGAGCTGCGACGCCGTCTTCATCGACGTTCCACCACTGCTCCGAGCAGCCACCGCCAAGACCCTACCGCGGGCGAGCTCGAGGGGTGGAGGCGCCACCCCTCTGGCCCCGCCGGAGTGCCAAAGGACTCGCCAGTTGCTCGGGAAAATTCCGAGAAGAGATGCCATCACCAGAAGCTCCAACGAACTCAAGAACGGGGAGACACACAGGTGCGCGACACGTGGCGCACCCGTGAGCGTCTGATCGGCGCCAGAACCTTATAATCGCAGCCGTCCATTGTGAAACGGTGGGAAATTTGCTTCTTAGACCCAGCAGCTTCTAGAAACTTTCCTCCGCCTCCCAAGTTTTCCATAATTACATTTAGGTCCCTCTGCAGGGACCTAAATGTATTGTTTTGTATATATTTCTTTCAGAACAGTCCCTGAGGACCCATTTGCAAACATTTTAATTAGATTTCTTTTGCGCTTATGCCCCTGGGCTGTAGGGGCTATTTTGACCTCGTGTGACTCCGATTTTTGACGGTTTCTTGAGGGTCGAAATTCTTCTTGTTTTGCTTTGTTTTCTTGTGTAGTTCGAGCTCACGGCTCGACCCCGATCACCATACTATATAGTATCACCTATCAAGTATCCACCTATTATATAATAAGTAAATCTTTTGAAAAATCTCCCTTTTTGAAAATTAAATAAAAATATGAAAATAATAAAATCAAATAAAAATAATAAAAATAAAAACCAATAAAAAAGGTGTTTTAACTTGATCACTTAGAGAAGAATAAAAATAAAACTACGAAGATTAAAATCGAAGGAATTTATTCTGCCTCCTTGAGTTCGAACCAGGAACACTTACCTGGTTAAATATTAGTGACGGTTTTCCAAAAAGAAACCGTAATTGTTTGATAGGTTTTAAAAATCGAGAAATTTGTTTCGCAACTTCTTGCTACACCGACCACTTTCATCAATAAAAAGCCGCGAAACTGATTTTTTTAGCCTTATCAAAATGGCGTCGTTGCCGGGGAGGCGTTAGATTCTTTTTGATTTTTCATTTCTTCGTGATTTTATTTTTTCTCTTCTCTTTGTTTCGTTTTTCGTACGGTTTTTCGTAAGGCTTTTTCGTGTTTCATTTTCTAAGTTTTTCTTTTATTTTCTCACGGCTTTCTCGGTTTCGCGGCTTTTGCGGCTTTCTCGATCGATCTTTTGCTAACTATCTTTGCAGGGCCTGCAGGATCAGCCGGCTTCTTCGGAAGCTGAATCAGTTGAAAGAGCAGAGGCCGGCTCCTTCTTCACGAGTCGGCTGCAGAGGGCAGAGTAGTTAGGGTATTTTTGTAAAAGAGAGAGAAAGGGAGAGAGAGTCTGTAATTACAATAAACAAGCCCCCCCATTTTTTTCGGGGCCTGATTCGTCGGATACCGTGTATCCGAGGATCAGGGCACCCACCGCGGCTTTTTATCGCTCATCGGTTTTCCACGGTTTTTCTAGATGCTTGTTTAGGTTTTTTTACTCTATCTGCTTGTGTCGCGTAGTTAGTCTTAGGACTCGCAACCTAGGTGCATGCTTTAGGGTATTTAAATAAAAAGAAAAAAATTGATAGACGTTGATTGAAAAAAAACCATAAAAAACTGCAAAACTAAAATCGGGACTGCTAAATTTATCTGACCTAAAAGCCGTAATCGACTCAAGTGATTTTGGGGAGAGTAACCCCTGCACATTTCTCAGAGTGCACGAGCTTGAGAGCCGACACTTAAGGATAGATCCCAAACCCCGTATTTCTCGCGAGATACTACTGGGTCCATACACCTGATCACTGTTCCTCAGTGGGTAAGCTCGGGTAGCCAGAAACGGTCCGTGTTTACTTAGCAGAGTGGGTGGTTTAGAGGACACTGTGCAAGGCTCCGTCCTCAAGTAATACGGGTAGCCGGAAACGGTCCGTACTTACTCCCATACTGGCTAAGTGCGAGTGGTCTCTTGTAAGGATTCGGGCCAGTGTTTCGGGGAAACTATCGGGCACCAATTGGCTTGCTCAGCCTGTGTAATCGAAACGTTTGCTAATCACAATCCTAAAACCGAAAAGATAAAAAGACCGAACTCTTACGGTCTTCATCAGGGTTGAGTTGGTGAAACAGGGTTTGCTTTGTGTTTGTTTGCGGGGCGTGAGTTTCCGCGTCTTTCGCATTTCTCCTTCATTTGAATCGTATACGTGCTCTCCCGGCTTTCTCTTGAAATCGAAGATGACGTCTCGACGGCTTTTCGGCTCAGACTTTGTGAGCTTTCGACCGTCCACCGTCGAGCGTATGTCTTCACAGGCTCGGGATGACCCTCTTCCCAAGCCGATCCCATCAGATCTCGAGCCGAGTCAGACCCAGACTCCCTCGCCTCCTGGACAGACTATTGAGGCAGACCCTGGCCTCAATACATCATCTAGATCTCCTGAGTACTTTTCGCTGAGTTCTTACGAGAGTTTTTACTTTACAGACAACCAGATGGCTCGCGAGAAAGGACCAGCAGCAGACGAGAGGCCAGCAGCTGGGGAACATCAGGAGGGAAGACCGGAGCTAAACGCAGATGTCACGACAGGCATTCTCGATACATTACAACAGATGAATTTACAGATTCGAGAACAGTATAGAGTTCAGACCGAACTGCGGGCTGAAATAGCCGTGCTGAGAGCAGGGGCCGGGAACCATTTACCGCCTGCGGTTCTTGCAACTTTACGGGACGAGTATGACCCGGGCGCTCAAACGCTCCATCACTGGATTCGGCTACCGCCGAATCAAGGGCCATACGAACTCCGACCGTCCTTCATCTCCTTGCTTCCCAAGTACTATGGGAATGCCGCAGAGGAGCCGTTCACGTTTCTACAGTAGTTTGAGATGATCTGCGGAATGGCATATTATCCAGGATTAACACAGGAAGACGTGCGCCTCAAGGCCTTCCCCTTTGCCTTAGCCGATAAGGCCCCTTATTGGCTAAGTCATTTGGGGAGGGAAATTTCTACGTGGGACGACCTGATGTCCACCTTCCTACACAAGTATTTTCCTCTAGGAAGGACAAACATGATGAGGAGTCAGATCTCCAATTTTACGCAACTGTCCCACGAATCATTCCATGAGGCATGGGATCGATTCAAGGACCTGACGGAGAGATTCCCGCATCATGAGATCTCGATGAACGTGCTCGTACAGAACTATTTCGGAGGACTCCAGCCGGAAGTTCAGGGGCTAGTCAGTGCCGCATGTGGCGGCAGCTACTTGAACAAGGATGCCGAGTCAGTCTGGGACATCTTCGAAGGGATGGCCGAGAACTCGAGAGCTGTAGACTCTACTCGGGCATTTCAGAAAGCCCTACAGCCACCACATCACCGAGAACATCACAAGGTGGCGAACATTTCAGACTCTGAATCCAACACCAACATGGGCTTCACTAGCGAGAAATTGACGTTGGTGGACGTGATTCACAAGTAGGTCCAAGACCTACAGCCGCTGCGAGAGTTGGAGAAACTCTCATCTCTACCTCAGCAGCTGAGTGATCTTTCGAAGAAGGTCGCTGATCTTCAGATCCAGTACCAACAGAGCCAGACTTCTTCGAATGCACAACCAGTACGGAGGATCGCACCCGCTCCACCCACCCGTCAGATCCACTACATCCAGAGCGAGCCCGAGATTCCGCAGATCGATTGGCACGAGGATCAGTCTCATGCCAATCCCGGCCAGATCACCAGCACCGCAGAGATGGAGGTGGAGTCGCAATCCACTCTCGAGATCAACGAGATTTGGTATACTCCGATGCAGCAGCCGAGTATACCGAATCAGCAGCCACATCAGCCGTACGGTCATCCGCAGCATGGACGTCCGCAATTTCAGCACCGCTAGAGCTTCACGCCGCAGCAGTCTCATCCGAATGTCTACCATCAGAGACCGCAGCTTTCATATCAGCACCCTGCTCACTACTCACAGAATCATCCTTTTCAGTAGCCGCAACAGTCTTCCTCCACACCTCAGCGCTACTCCCAGCCTTCCACCTCTTAGCATTTCATGCCAAGACAGGAGAGAGGAGCAAGCCAGGGCCACCACACCGAATCGGAGATGTCTTCACAGGCCCAGGCGCTTAACCAGATCATGGATATGCTGAGTACGCTCCAGATCACGCACAAGACAGAGATGGAGCATGTTAACCGTCGTCTGGACGAGTTAACCGTGCCGAAGACCACTCTCCCAGCCCAGCCTCAGATGAACCCGAATAACAAGAGGAGGCATCCAGATCAGGTAGATACTTCAGGTAAGATCTCGTTTCATGAATTTTTATCTAACTTCATTCGTCTCAGGAGCGGTAGATCACCACAAGCACCTACTGGAGAAGAGGAGAGGGCACCAGAGGAGCACGAGCATGGTCCTGAAGCTGAGGAGGAGAAATCGCAAGAGGATGAGGACCGGTACGCAGAATCGAGAGATGGGAGCAATGCCAATACTTCATATATGGACACTGGCGACTCAGACGATGACATCACTCAAGATCAGGCAGAGAGCCCCGACAAAAATATATCTTCTCCTGTTTTAGAGAGTTTTGTAAATAATTCTGAGACTCTCGATGTAAACGCTGATTCCAAATTGAATAAAAATCCTGATTTTCTAACCCCAGAAATTGTTCCTTTTCCCGATGCTTTGTTTGGAAGAGGAAAGAAAAAGACCAAAAATAATGTTGTTACTCCAGAAATAGAACGTTTAATAAAAGATCACATCTTTCTGAAGATTCCACTGCATGATGCCTTGGATCATTTTCCTACGCTCAAGAATCAGTTGAGGAACCGATGCACCACGCGAAGGAAAAAGAGATCACGAGTTGAGAAGCATATATTGACCAAGGCAACTTCGTGTGCAATTCGGAACAAGGTACCGAAGAAGAAGAAAGATTTGGGAGCTCACTATGTCAATTGTCAGATTGAAGATACTACATTTCATCGAACTCTCTTAGATAATGGTTTCTCGATCAATTTACTCTCATCCTCTTTGCTTGATAAGCTCAAGCTAGGTCCTCTCTATAAATCACGAGCGATACTTCAGTTTGCAGATCGATCTATAAAGAGACCTAGAGGTGTGCTGAGGAACATTATTGTAACCGTTCAGGGCTCGCAGTTTCCCGTGGACTTTACGGTCCTAGATATGACATGCCCTAGACAGTTACACCTTGCTCCAATCATTCTCGGGAGACCCTTTTTGCAGACAGCAAGAGCACTCTTCGATTATGATGCTGGGAGAGTATCCTTCCGCACAGACAACGGAGAGATACACATTGAGACGGAGAGAGAATGTAGTAGTCCTAGATCAGTATTGTCATTCACTTCAGAGGACACCAGTCTTGCGGAAGATTGGCAGAACATAGATGAGACACAGTATCCTGATCTTGAGAGTGTTTATTTTGATACCCAAGATATCCTACAAGAGGATAGGGTAGGTCACTTGGTACCTAGTTCTTCAGATGATTGTTCACATACAGAGAGGGATTTCATATCAGATTCAGATGAGCAGTCACCTGTGATAGATATCTCTGTGCCGCAGATTGAAAGAACACATATTACAGCACAAGAGTCAATTGAATGCATTACACATATCATACAGTCTATTCAGCGTAGAGAGTCGGATGGTGTAATGCTTACACATATAAACACCTTCTGTAGTCCGGCTCCAGAGACGCATATTTTTCAGAAAAGAGAGCTATGCCGTATATAGAGTTCAATTACAGAGGAGGCTCTACTTTTGCAGCCAACGATCAATACGCACACAAAAAGCAGAAAATTCAGTATGATCCTGGCTAAAGTGATCTATTTTGTACAGGAATCATGATCACTCCTTCACTTCTTCCTGTACAAATTCTTTTGAGCCAATCCTTTTCTGGAGATTCATAACACTTGTATATTCTTCGTAGACCACAATCATTCCCGTTTTTGCCGTCTTCTATGCTTAGGATACCAAATCTTAAGTATAGGGGGGACCGATTGTCTGCTGATTTACGTTTTATTTTTTGTACTGATTCTTTTGTATAGACTTTCTTTTTCACGAATCACTGGTCCCCAATTTTTGGCTACAATCTTTTCTATACTAAGGATGCCTTATCCTAAGTATAGGGGGGACCGAGTGATTTCGATGAGTTCGTTTCCTTTTCCTTTGAACTTTCGTTATTTATCCTTTTCATTCAGTCATACTGTTTTTGCTCTCCCGTGATACTTACGATGACCTGATCGTAAGTATAGGTGGGGTTGACTGACTTGTGATCGATATCCTTTTTCACCCACTTTTACTTAGCACGAGTTATGTCCTCCTTTTTCTCTTTTGACGCTATGAGGACATAGCTCAAGCTAAGTATAGGGGGGTGCGTATATATTGTATATATACTTTCGTCCATAACTCGTACTTTTATGTATTTTCTATATCTATAAAATCCATAAAAAAGTGGGTACAGGTTAATTTAAAATCTACTCTTTTATTTATAAAATCCTTGTAAATAAGTAAAAACATGCTTAAAATTTGTAATTAAAACTTGTAATTAAACTTTGCATTTAAAATTTGTCCTTAAAATATGTATAATACTTATTTAAAATCCTATTTATTAAAACATGCATAAAAACCATTCAACCCTTGTAAAATACTTTGTAGATAAAATTTGTAAAATACATTAGATACTTAACTCAAATAAAATATACCTTGTAAAATTTATGAATAAAACCTTGTTTATAAAAATCATAAAAATCCATGAAAAATATAAAGTCCTGAAAATTCATAAAAATTACGAAATCCTTAAAATCCATAAAAATGAGTAAAATTCAGAAAATATACTTCACAAAAACATGGCTGCATTTGCATTCGCATTTTTCAGAATAAGTTTGATTTCCGGAACTGAGGGCTGAGTCTAGTCTAAAGGATGGAGCTTGATTACGGCCTTTAACTCTCGTTGTAAGGAGCCTGACTAGGATCTGGAATTTAGACTCTTTAGATCTTGTGACTTAAATCTTTGGGCTCCGTAAGACCATATTCAGGAAATCAAGTCATTTGAGCTTAAGTAGACCATTTGGAGTCATCCGTACAACTCTACACCAGTGAACCAATCTTGAACACATGCACTCTGCACTTAGCTCAACTCGCATGGAGTTCTGAAGGGCAGTACACCTTGGTAGTGCGTTTCTATCCTTATCTTTGCGGCATTGACGTCTAAAGACGGGAGAGATTGGGATTGCGATAGTTGCTTCAGATGAGGGAAGGATCTGCTGACACAATTTTTCTAAGACCTCAGAAAATGTACGGACTAAAAAGATGCTATATCCGTCGAGGCACAAAAGATGAACACAGTGCAAGCAAATTACAAAGTCAAAGTAAAGAAAAAGCCACCAAATAAGACCACAATGGTCCAAGCTTCCACCAAATATGCCTGCACATCTTAGTGAAGACTCAGCTACACCGGTTGGGCTTCACAAAGAGATGCATCTACACTGGTCGCACTCCACTTCTTTTCTCATTCTTCTAACTTCTCCCTATATTCGATTGTGGACATAGCAGAACTGAACTCAGGAGGGAATACCTCCCTCCCCGAGGAAAGAGTAGCGAGATGAGGAAGCCATAGGAGTGTATAGCCGGGATGGATGGTTTCTTCGGTTCTCTAAGCAGGAAGAGCTAAATCAATTCACACACTGTACAAGTTGACTTCAAGGATGATAGAGTTTACGATATGAATAAGTGAGGAGTCTGAACTAGCCGATGAAGTGATCTTGAGTAAGGATTATGGAACTTGAGGACTGTTGAGGATAAAATCCTAATCCTAGTTAAGGTTCCGACAAAATGCTTGTTTCAGGCCTGATCGAGCTCTGTCCTTTGTCTGTTCTCATGAATTGGTTTAGGAAAACAAATTCATTCTAACTTTCTTTCTTTTTCACTTACTTCTTCAAAATAAGTGTTTGCTAAGGGACTAGCAAAGTTAAAGTATAGGGGGTTGATGAATCCATGATTCATTAACTTTTCTGTCGTATTTTGTCTAAAACCCTTAACAAATACATGTAAATATTCATTAATTCTCATCTTTTAACAAATCACCATTCATGTGTAAATATTCACTTTTAACCACTAAAATCATGTAAATAAATAAAGAACAAGAAAAGAAATAAAAAGGCAGATTGAATATATGTATATATATACAATATGACTTAAAATATAAATATAGCTGTAAGATATATTTATAGCCCAACCCCCGAGACCAAGTCAGCATGGATTGGTCGACAAACCAAACAGTAGGGGGAGATAAGGGAAGAAAACATAAAAAAATAATTTAACACACACATATACACCTTTCATTATTTATAAAATAAATACAAAACTTCAAAGAATTTTAATTAATTCATATGATCATATTTTCCACCAAACTCTTCTCCTAATTATTCCTAAAAATGTATATAAAAATATAAAAATAAGTTAAAAATATTACCCTGTATATATGCCAAGAAACCCAGCCTGCAAATTGTCAAAATCTCAACTTCCGAACATCATAACTTCCTCATACGAACTCTAATTTCACTCTACTCACCTTTAAAGTTCATACAATAATATTCTCTAATTAATAAAGGTGGTTTCCTTAAATTCGGAGTCCGTTTGCAAAAAGTCGGTTTTGGGACCAAAAGACAACGGGGTTTCTGGGCTATTTATTTTCTGTAACACACACTATTTATCATTTTATAAATTTTATAATTTTTAAATTATTTCATGATCTTGTAGTTTCACCATAAATTATTTCATAATTTTTGGAGGTTATTTATTATTTTAATAAAATCAAAAACCCCAAAATATAGGTATAAATGAACTACCTAGTTACTTATCTTATTTATTAAAATATGTAAATTAACTCATTAAAATCCATAAAAATTCGTATAAACATTATTTAATATTCTAATAATTAAGAAATTATAAAATTTATTTTTACTTATTTATTTATTAAATTAACAATCTAAAACCTATTTATAAATACATATTTATTAATATAATATTTATATTTTATATAATATTTATTATTTATTAAAAATAATTAGTCCATAAATTAGAGAATTAATTTATCTACACTTTTTGTTTTTACACTTATTTAAAATAACGTAATTTACTATTTTATACTTAATTTATAAGCAAATTTCACCTTTGGGCCAACCAGGTGCTGACTCTTGTCAGCACCTGGGGCCTTCTTCCCCAAGAATTTGTTCTACCAGACTCTACTCAACCGGCCAACTTCAGCCATTTTTCCCGCGCACTTCGCGAAGCTTCCGGCCAACCTAATCCGTCGATCCTCTTCTCCTAATTACCCACTCCATCGCCACCCTTAGATCCGAGCTTGGAGCCCAAGTAAACTCGCTATAAAACCCCCCAACTTCCGCCATTAATAACGAAATATCCAACTACCCAGAGCCCTAGCTCCAGGTTGTCCGATACCCCTACTTCCAAGCCTTGTTTCAGCCAAATCGTGGTAGTGACAACACCTTGGAGGAGCTCGCGAGGAGGAGGAATCATCGGAGGAGGTTCCAGGGCTTCATCGGCCTTGTATCGCCGCCCAAGCGCCGCGTTCCGTTCCGGTCTTTGGCCGCCGTCGAGCATCTTGTCTAGGTAATAAACCTTGATAATTCACAGGTCTTTTCCTCCATTTCCTTTATTTTTCTCGTCGATTTGCGTGCCACGATAAGCGTGGCTAATCCGCGATTTAGGAAGTCAAACCATCTTAGATCGACGCCCTTAGCATTCCATCTCGATTCATTTCAAAATCTACTCAATTCGCGCTTCAAATCGTATCGCCTTCTTCACGCATTGTGTATATTCTCTGGAAACCATATTTTTTTTATCTTGTTTGATCTTGCGAATCCTTTACCCTTAAGCCAATTCCTAGCGAATCGAGCACATCCATCTTGTGTTTGCAGATCAGACATCGGTTGGGAGCTAATCGCAAGGACTGGAAGCTCATCTTCTTCATCAGAATCCGCCTCAAAGTTCCATAGCCAGAACAAAGATCAACCTCCAGGGAGCTGCGACGCCGTCTTCATCGACGTTCCACCACTGCTCCGAGCAGCCACCGCCAAGACCCTACCGCGGGCAAGCTCGAGGGGTGGAGGCGCCACCCCTCTGGCCCCGCTGGAGTGCCAAAGGACTCGCCTGTTGCTCGGGAAAATTCCGAGAAGAGACGCCATCGCCAGAAGCTCCAACGAACTCAAGAACAGGGGGACGCACATGTGCGCGACACGTGGCGCACCCGTGAGCGTCTGATCGGCGCCAGAACCTTATAATCGCAGCCGTCCATTGCGAAACGGTGGGAAATTTGCTTCTTAGACCCAGCAGCTTCCAAAAACTTTCCTCCTCCCCCCAGGTTTTCCATAATTACATTTAGGTCCCTCTACAGGGACCTAAATGTAAAGTTTTGTATATATTTCTTTCAGAACAGTCCATGAGGACCCATTTGCAAACATTTTAATTAGATTTCTTTTGCGCTTATGCCCCTGGGCTGTAGGGGCTATTTTGACCTTGTGTGACTCCGATTTTTGACGGTTTCTTGAAGGTAGTTACACAACTATCCCACCTATCTAGTATAAAGTTTTCGAGTGATTTTGATGAGTTTTAGTCGTGTTTTGATTTCGTCGAAATTCATCTTGTTTTGCTTTGTTTTCTTGTGTAGTTCGAGCTCGCGGCTCGACCCCGATCACCATACTATATAGTATCGCCTATCTAGTATCCACCTATTATATAATAAGTAAATTTTTTTGAAAAATCTCCCTTTTTGAAAATTAAATAAAAATATGAAAATAATAAAATCAAATAAAAATAATAAAAATAAAAATCAATAAAAAAGGTGTATTAACTTGATCACTTAGAGAAGATTAAAAATAAAACTACGAAGATTAAAATCGAAGGAATTTATTCTGCCTCCTTGAGTTCGACTCAGGAACATTTGCCTGGTTAAATATTAGTGACGGTTTTCCGAAAGAAAACCGTAATTGTTTGATAGGTTTTAAAAATCGAGAAATTTGTTTCGCGGCTTCTTGCTACACCGACCACTTTCATCAATAAAAAGCCGCGAAACCGATTTTTTTAGCCTTATCAATACATAGACGAGGATAGAGACACCCCATTTGAAGTAGCCATTGCTAATAGAAGACCTCGTTCGAGGATGGGTTTGCGATGAACAAGTCACCTGGAAAGAACATCTGTCACACCTGTAGGAGTCGTTGCGACAACTAAGTCATGCCTGGAGTAGAGTTGCTGTACAGGAAAAAAGTCTAGTGCGTAGTAGTAGTCAGGGATAGGGATACCCTACCGATGTAGTCGATGCTTAGTGAAGATGGCTAATAGCAGTAATAGTTTGGAGCGTCGGTCTGTCAGTAGTGGATGAACAATAGAAGTCATGTAGATGCATCTCAAGAAGAAGATATATGCCCTATCTAACTTTCCCTTTCTCCCATACTCGATAGAATAAGAGCATTGATCATCAAGTTGGGAGAAACCATGACAAAACATGCAATTTTTTGTGTGCTTCTTCATCTATTTTTTAGCGCTAATCTTTTTTTGTAGTGGTCTTTTTTGGGGGATATTTTCCTTTTTTTTGCATGGCCTTTTCTTTTACAACTGCCTTTTTTTTCTTTTCAATAGCTCTTCTTTTTGAGCCGTTCACCTTTCTTTCTTTTCCGGCTTTTCTCTCTCTCTCTGTTAAAAACTAATAGCCTAATTGGACTCCATGCCCCTCTTTTTTTAAATGCCACAACCCACGATTAGGCCCAAAGAAAGCATCTTTCCCTTTTTCTAATACATGCCTGTTGGGCCTTGAAGACATTTCCCCTCTTTTAATTTATAGGTGTGTCCGACCTGCCCCCTTGTCTTCAAAAGACATGTTACGGTTCCCATCGTTGCCTCCAAAGACTTGCACCACCAACATCGTGGTTGGGAACAAGGGAAGTGGACTGATTTTTTATTGGAACATAAGTACTCAATTGAACTATAAATTAGTTGTCTAAAAAGTAAATTAGTTGACTGAACATGTTTTAGTCGAGTTATGATTAAGTGTAGTCAACAAAAAATCAGTCATACAAAAATGTGTTTGGCTTCAAGGTTTTAGTCGGTCAACTAGTAGAATTTGATTAGTTGACTAATGAAGTAAACAGTTGACGAGAACCATATTTAGTCGATTAATCTAAAGTTAAAACTTAATAGAAGAGTGCAGATGCATGATCTCTTAAGGTTTTTGTGTATGTTTTAAAATGAAAAGAAAGATTACAAGACTCATTAATTTGTCTTTGAGCATGAATCTTTATCTTGAGATTAAGCTCCCTCCTTGAGCTTGAGCTTAGGAGTTTTTAGGGAATTAATATATTGTTAGGGTCTCCAGCATGCCAGCAAGGAGTTTGTGTAACATTCAGGATCCACGTAAACCCGAACCCGAACCGAATAGGATCCGATTAACCCAATAAAGTTATCTGACAACATTAGATGACTTAAATCGACCAATTGATCATGAATCAAAAGTTGTTCGGGCGAAATCGATGAAAAATCGGTCGCATCGTAATGTGTGCCCGAAAAAGTCACGACGCAAATTTGGAAATCACGAAATAAACCGAGACCGTCATAAAATCCGTTTGACGAAACAAGACCAACAGAATCGACCGTCCGCAAATCGGAGGTCGTTTGGTATTTTAATTTCGCAAAATTTAACCGTAAAACAAAATCGTATCCCGAAAATTTCGGACATTCAAAACCCGATCAAAGGTATATCAATATTATACTCATTTTGATCGTCGTTCAGATACGATCAAAGCAAGATATTGAGCACCCGAATTCGAGACTCAAGGCGCTGGATGAAATTGGTATCCCAATTGAGAGAGATAAGTAATAAAAAAATATGTATAAAAAATAAAATTTTATTTAAAATAATTTCCAGCTCATAGTTTGCAGACTGCAATAGTGAACATATGCCATTCTTTGCCTTTCCATTTGGCAAAAACAAAAAAAGGTAACGTCTCCATCTTTCTACAAATACCAAACTCCCACCTTCTCTTTACTCTCTCGTTTTCTCCAAAGCCTCAAATCCTTCTCAGCCGAAAGTCCCTCCTAAATTTAGGCTGAAACATTCAAACAACCCCAACCATCTCTTTTGCTACAACCCTCCATACAATAGCTCAGGTTGCTGTTCCTGCACTTCCAGGTGTTGCCGGAAGCCTTGCTGCAACCTTCCTCCATGCAAAAGCTTTGCATGCTCAAGAAATTTTTCTCCAACAACTGTGTTGCTACTACAAGACCTGGAAAACCTCTTCTCCTAATCCAGTTGGCTGCTGCAAAAAATCATATGACTCATATCCACTGCTGGAGCTTCTATCCAACAAAAGCAATTACACAAAAAAATCTTCATTTACAAGGTACAACTCCTCCTCCTCCTCCTTGCTGCCATGCATGTATGAATCCCTCTTCTTTGGCTGCCAAATTGTGTATTTTACATCTTCAAGTTCCTTTTTCTAGCTACTCCTTCAAGTAATCATCCACTAATAACCTTTCTCATAAATGTTGGATGTTAAGTTTAGTGCTACATGTAGGCTTTAATCCAATCAATGGTGTGTAGCCATATAAAAGAGTATAGATACTCCGAGGCTCTAAAAATCTTTTCTTAGCATAGACATGAGGAACTTACTACATATAGAACCTGGAATATGTAAATTATAGTGTCTGGCTAATTAATGAAGGAGTTGTATTGCTTCACTTTGAATTTGGTATTGATACTTGGTGGTGTGCATCTTATGAGGACTGTATTAGACTTGAATACATCATCTAGAAGGACTTATAAATCATGACATACGCTAATCAGATGATCAACTACTGAACAAAGAAATTTGGTTTTGTTACAGGCCTAATGCATAAAATTTGGGAAATATTGTGTGATCTAAATTCAGAAAAATATGAACTGGAAATTTGTTTTGTTTCAGAAATTTGTATTCTTATATTGATGAGTGTGCATGGTAACCCCATTGAAATATGCTTATAAATTCCATACATATAGCTAACATAGCCTTTTTGTAAATATACTACCTACATATTAGTATACCTGAACCAATGGTTGAATGATGAATCATAGTTATGGTCTATGACATAAATTGGCATACGTACATACAACTTTTTTCGTAATTAAAATACCAGACCCCAATCTCCCTAGTTATTATGACACGTTGGCTTTTACAAGAAATAATTTGATTTGAGGAAATTTTCCAGTCAGTGCAGCCTGAAATCTAATCAAATGTAACCACTATGAAGTATGTAGGTCCAATTCCTGACTGTCCATGAATAGGTTCTATGTTATGATAATAATAGATCCACTTAAAATTCCACATATGTATAATTTTGTTCTACAAATACAACTCTCAATTATAAGGAAATGGCTATAGTTAAAACTATAAACTTACGTATTTACAATGTGTCTGTACTATCAAAATACATATCTAGATATGGAATTGATACATGCTTTAGAAGTTTTAGCATTTTTCTCTTATATTGTTGATCCAAACTAGAGAATGACTCTACAATAGATCTGATCGCAAGTAGAGAATCCATATATAGGACCCAACCATATGTTGTATTTATCAAGTAAGAAGTGCAGATAGAGGGCTTCATGTGTTGATGCATGGATCGCAATTTCCAACTTCTTTGTTTGCTTAAGTAAAGTGAACAACCTAAAAAGGGACTTAAATCATCTATAATTTCATACAATATTCTAACTTCAGAAGTATGGGTCTTACAAAAAAGTGACGACCAATAGTGAAAGATAGGTGGAAGCCAAATGGCCATTAATCATTAAGTATTGGAACAATACACAATACGAGTATCACTATAACTTTGATAACTTTTAGTACTCATGCAAGTCCTAATAGATCTACAAGGCTAATAACACCAGGTGATGCATATGATTTGGAATCTATGAGGAATGAAGATTTATATTGCTGGTCTCGGTAACTCTTGCATCGGACCGTGCGAGAGTGTGGTGACCCTCAACTTGGCGGGAGATAGGAAGTCCAGTTAGGACAGCGGCCGCCAAGTGCGCGGGTCTAGGATCCCAGTCCCTTCATGGTTTTTACGCGAGCTCTCAGTGTTTTTACGCCTCGTTGGGATCCCGACTTTGGACCAGTTCCGCTGACCCTCTGTTTTAGGACACCCAGGGGGGATCCTCGGTTTTTAGTTTTCGTACGAGCTCGTTTTCCCGTTACCAGTCGGGCTGTTTTTTTAGAGTGACTTTTCTAGAGAGTCTCTCACCCGTCTCAGTGGCGTAGTTTTGGAGTAGACCTATCCCTCTATTGGACCACACTTCCAATTAGAGGGTGAGATGGAAGAGTCATTTGTAGGCTACCTCACCGCTTGAGTTTTACTTTCGCCAACAGACTTGGCGATTCTACATCCAGATCGTGCATATCTATATCTACGTCATCTAGAGTTACATATGAGACAGTCGCAATTAATGTTTGGAGGGATTACAATTAAAGTTGAGTAGATGGAAGTGACTATAATCTGATTCAAAATCCCTATAAGCTAGTGGACGTGTTGGGAACTTAGTTAGGATGCATTATACAACACCGCATGCCTACGGAGGTACCCCAACCCTAAGTCACTCCCCACGTCTTAGAGTCATAGTGTGAGGTCACACATAGACTAAGACCACAGACTATTCACTAGACTGAAGAATTTAAATAAAATCAAGAAATCTTTCAAATATCAACTTTTGCATCGTTAAGATCCACAAATATGATCTCTGAATAATATAGGCATAATTTTAATCAATCAATTACAATATAATTATATTATATATGAGAAATGTTGGGATAATGGATGATCATGGGAGGTGCTTACTAGAAACTTGAAAACCTTTTACATACGCAAGTAGAAATAAATTTGAGTTATTCTTGCCTTTCTACTTTCTTTCTTTTGAGCATAATAAATGCCTGTTTATTTTATAAGTTTTTGGGAGGTACCAGCGCCCGCTGACGCCTCTTCTTTCCTAACATCTTTTGACAGACAAAGATCTTGCTGCTCAGTAGCTATTGATGACATCTTGTGATCGTGTATATACCAGACGGTATGTTGCTTTTTGTCTCAATTTTTGGTTCATTTTATGATGTAAATGCTTCCCTTTCTCCATAATACAAGATTTTGGGATTTTTGTACTGTCGACTCTGATGTACATTTGTATATTTTATGAAAATAAATGGAATAAAATTTTGGTGGCATGTCTTTCTTGATTCTGATGAATGTGATTTATTTATCTGAATGTGAACGTCATGGCAGAAAAGCGCGAAATTTCCCCACATTTTCAATACTTTGTGCGATCTTTTGCGAATAAAATGCTGTGAAAGTGTTGTAAACGGGCACCTGGATCCTAGGGGGTTCCCAGTTTTGTATCAGAGCAGTGGTACCCCAATACGCACATTCGCAGGATTTCAATTCCGATCGCATTAAGTTCTCGGATCACGACAATCTTCCGACTTGTCGTGAGTCCGAGAAGGAAAATATGACATTCATATTCAATTACCAAATAAGTCACCTATTTCATTAATTTTCATTATTATATCCCAAGAAGAGAAAAAAACGTATATGATATGTATCTATGAATGGTATTTTTATGACTAAATATGGTTCTCATGCAGAACCATGGTATCTTGACCAGGACAGGAGACAGTTGACCAACTGACACGCATACTGACTGCTCACTGACCTTCAGCAGTAGCAAGCTGCTATGAGAGGCCAGCAGGATCAGATTTCAACTCAGCAGACAGAGACTGTTTACAGACAGATGGATATAGAGATGAGATTTGAGGAGCTGTCAGATTCCACCTACCGTCCATCTCACAATGGCACACGCCAGGACCAGCAGCAGTCAACAGAGGTCAGCCAGATGATTATGTCCTACAGGATCAGCATTTTCAGGCGGTGCTCGCTCATCTCCATCGACTACCTTAGGAGGATCACTTTCTAGACGAGGTCACAGAGTCTGCTCGACCATATGGGTCGCAATGAGCAGACAGACTATCAGCAGGACCAGCTCGGAGCACAGACACGGCCACTCCACCTACCAGGCCAGTCCGTTGTTACTTATGCCATGAGTGGGGACATTACCGGCTTCAATGTCCCCAGAGATCTGGTGAACCTCAACCACAACCTTCACAGTCACAGCCTCAGACACAATGTTCAGGGAATTTCCGTGGCAGGAACTCCAACTTCAGGCGACCGCAGTAGAGACAGACGCAGAATGTGGCAGGATCCAGTACTGCACCAGCCAGGCAAGGTCAGTTATATGTAGTTACTGAGGAGGAAGCACGTTCAGCATCTACTGTGGTGAAAGGTATGGTCTCAGTCTTGGGCTGACCTTTCCATGTTCTATTTGATTCTAGTGCAACGTATTCTTTTCTTACTTCGAGGATACTTGCTTCCTTAGGTAGAGTCGCAGAGATTCCATCTTTGCCATATCACATCCGAGGGTCAGGTGACTAGTTGTTCATTATTTTACTAATAGTCCGGTACTTGCCCGTACTGATTGGCTATCACGAGATGATCGCAGATTGCCTACTCCTACAGCTTTATGAGGCATGGATTGGTTATCCACTCATCATGCACTTGTTGATTGTTTTAGGAAGACAGTTGTCTCCAGGATTCTGGATTTACCCGAGTTCACATGACTCCAAAATGGAGTACATCTCGGTGTTGCGAGCTCAACGACTTGTTGATCAGGGTTGCGATTCCTATCTTGTATTTATTCGAGAGGTATCCGATCATGAGTCGATAGCACAGGACATCCGAGTAGTATCAGACTACCCAGACGTGTTTCCTGATGAGCTACTAGGATTACCTCCTGAGAGAGAGATCGAGTTCGAGATCACATTGCTACCAGATACACAATCGATCTTGATGTCTCCTTACCGCATGTCACCAACTGAGTTGAGAGAGCTGAAGGTGCAATTGTAGGAGTTACTTGACTTGGGATTCGTGAGGCCGAGCACTTCACCTTGGGGTGCTCCAGTTCTATTTGTCAGGAAGAAGGATGTATCCATGAGGTTATGCATTGATTACCGGCAATTGAACAAGAGAACGGTGAAGAATCGTTATCCTTTGCCGCACATCGATGATTTGTTCGACCAGCTCCAGGGATCTTCGGTGTTATCGAAGATTGATCTTTGCTCAGGCTACCATCAGCTGAGGATTGAGCGTCTGATATTCAGAAGGCAACCTTCAGGACTTGCTATGGACACTACGAGTTTGTGGTGATGCTATTTGGGCTCACCAATGCACCTGCAGCTTTCATGGATATGATGAACCGGATCTTCCGTCCATACTTGGACAAATTTGTGGTGGTGTTCATCGATGATGTGCTCATCTACTCACGTAATGAATGGGATCATGTGAATGATCTACGGATTATTTTGGATACATTGCGGGAGCACAAGCTGTATGCCAAGATGAGCAAGTGTGAGTTCTGGTTATCTCAGGTCTCATTTCTTGGGCATGTCATTTTTGGAGCAGGCATCGCAGTGGATCCTGCGAAGGTTGTGGCAGTTATGTCTTGGAAACAACCCAATGTAGTTATGCAGATTCGGAGCTTCCTTGGGCTAGCAGGATGTTACAGACGCTTCGTCAGTGGATTTTCACGCATTGTTCGCCCTCTGACACGACTGACGCAGAAGGGAGTCCCATTTATTTGGGACGATTCATGTGAGCAGGCCTTCTAGACACTGAAGGAGAGATTGACTACAACGCCTATTCTAGCTCTTCCTTCAGGCACTCAGGACTATTCAGTCTACACATATGCATCTGGAGAAGGTCTAGGAGCAGTACTGATGCAGAGAGGACATGTGATTGCTTATGCATCACGATAGTTGATACCACATGAGCGGAATTACCCTACCCATGACGTGGAGTTAGCGGCAGTTGTCTTCGTCTTGAAGATCTGGTGCCACTATCTATATGGGGTGAATTTGAAGATCTTCACAGACCACAAGAGCCTGAAGTATATCTTTGATCAGAAGGAGCTGAACATGAGACATCGTAGGTGGCTCGAGTTACTGAAGGATTATGATTACTCGATCTCTTACCATCCCGGTAAGGGAAACGTGGTGGCTGATGCACTTAGAAGGAGAGCACATGCAGAGACGACGAACTGTCTATATACATGGGATATGCTCGCATCATTAGAGCGCGTCCATTCCGCCGTGCCTCCACGATTTAGCAGTTTGTGGGATTGCATCGTCGAAGGCCAGAAGGCAGATCCTTGGATTCGAGATAGATACATGCATGCCGTCAAGGATGAGGTTGACAATTTTGTTGTAGCGGAGTCTATTTTATGGAAGGCAGGACAGGTCGTTGTGCCCGACGACGAATAGCTTCAAAGAGACATTATGGATGAGGTACACAGTTCACGGTTATTTATCCATCCAGGTAGCACAAAGATGTACCGTGATCTGCGTCGACAATTCTGGTGGTATGGGATGAAGCACAATGTGGCGCTACATGTTAGCAGATGCATGACCTGTTAGATGGTCAAGGCTGAGCACAGGAGACCACCAGGATTACTGCAGTCTCTCCCCATTCCCGAGTGGAAATGGGAGAGTATCTCTATGGATTTCGTCACGGGATTGCCGAAGGCACCCGGTAGCCATGATTCCATTTGGATCGTTGTTGATAGGTTGACCAAGTCAGCCCATTTTATATCTGTCAACACGACTTACACTCCATCCAGATTGGCCAAGCTGTGTATGCAAAACATCATCAGACTACATGGTATACCACGAGAGGTGGTGTCTGGCAGAGATTCGAGGTTTACTTCACATTATTGGCATCAGTTCATGTCAGCACTAAAGATAGAGCTGAGGCTGAGTTCTGCATATCATCCACAGACCAACGGTCAGAGTGAGCGCACCATACAGACACTCAAGGATTTACTTCGTGCATACACTTTGGAGTAGAAAGGGTCCTGCAAGGACCATCTGCCATTAGTTGAATTCACGTATAACAACAGCTATCACTCCAGTATTGGCATGACACCATTCGAAGCCCTATACGGGCGAAGATGCCTCACACCTCTCAGTTGACGTGAGGTAAGTGATCATGCTCTCTACGATCTCTTGGGGGAGACCGCGAGAGCTGTTGATCTAGTGAGACTGAGGCTTCTGACGGCACAGAGTCGCCAGAAGAGCTATGCAGACTGTCGGAGAAGAGATTTGGAGTTTCAGGTATCCAATCTTCTTCTCTTTCCTTTATTACAAAATTAACTTAGTCTCATATTAATGACATTCCTATAAATTATAGGTTGGAGATTGGGTATTTTATGAGTATCTTCCATGAAGGAAATACAGAGATTCGATGTTCGTGGCAAGCTGGTGCCGAGATATGTTGGACCTTTTGAGATTCTGGCTCGGGTGGTGAAGGTTGCATACCGAGTAGCCCTTTCTCCACATCTATCAGCTATCCACGACATCTTCCATGTATCCAACTTGAGGAAGTATGTGCACGACCCTCGACACGTCATCAGCTACAAAAATATAGATGTGGAGCCAGACTTGACATACGAGGAGAGGCCAGTACAGATACTTGACAGTGCTTCGAAGAAGCTTCGCAGCAAGGAGATTCCATTGGTCAAGGTGTTGTGGCATCGACACGGCGTCAAATAGGCGACATGGGAGACTGAAGCCGACATGCGGGTACGATACCCACAGCTTTTCTGAGGTAACAATCAAAATAAGCTTTTGTAATTAGATATATGGCTTGTTTTCCCTTTGAGGTTTTTATGTGTTTAAAACCCTTTGAGGTTTTATGGCCATATGAAATTCAAGACAATTAATAACCTTAACTCGAGTCTCGAGGACGAGACTCCCTTTGAGGTTTTTATGATTGTAACATCTAGGATCCACGTAAACCCGAATCCGAACCGAATAGGATCCGATTAACCCAATAAAGTTATCTTGAAACATTAGATGACTTAATTCGACCAAAAATCAGTCGCATCGTAATGTGTGCCCGAAAAAACCACGACGCAAATTTGGAAACCATGAAATAAATCGAGACCGTCACAAAATCTTATTCGACAAAATAAGACCAACGGAATCGACCGTTCGTCAATCGGAGGTCGTTTACTATTTTAATTTCGCAAAATTTAACCGTAAAACAAAATCATATCCCGAAAATTTCGGACATTCAAAACCCAATCAAATGTATATCAATATTATACTCATTTTGATCGTCGTGTAGAGACGATCAAAACAAGATATTGAGCACTCGAATTCGAGAATCAAGACGCGAGTACGGATGAAATTGGTATCCCAATTGAGAGAGATAAGTAATAAAAAATATGTATAAAAAATAAAATTTTATTTAAAATAATTTCCAGCTCATAGTTTGCAGACTGCAATAGTGAACATATGCCATTCTTTGCCTTTCCATTTGGCAAAAACAAAAAAAGGTAACGTCTCCATCTTTCTACAAATACCAAACCCCCCACCTTCTCTTTCCTCTCTCGTTTTCTCCAAGGCCTCAAATCCATCTCAGCCGAAAGTCCCTCCTTCCTTCTCCTAAATTTAGGATGAAACATTCCAGCAACCCCATCCATCTCTTTTGCTACAACCCTCCATACAATAGCTCAGGTTGCTGCTCCTGCACTTCCAGGTGTTGCTGGAAGCCTTGCTGCAACCTTCCTCCATTCAAAAGCTTTGCATGCTCAAGAAACTTTTCTCCAACAACTGTGTTGCTACTAGACCTGGAAAACCTCTTCTCCTAATCCAGTTGGCTGCAGCAAGAAATCATATGACTCATATCCACTGCTGGAGCTTCTATCCAACAAAAGCAATTACACAAAAAAATCTTGATTTACAAGGTACAACTCCTCCTCCTCCTCCTTGTTGTCATGCATGTATGAATCCCTCTTCTTTGGTTGGCAAATTGTGTATTTTACATCTTCAAGTTCCTTTTTCTGCTACTCCTTCAAGTAATCATCCACCAATAACCTTTCTCATAAATGTTGGATGTTAAGTTTAGTGCTGCATGTAGGTTTTAATCCAATCAATGGTGTGTAGCCATATAAAAGAGTATAGATACTCCGAGGCTCTAAAAATCTTTTCTTAGCATAGACATGAGGAACTTACTACATATAACACATGGAATATGTAAATTACAGTATCTGGCTAATTAATGAAGGAGTTGTTTTGCTTCACTTTGAATTTTGTATTGATACTTGGTACACTGCATCTTTTGAGGTCTGTATTAGACTTGAATACATCATCTAGAAGGACTAATAAATCACGACTTATGCTAATCAGATGATCAGCTACTGAACATAGAAGTTTGATTTTGTTACAGGACTAATGCATGAAATTTGGAAATATTGTGTGATCTAAATTCAGAAAAATATAAACTGGAAATTTGTTTTGTTTCAGGAATTTGTATTCTTATATTGAAGAGTGTGCATGGTAACCCCATTGAAATATGCTAATAATTTCATACCTATAGCGAACATAGCCTTTTTGTAAATATACTACCTACATATTAGTATACCTGAACCAATGCCTGAATGATGAATCATAGTTATGGTCTATGACATAAATTGGCATACGTACATACAACTTTTTCCGTAATTAAAATACCAGACCCCAATCTCCCTAGTTATTATGGCACGTTGGCTTTTACAAGAAATAATTTGATTTGGGGAAATTTTCCTATCACTGCAGCCAGAAATCTAATCAAATGTAACCATTATGAAATATGTGAGTCCAATTCCTGACTATCCATGAATAGGTTCTTTGTTATGATAATAGCAGATTCACTTAGAATTCCACATATGTATAATTTTGTTCTACAAATACAACTCTCAATTTTAAGGAAATGACTATAGTTAAAACTATAAACTTACGTATTTGCAATATGTCTGTACTATCAAAATACATATCTAGATATGGAATTGATACCTGATTTAGAAGTTTTAGAGTTTTTCTTTTATATTGTTGATCCAAACTAGAGAATGACTTTACAATAGATCTGATCGGAAGTAGAGAATCCATATATAGGACCCAACCAGATGTTGTATTGGATCAAATAAGAAGTGCAGATCGAGGGCTTCATGTGTTGATGCGTGGATCGCAATTTCCAACTTCTTTGTTTGCCTATGTAAAGTGAACAACCTAAAAAGGGACTTAAATCATCTATAATTTCATACGATATTTTAACTTCAGAAGTATGGGTCTTACAAGAAAGTGTCGACCAATAGTGAAAGATAGGTGGAAGCCAAGTGGCCATTAATCATTAAGTATTGGAACAATACACAATACGAATATCACTATAAATTTGATAACTTTTAGTACTCAAGCAAGTCATAATAGATCTACAAAGCTAATACACCAGGTGACGCATATGATTTGGAATTAGTGAGGAATGAAGATTTATATTGCTGGTCTCGGTGACTCTTGCATCGGACCGTGCGAGGGTGCGGTAACCCTCAACTGGGCGGGGGATAGGAAGTCCAGTTAGGGCAGCGGTCGCCAAGTGCGCGGGTCTAGGATCCCAGTCCCTTCACGGTTTTTACGCGAGCTCGCAGTGTTTTTACGCCTTATTGGGATCCCGACTTTGGACCAGTTCTGCTGACCCTCTGTTTTAGGACACCCAGGCGGGGGATCCTCAGTTTTCAATTTTCGTACGAGCTCGTTTGCCCGTTACCGGTCAGGATGTTTTTCTAGAGTGACTTTTCCGGAGAGTCTCTCTCACCCATCTCAGTGGTGTAGTTTTGGAGTAGATCTATCCCTCTATTGGACCGCACTTCCAATTAGAGGGCGAGACGGAAGAGCCATTTGTAGGCTACCTTACCGCTTGAGTTTACTTTCGCTAACAAACTTGGCGATTCTACATCTAGATCATCCATATCTATATCTACATCATCTAGAGTTATATCTGAGATAGTTGCAATTATGGTTTGGAGGGATTACAATTAAAGTTGAGTAGATGGAAGTGACTATAATCTGATTCGAAATCCCTATAAGCTAGTGGATGTGTTGGGAACTTATTTAGGATGCATTATACAACACCGCATGCCTACGGAGGCACCCCAACCCTAAGGCACTCCCCACGTCTTAGAGTCATAGTGTGAGCTCACACACAGATTAAGACCACAGACTATCCACTAGATGTAAGAATTTAAATAAAATCAAGAAATCTTTCAAATCTCAACTTTCCCATCATCAAGATCCACAAATATGGTCTCTGAATAATATAGGCATACTTATGATCAATTAATTACAATATAATTATGTTATATATGGGAAATGTTGGTATAATGGCTGATCATGGGAGGTGCTTAATAGAAACTTGGAAACCTTTTACATACGTAAGTAGAAATAAATTTGAGTTGTTTCTGCCTTTCTACTTGCTTGCTTTGAACATAATAAATGCCTGTTTATTTTATAAGTTTTTGGGAGGTACCAGCGCCTGCTGACGCCTCTTCTTTCCTAACATGTTTTGGCAGGCAAAGAGCCTGCTGCTCAGTAGTTATTGATGACTGTTGAGGTAGATTACTATTTTTAGTATGTTCCTTTATGTAATTTTCCTTTTTCTATTTCATCCTTTTGTAATTTTCCCAATGGTTCTTCTCCTATATAAGGGAACCCTTGGGCCTCTAATAATGCATCCCAGAATATTCTCATAACATGGCATCGGAGCGATGGTCCTAGACCGGAGTTACCATATCCATTCTTATCCCCTCCCTAACCCTAACCCTCCCTTACACAACATCTGTCCCCCGCCCCACTCCCCCCACCCCCGCTCGCCCTGATACGCAGAGTCATGCGCCCCCTACACCCACGTCGTCCCCGAGGACCCGTGCGTCAGGCTGTCATGCGTGCCCCTCAGGTCGCCTCTACGGCGTCCCCTGGTCACCCTGCGCCCCTCGAGGTCGTTCTGCACACTCCTAGGCCGCTCCGCGCCCCTCGGGTCGTCCTGCGCCCCTACACGCCCATATCATCGTTCACCACGTCCTTGAAGCCCTCCTCCACGATCCCGACTTCCAGGTGATCACCACGTTAGGCGGAAGTCTTGCGCTCACGTCATGGCTCAGATCGCCCTACACCACGCCCCACAGCCCCGACTTCCAGGCGCATCCCATGTTTCTGCGCCTGATTCCGCGCGCCTCGGGTCGCCCTTCGTGCCCTGGTACCCTCGCGAACAGGTCCCTCAGCACCCGGAGCCCCTTCTAGGATTTGTGTATTCAGGCTCCAGGCACGTCCCGTGTCCAGGCGCCCTGGGCCCCCTCCGTACCCCGCCATCTGTGCGCTCAGGCTGCGTATTTACAGCCGTGACTCAACACTTTCACGGATAATGCGACTTCAGTCTTCTAAGTCACGGTTTCTTACAAACAACAAGGAATGATTCTGTAGACTCGTTTATATTGGTCTACTCTTCGGTTAAATTCCGTTAATTGGCCATCTTACATCATGCCAGAGCACAAGGGTGATATCTTCTCGTCCGGAGCCTTCATGGGCCCGGCTCCTATCGTTAAGATGGATGGGACCAACTATGAGTTGTCGTCCATGCAGTTTCTCACCCTCATGGAGAGCAAAAACAAGGAGCACATCCTGACGGATCTAGAGCCAGCGGACAAGACAGGAGCAAATGCTTCTTGGAAGCAAGATGATGCGTACACGCGTGTTTGGCTTTGTGGGACTCTTACTACAGAGATAGCCAATGATATTCTGACTCAACCAACTGCGAAGGCAATGTGGGACACTTTGGCATCCACCTATGCCTAGGCGAAGAATGAAGCCAAGATCCTTCAACTATAGTTTGATATCTACAACACCAAGCAGAATGGCCGCCCTTTGCATGTTTATTACTTTTCGCTGCGTGGCATGCTTGAAAAGCTTCATAGTTACATGCCCATTACGGCATCTATTGAGCAGCAGAAGACATATAGGAACTCCACAATAATTGGAGTTTTCATGGCTGGACTTGATGCAGAATATGATGCTGCACGTACTCATCTTCTTACTGGAGCAACCATTCCTCCTATAGAGGAGGCCTATAGCCGTCTCAGCCGACTCATCATACCTTCGACAACCACGTCTTCGCACTCCTCAGCAATGAACGCTTCTCGTGGTCGAGGGGGGGCGATCCAGTCCAGAGGTCGCACACCTTGAGGAAGAGGTGGTGGACACCAACGTGGTCCCTGCACCTATTGCCGCAAGCCTGGATATGCAGAGGATACATGCTATCAGAAGCATGGATATCCTGTTTCTGGACGAGCAACAGAGCAGATTGTGTCTTCAAAGACTTCAACTCCCTAGGCCGATCCTCGCCTGGATGATATTGTCTCTCGTATTCAAGAGATCATGACTCCTAGTGCTAACACCACCACAGATACTGCTGCAGCAGCCAGAGCCTCTTCGAGCTCCTCATGTATCACCTATGCCTTTACTGGTAATACGAATGCAGACATGACAGAATGGATTGTGGACTCTGGTGCGTCTCACCACTAATGTGGAGACAGAACGCAACTAAAGTCCTACAGGGATATACCACCTGGCAGATGGGTTGTCATTACTAATAGCGACCACTTACCCGTTACAGGACAGGGGGAGGTGCAATTGACACCATCCATGCGCCTGAAGAATGTTTTATATGCTCCTGCCTTTCAGATGAATTTACTTTCTATTAGTCAGATCACTGAGGATCTGCATTGTCGTGCCATCTTTGACCCTCCATCTCTTGTGTTTCAGGACATACTCACGGGCAGGATGATGGAAGTGGCCGTGAGCAGCAAGGACATTGCAGACTGGTCCAACCTCCTTATGCTAGTGCTCTATTATACCTACTTGACCTGTCTCTCCTTATTTATGGCACCTTAGGTTTGGACATCTTCCTCTGCAGAAGTTATGTCATGTTCTCCCTCAGATTTCGACGAAATCCTCCTTTCACTGTGAAGCATGTCAACTTGGGAAGCATCACCTATCATCTTTTCCATCCCGTCAGAGTCGGAGCAGTTCTCAGCTATTTGAGCTCCTTCATTTAGACATTTCGGGTCCTAGTCGTGTTCCTGATCTCCAAGGACATCGTTTTTATCTTATAGCGGTCGATGATTTTTCTATACTTTCCTGGGTCTTCTTATTGAAGAATAAGTCTGACGCTGGATCCACTATCAAGTATTTTATTACTGAAATAAAAAATATTTTTCTGCCAATGTCAAGTATATTCGTTCTGACAATGCCTTGGAATTTTGCACCTTACATCTTTCTGAATTCCTTAGATCCCATGGCATTGTTCATCAGACCTCATGTGTCTACACTTCCCAGCAGAACGGTGTTGCTGAGCGCAATCATCGTCACTTACTTGATGTAACCAGAACATTATTTATACAAAGTTGTTCTCCTCATTCTTAATAGGGTGATGCTGTCCTTACTGCTTGCTATCTGGTAAACCGTATGCCCTCGTCCGTGTTAGGAGAGAAGATTCCTTACTCGATTGCGTTTCCCGAGAAGGATCTCTTCTCTCTTACACCTCGTGTGTCTGGATCTGTTGCCTTTGTTCATGATGTCTCTCCAGGGTGTGACAAGCTCTCTCCTAGAGCTGTCAAGTGTGTGTTTGTCGGCTACTCTCGTACCCAAAAGGGGTATCACTGCTTTGATCCACTAAGTCAGAAATATTTTGTTAGTGCCGACTTTACTTTCTTTGAGTCAGTCATGTATTTTTCTCCTACAGGTGACATACTTACTCCATCTGACTCTAATGATGAGATATACATGCCACCACCTCCTACAGTTGGTTTCTCACCTTCACCTACTCCTCTTCCACCACCTCCACCACCTCCTCCACCACCTCCACCACCTCCGTTGGTTCAGTTCTTACCTCGTGGTATTCCTCGCAGATCTCGCTCTATCCGCCATGCTTACAAGCCTTGCCCATCATCCAGCACGCCTCAGGTATGTTATGAGCATATTATTTCTATTGATGGCACTACTGAATTAACTGTACAACAAGAGGAGCAGGTACCCTCTCAAGAGGGAAATATACAGGCCCAGTACTGATGATCTTGACGTACCAATTGCTCTGCGAAAGCAGAAACGGGCGTCTGCTACTTACCCTCTTGCAGCCAAAATTTCTTTAAGCAGGTTGTTAGAGGATTTCAGAACATTTACATTAGCACTATCAGCCGTGCAGATACCAAAGACGTATCAAGACGCTCTCAAAGATAGTCAGTGGAGGTTAGCCATGGAGGAGGAGATGGATGCGCTACAGTCATGTGGTACGTGGAGTCTTATTTCTGCTCATATTGATACATCAATCATGGGATGTAAATGGGTGTTTACTGTGAAACACCATGCATATGGCAGTGTGGATCGCTAAAAGGCGAGACTTGTAGCATGAGGATTCACCCAGACATATGGGGTGGACTATCACGATACTTTCTCCCCAGTTGCCGGGCATTCTACTCTACACATTCTCCTTACTGTTGCTGTGACACGAGATTGGCCTCTTTATCAGCTTGATGTGAAGAATGCATTTCTCTATGGTGACCTACAAGAGGAGGTCTACATGCAGCCGCCGCCTGGGTTTGCTGCTGAGGGGGAGTGTCAGAAGCTTTGCAGGTTACACAAGGCTATCTATGGCCTTAAGCAAAGTCCAAGAGCAAGGTTCCAAAAGCTCTCGGACTTGATAGAGCAGAAGGGGTTTGTAAGATCAACTGTTGATCATTCCTTGTTCATACAGAAGACCCAGTGAGGTATTACAATCATTCTTGTTTATGTTAATGACATTATTATTACAGGGAATGACACGCAGGGCATTGAGGATGCTAAGGACTTCCTAGGTCAACAATTTATGACCATGGACCTTGGACATTTACGTTACTTCCTTGGAATAGAGTTTGCCAAGAATCAACGGGGTCTTGTAATGGCCCAGAGAAAGTATGTTATAGATCTTTTTTCAATGACTGGCATGGCAGATTATAGACCTGCCACCACTCCGCTTGACCCAAGCATGAAGTTCTATGATGATGATACTGAAGAGGTCGACAAGAGAAGATACAGAGAGCTGGTTGGAAAGCTATTATATGCAACTATTACCAGGCCCGACATAACATTTGTAGTGAGCAAAGTAAGTCAGTTTATGGAGTAGCCTAGACAAGTACATATGGATGCAGCCCATATGATTATGAGATACTTGAAGACTTCACCTGGTACTGGACTTCTTTTCAGCAGAGGCACATCTCTCTCAATGACAACATACGCAGATGCAGACTATGCTGGGTGTCCAAAGGATAGAAAGTATACGACTGGGTTTGCTGTGTTCATAGGAAATTCTCTGGTTTCATGGAAGAGTAAGAAGCAAACCATGGTTGCTAGATCAAGTGCTGAATCGGAATACAGGGCCATGGCACATGCTATTACAAAGATGATGTGGGCCAGATCCGTTCTTACGGACCTAACCATAGAAGTACCTTTTCCCATGCACCTCCAATGTGATAATCAAGCTGCTCTCTTCATTGCAAATAATCCAGCCTTTCATGAGAGGACGAAGCACATAGAGGTGGATTGCCACTACACTCGTGACATGATACAGAAAGGTATTATCACTACTATGCATGTCAGCTCCGGAGACCAGACAACATATATACTTACAAAGGCTCTAGCAAGAGGACCTTATCAGAGATGTTGTTCCAAGCTGAGTCTCATTAACATCTACGTTCCAGCTTGAGGGGGAGTGTTGAGATAGTTTACTATTTTTAGTATGTTCCTTTATGTAATTTTCCATTTTCTGTTTCATCCTTTTGTAATTTGCCCAATGGTTCTTGTCATATATAAGGGAACCCTTGGGCTTCTAATAATGCATCCCATAATGTTCTCATAACAATGACATCTGGTGACCGTGTATATACCAGATGGTATGTTGCTTTTTGTCTCAATTTTTGGTTCATTTTATGATGTAAATGCTTCCCCTTCTCTTCTATACAAGATTTTGGGATTTTTGTACTGTCGACTCTGATGTACATTTGTATATTTTATGAAAATGAATGGAATAAATTTTTGGTGATATGTCTTTGTTGATTCTGATGAATGTAATTTATTTATCTAAATGTGAATGTCATGGCAAAAAAGCATGAAATTTCCCTATATTGTTAGAGTATTTGATATATGCGTCACATGTATGGGAGATGGGTAAATGGATCTCTCTGGGATCCATTTACCCCATCCAACAGTTTTGTCCCACATCGTCCAGTGGTTGGACTTGAAGGCCCTGTAGAGGTTATATAAGGAGCCCCAGGCCTCCTGTATCAGATGAGAAATTCAATAGACAAACACGACCCTTTGAGGCCTTCTCCCGTGGTTTCATCCCACTCCTCACGGAGTAGGGTTCAAGGTAAAATCCCGCTGTGTTCTTATTGTTCTTTATCTTTTTCCATGTTTTCGCTTCCGCTTCCTATTTTCTAACATGGTATCAGAGCGAGTTCGATTGTTGAGAATTATGTTCTTGTTTTTTTTCGAGATTAAATTCTAGTGTTTCTATTAAAACCCTGAATATACTCTCGAGGATTTATACATCTAGTTTTTGAAAAATATGTGTTCGCCGAGTTCTGAAAATATGCTAGGGTTTTTTGGAACCCTAGTTTTATCATATCTGTTCAAACATGGACTCCGATCAGGACATCTGAGAGGAACTCATTCGCAACTCTTCCTTTGTCAATACTCTTGTCAGATACTCCAGGCGATGCTCCTTCAATCGACATCTCCTCCTAGACAGATATCAGAGTACTCTTGCAGGCGACAAGCAGTCGTGCTTCTAGGCCACGCTTCTCAATGTGCAAGCGGAGCATCTCCCTCTTTAGCTGGCCGTATCTTCTCAATCAGCGATGATCTGGAGTCATCTCCTATCACAAGCGACCAAGCCCCCTATGCGATGCAACTTCCCGGCGTGGGAGAAGCCCGCACCATCCGTCATCGATGCGTGCATCCAACTCCGCCCGAGCGCCTCTCCACGCGCGATCTCCAATACAGCACCACGCACATGCCTCGTCGATGGCGAGCTCCTCCAGACCCCTATCTCAAGAAGGCGACCATATCTCCACGCCGCCCCCAAGCAACTATCCTCCAGGCGTCTGATGCCCTAGCCATGATTTGGCACAGCCGCAACCCCGACGCTTCTCCATCCCAGGCGACGCGCGATGATCATGCTTCAGGCGGAGACACCGCCGGCACAGTCGCATCTCCCTAGCAACGACCCCCTCCCACTTCGAGCCTCTCCATCGAGACCTAAGGGTGACCCTCTCCTCCCTTTGAGTAGCCCTAACCCTCGGTCGCGAAGCATGCTCCAGGCGACGACGGCTCTGGCGGCGGGCATGCCAATTCCTAATGTGGGAACCCAAAGGTATGGGCTTGAATAAAAAAATGTTGTGAGCCTATGTGGCCGAGGGCCTGATGATGAAAAAAAAGGGGCAGACCTGCTTATATTTAGGCCCCAAATTGGGCCCGTGAGTTACAAATAAAAAAAGGGAAGAAGGAGTTTGTTTAAAGAGAAAAGAGGAGATATTATGTGAAAAAAAGAGGGAGAAAAGGAGCGTACATCTCAAAAGCCGTACGCAAATTGTAAAAAAAGATGAAAAGACGGAAAATGTCAACGTATTTAAAAAAATGTTAAAAAAATGTGATGGCTTAAAAAATGAAAAAAAAAGAAAAGCCGCAAGAAATTCTGAGTATGTTTTATTTTCTCCCCATTTATCTTGTCTTCTCCCAACTGCTGATGTCTTTATTCCGACCAATATGGGAGAAAGGGGGAGTATATGTAGAGTCACAGGTCTTGTTCCAAATTCAAGAGGTCAGATTCATATATTCTTTAGACTAGCAGATTTTTCAGACCAGCAGATTTTCAGACTCTACAATTTTTCGGATGAAGATTTTCCATGCGCAAGATTCAGACTCGATGTTCATATTCTGAGTCCACAGGTGTGATACGCAGTTGTTCAAACTCGATATATTGGTCAGAGTTCAAGTTTGAGGCACTTCATGTTTGAATGACCCATTTTTGAGATCTCCCAAGAGAGACTCATTTTTCAGACACACACCAGTATGCGGTCATTTTCAGATGTGCACATATATGCCATCAGTTCAGAGGTCTCCATCTTTTCTTGTTTTATAGGCCATAGTTTTCATGTGAGCCATAGGGACTCCAGAGTAGAGGACCATTCCCTATGCCATGTTGGCAAGGGTTTTCATGTGGTATCATAGGGACACCAGAGTAGTGTACCATTCTCTGAGCCAGATGGGAGAGACCCAGTTCTCCGAAGAGGAGACTATTTTCAGACTCCATTCTCGAGCGATCGTGGACTTCGAAGAGGATTGCACAGCCACGACGCTTATTCAGTTCGGCCCTTTTCAGAGATGGAGCAGTTATCCCCATTTTGTGGCAGGCCAGAGTACTCGGACGAGGAGACTCATTTCCCGTTGCAGTGACTCTGACAGGCGCAGGTCAGAGAATATGCTCTCCAACGAGGAGATTCAGCAAACTCACACTCCAGCCCATTCATCCTCCTCACCTGTATGGCATGAGAAGCAACATCCTCGACTGCAGTAATGTGCGTGTTGGGTTGATATTGTCCGTAGTGTCATGTAGCGTTGAGTTGAGTTTCTTTCTGTTTGTCCAAGCTGAGCATTGCATGCTCCAGCTTGAGGTGGAATGTTTGAGTATTTGATATATGCGTCACATGTATGGGAGATGGGTAAATGGATCTCTCCAGGATCCATTTACCCCATCCAACAGTTTTGTCCCACATCGTCTAATGGTGGGACTTGGAGGCCCTATAGAGGCTGTATAAGGAGCCCCAGACCTCCTGTATCAGATGAGAAAGTAAATAGACAAACACGACCCTTTGAGGCCTTCTCCCGTGGTTTCATCCCGCTCCTCACGGAGTAGGGTTCCACGTAAAATCCTGCTGTGTTCTTATTGTTCTTTATCTTTTTCCATGTTTTCGCTTCCGCTTCCTATTTTCTAACACACATTTTCAATACTTTGTGCAATCTTTAGCGAATATAATGCTGCGAAAGTGTTGTAAACGGGCACCCAGATCCTATGTGGTTCACAGTTTGGTTGCAATACGGTGTAGTTGGCAACAACTGACCTTAGGAGGGGCATTGGACTTGTATGCCTGAGTGCTAGACCATTATGTTCTATCGTAAGAGAAGGTAATCCGGGGTGGAAAGGTTGTTGTAGCATGACATTGGCGATAATTCTACGATTTCATTATCGGATGCTAGACTTTTTTGAAAAGAAAAATGGAGTGGCGTCGGGATGCTAACTTAAGGGATGTACATGGAAATGTTGAAGGTGGTTGGAGAGATAGATGATGTGTCACCAAAGGTGGACCTAATGGAGACTATGCTAGGATCTAAGCTTTACATGTGCTCATGTGTGACAATTTACTTTGGAGTCATGTTGCCGGCAAAGAACCCAATAGTTGAATTAAGGAGCCGGTCTCCTGGAATGTCAAGGGGGATCGAGAGAAGAAAAGATAAATAGAGATCTTCTAGGCTCGTGATGGGCCGATATCACTGACTTACATAAGACAAAGATTGCTGGTTGGGCCTTAATACCATGTGGTTTTGCAACTAGACCTTTATTAAGCTTAGAACTCAAGATGCAATTTGAAGTATCATTTTGGTGTCAATTAGTGACTTGTTTTTACACATGGATGGCTTTGTAGACTCCATATTAGTAAACAATGACTTGTTTTTACACATGAATGGCTTTGTAGACTCCATATTAATAAACAATCTTCTTAGACTAGAAGGTGATGGTGCTAGGTTAATGTTCTCGATTTATGGGTCGATGGGGGCCCCTTAGACTTAGAGTGAGGAGCTTTGGGATGTTCATATCGAGCTTTGGTTGATTAACTGACATTACCTTAGCTCGTGGATGGCAACCTCATGTTACTATGTTGGATTTATATCGCTCAAAGGGATAGGGGTAGGACCCATGATCAGAAGCGTTCTCCTTTTATGTGGTTAAGCTGTCCTCAGCAGTGCTAATGCTTTGAACAACCAATACAGGGGGTGGATCAATATTTCTTTCTCGTTTAGATCGTTTCCTTGCTTTGATTGAGTTCTTTGAATTATTTTCCTTGATGCCCATTTGTTCCCTTTCAAAGTCATGATCTTACCACAAACCCCTTTTTGGGAGTCTAGCGAAGGGGTTAAGACCAGATCCATGATCTTTTATAAAAAATATTGGTTGATGGAAGATGAGTTTTAAGGCCATAATGGTCTTCATATTAGGTTGAGGGTTTTGTTAGAATCTTGATTGCACACTAATTGTATCATTATTTTGATGATAATAAATCTTTGCGAGTACATATATCTCTGTAGATTCATGACTTGTCGCTCCAACTATGAAGCACAAAAATGCGGGCAAGCTGAAAACTTTGGATAAGGTGAAGAAGAAGAAATAAGACTTTTGTAATAGGCGTAAGTAAAAATATCAAATATATATGCATGTGTATCATGTAGGTATATTAAGTCCAAGCCCTTTTAATCGATCAACCTTTCTGATCTGACCGATCAACTGACTCTGATCGATCATCCTATTTGGCTTGATTGACCATTAGTGATTGACCAACCCACTAGACCTGATCGACCACCATTAATCAACCAGCTACCTTTTTTTGATCAATCATAATTTGAATGGAAATCTCCAATGAATATATTATGATCAATCACCTTGACCTGCATGATCGATTAACTTGAGATGATCGATTACCTTTCTTGTATGATTGATTATGTATATCAAATCTTGATGATTTCTTTCCATATTTATTTCCAACCACTATATTTTTTGAATGGATGTCCCCCTCCACTATAAATAGGGCCCTAGACCCATTGTTGAGAACACACATTCCAACACAAAGTCTCTATCTATCTCTCAAAACTCTATTCAAGGTCATCTCTATGGTTCCCTATTTCAAGATCACATCTTGAGAGCCAGTCGTCTAGACATTCGATTTGCAATTCAATTATTCATTGCAACATGCATTTTCTTAACCTCATTATTCCTATTGTATTTTTATTTTTGAGGCTTTATAGATTGTTGTAATCTCTACTTTACTATTGTACTGTAACACTTTGTGTTCGATCCAAGGTGTACAAAGAACTTGGTGTTTGATCAAAGTTGTGCGAAAGACTTAGGCGTGTGATACAAAGCAACTGTAAACATTTGATTTATCCGTGAGGAAATAACTTGAGATAATAGAATAGTTAATTTACTCAATCATTTGGGAAATCCTAAGTAAGGTGATTTAGGTCGTGGTTTTTACCAAGTGGGGTTTCCACATTAAATACTTGTCTCTTGTGGTTGTTCTTGTTCTTTGGGTTGATTGATTATATCCGTGTGATTATTATTTATTATTGGTCATAATTTTTTGTTTAGCGATCTAGAGTAACTCACAGGTTCTTCCACGAGGATGATGGCAATGGAGCTAAAAGAGCTAAGAAAGGTGCATATGGCTTTCATGAAAAATTTCTGCTTGAGGTGGGGGAGCATTGAACTATGGCTTAGGAGGAGATATTCCACCTTGACAACATTGAGGATGGTTGTGATCTTACAATGGAGGAGCTGCAAACAGAAATTATCTCAGAGGAGGATAATAAGAGATATTGAATGGAGGCAACGATCGAGGCAAATTTGTTTCAAGGAGAGGGATGCAGACATGAAGGTTTTTCATTCTATGAATAGCAGAAGGTAGAGGAAGGATCTAATTCTTTTTGTATGCATGGGAGGATTGTAGATTTTGGGAGATCGAGAGGTTGTCAACACTGTGATGAAGCACTTTAGCAGTCCAGCAAGCACACCCCCTCGATTAGGCCTAATAGTTGGACTGAGGGGTGAAGAGGCTTTTGCAGGAGCATGCATATGAGCTCATTAGTGAGTTTAGCTCAGGAGAGATCCACACAGTTGTCTTTGTCCTCAATGTGGATGGCTTCGATGACCCGGATGGTTTCCTATCATTTATTCATCAAAGAGTTCTGGGACGTGGTGGTGTAGGATTTTCGGGTTGTACCTTCTGGAGTTTAGAGATGACAACTGGGGTTTTGAGTGTTTGAATGGGTCTCTTGTTTTCTTTTTCTTGAAGGAGGAGACTCATAGGGTAGAGGACTATAAATTTATTGCTTTGTGTAATGCCGCTCACATCAATGTTGTTAAGGTCCAGACCAACATAGTTAGATTGGTTTTGGATGATATTATCTCGCCGGAATAGCCGTCCTTTATCTCAAGGCATCTTACGATGGATATGTGGTCATGGCGATAGAGATCCTAACTGATCAAAGGCGGTGGAAGACAATGGTTTTGCTTTGGAAGGTCGATTTTTTGAAAGCATATGCTTTTGTCGATTTGAAGTTCGTTTGGGCATCACCTGTGAAAAGGGTATTCCCGAAGTAGTGGGTTGCTCGTGTGAAGATATGTGCAACTACATCATCCCGTTTGATTAATAGGTGATTGGAGGGTGGTTCTTTCCAACCATAGACGAGATTTAAGCAGAGTTAATGCGTATTTGTATAATGGGAGATAATAAGATGAATTTTCCAAACATAGAGGGGGTTTAGTTAGGGTTAACCACTTGCCCATTGGTTATTTATTTTGGTGGCTGATGCGCCATCGATTATGGTGAAGATGGTGACATAAAGAAATTTCTTTATAAGTTTCTCTAGAGATGACATTTCAATCCGTTTACTTCAATATGCAGATGATACCATTCCAAAGTATAACAACATCTAGGTGGTCTTGGACATTTTTGGAGTTTTCTCAAGGCTACATGTCAACATAAGCAAATCTACTTTTGTTCCATTCGATTCATTGACTAACGCTATTGCATCTTGCGGGGTCTTGGAGACCCCTATTCTAGGTTTGTCCATTTTTTATTTGGGCATGCCTCTTATGTGGAGTAGGCTTAGGCATGATAATTGGTTATCGGTGATTGAAAAATTGAAGAGGAAGTTGGTAATATGGAAGGCTTCGTGTCTCTTGAGGGGAGCGCATTTACTACATGTAAAGGTGATCTTGTCAACTATATCGATGTTCTTCCTGTCCTCACGGCTCATGTTGATTGCTGTTTGCAAGTGTTTAGTGTCATTGTTGATATGCTCCTTGTATTCGTCTTTAGGAGACTCCTTGGGATTCCCTTAGTAGAAAATTATATGGTTACACTGTCCATGGAAAATGGTGGCCCAGGGGTTCTTTGGCTTGACGAAATGAACAAGATCGTACTTGCGAAGGGTATTTTCTGAATCCTGGGTGATTGTACATACTTGCTCACCATATTGGTTTGATCTATTTACGAGGCCCCGTCGAGGTTGTATATGCCATTTTCCATCCACTTTTAAATAGGTATTCTTCACAATTCTACATGAGATCGCATCATCACTTCTACTAGTTGTGGGGGATGTATGAGGTTTTTCCATTATGGAATATGGATTGGACGTAACATGGTGCTTACTGCGATCTCTTTTCCTTGGTTATTCATCTTGACCGCGGATAGGGGTTGGATGGATTATCTACCCTAAGCTTCACGTTCAAGTTGACTGATCAGAGGGTGAAGGAATTACTGCTCATGTCAAATCACGTGGATCGTTTGGGGGAGCCCTTAGAGGGAATGGATTATTTCATCCAACATGATGGTATCTTTTCTGTGAAGAAGTCATTCAATGTTTTATGTGTTTCTAGGATTTTTTTTGATTTGGGAATCGCGGCACAACTTTTCTTTTTCTCGAATATGGAGTTGGAAGATACATGCGAGGATCAAGATCTTTCTATGGTTGCTGAGACAGGGCATCTCCTTCTAGGTCACGAAGAGCCCAGATTTTCTAGAGCGTGAATGGGATTTGCCCCAATTGCTTGGAAGTTTCATTGGATACCGATCATTTATTTTGTTCGAGTGTTCAAAATCTAGGCGTATTTGGTAGAATGGACATCTCATTGGGTTGATATGATAACAAGTCTTCCTGGAAATCCATGGGTAGTTGGAGCGAGTTCCAAGGCAGATATGATCATGGTGATAGCCCTGTTATGGGCTAGTTATAAATTGGCAATTTTTTTGGAATGAATTGGTTTATGTGAAAAATGTAGCTGAACATGTTAAGCCCTTTATAGGGTGTGGTCTATGTAAATCCCTTGTATTTTTACCAACTACTTTTGAATATATGAGTTAGGGTAGGAACTTTTTGAATAGTCACCCCATGACTGTAAAAATCATATTTAGAGGAAAGCTTTCTGGGAACAATATTTCTTCTCACGTATCTATATTTACTATGATAAATATAAAATTCTCTTTTTGTGTCACATACTATGAGAACAAGTGATCTATCACGAAGTCAGGTTGATCGATCACTAATGGCTATTTCTTTAAATGATGGGCTAGGGTGGTCGATCACCTTGTCCGTATTGATTAGTGCATATTAAGTTCACCGATGTGGACTAGGGATGTGAGTTGATTGATAAATCTCTACTAGCCGATCGATCTCTTTTATTTTCTAATTTTTTATTATTTATTTAAACTCCAAAATCTATTTATAAATGCTCATATGACCCATATAATTGAGTATGCCATATATGTTATTAAACCTCAAATATTCAAAAACCCACTTTTTCTGACATCGATTAATAACTTTTAGGTTACAGATCAATCCAATGTTCATGAAGGCGGTATGCAGTATTCAGTCGGAGGGGTTACTGCATAGAGAGTATGGGGTATGTGGGAGAGTATGCGGAGAGTATGCGGTTTGATATTTTTTATTATTAAAAATATAAATAATGTTTTAATATCGTGTTAATATCATCTAAATATTATATCTCTTGATTATAATAATAAAGAATTGAAGGTACAAGGAACAAAACTATCGAGATGAAAAGTAATATAGAGTCAAATGAGCAAAAACATCAATTGAAAGAGCGTTAAGTCGGGTGTCCGAGTTTAGGTTAGAGTTTTAGAAGATGTTTACTTGAAAATTGGCGGCATACTCGGTCGCATATATGGTATACTCGATCGAGTATGCGGCATGACCCGCCTAGAGGCCAATTTGGTCATACTCGGAGCACCAAGGCTTCCGAGTATGAGTATGCGGCCGAGTATATGGTATACTCGACCGATTTCCTGAACACTGGATCAATCATTTTTGGGTTCTTAATAACCATTGGTCGATCACTTTTTAAGATTGATTGGCAGATCTGATTCAACTTGCTTCGTCAAATCTGGAAGCAACCCAACTCCTATAGAGGTTATTTTTGATGCATTAGAAGTCCTATTTTAAAAGCTATCTACATGTGTATTTTATTTTGCTAAAGCATCGTAATAAATTGGGGAAGATTTGGGGGAAACCTCCTTGTATGAGATATGCACATCAATCATCTTAATCTGAGTCATACACCGACCCTATTTATATATGTATCTATATACAAGCGTACACTTATTCTTTAAAGCTCCTACACAAGTATGAAATGCATTTTAACTTAGCATGCAAGTTTATTTAACAAACCATCTCTTTGATCCATTTTTCTTTTGAAACATGAATATCAAACTCCACAAATCATGCCCCATGCCGAGAAAACCTGTCCAACAAGAATGACATGAAAATCTGCATAAAAACGCACAGTGAGACCAACCTTGCTTAAGCACCTGCTCATTAAAAACTATGACAAACACCAACCAAAGAGGAAGTTATCGTACCGATACGTATGTTCCCATGTGCAGATCCTTGTCGTAGCCGTGCTATTGTAGCCTTGATATTACCGTAACAACTAGATGCAAGATACTCACAATTTTGTCAAACTTAACAAAAAAATAAAAAAAAAATGACGAAGATAGGGAGGTTCCTTTTTCAATGCAAAAATATGTGTAGAGGTCATCGAGGAGAATCTCTTCTAAAAAAATGGCGACGATCCGCCACTCTACCGAACTTTGGCGATCTTCCTATGGGGCTCTAGCCTTTTATAGTGGCATTGTAGAGATGTAGATGTTAGGGTTCAAAAGTAAGGGAGGGCATAGCAAAGGTGTAGATCCTTAGGCGGGCCAAAATTTATGTTAGTTGAGTCCATCCAGATACCCCTTCATTATAATGTACCTATCTTTAACCTCCGATGTTTAATTCGAGAAATTTCCAGTGTGTTGTATTCTTGATGACGATATGCTTCTAACAATTTATTGTATGCTTTATTTGGACCATGAATGTTGTTTTAGTTTTTTTAAGTCTCACATACCCCATTGATTTCCACTAAAATCTCTAAATTTTAGGCTGAAACTCGGGGTTTCGTATTTCCCCTCCACTATATCGTTAGAGTAATTTTTGTTGAGAACTTTCTTATCCTTTCTTGTTTTTATGTATTCTCTTTATTCTGTCTCTAGTATGTAATTTGCCAAATATGTTTTCTCCTTTTATATAAGAGAACCCTAGGACCTCATTATCAATCAATTCATTAATCTATTTCTACATGGTATCGGAGCGACGGTCCTAGACCAAAGTTTGTGTACTATGTACCCTAACCTCATTGGTCGACATGAATTGATCTATGGTTCCTAACAAGGTTGGAACCCTAATCGCTATGGCGGTCAATCTCCAATCAACCAACAACTAACCAATAATATGATAAATGAATCAATAAATGCAAATATGGGTTAAAATTTATTAGAACTCTACTATATATGTGTATGTGTAAGTACTACAGAGGTCGAAAACTGGAGCAAATGAGTATAGGGTAGAATTATTAAAAAAATTTTGTATCTATAATAATTATTTTTGTAACTTTCTTTCTTTTCTTATTTTTATGTGGGTTTTTAACTATATTTATTCTTTAAGGATTTTTAATTGTTTTATATATAATTTATATTTTTAAAAATTATTTTTTTAAATTTATATAATTTCTTTTTTAATTTTGCAAAATTTCAATTTCTTTTTGATTTTTGATATAAGATATACAGTTATATATAATAAAAAAGATATTATATGTTATATAAGTATTATATAGTATGTTTACTAGATATAAGTTATTATATCTTTTTACATATAGAAGTATAGTCAAAATACATGAAATAAAATATTTTATGATTTTTATATTTTCTTTATTTTTGATAATATGTATGGAATTTTTACTAATTTTAGGTATTGTTAAAGTAATAAATATTGCAAAATAGTGAACAGAATAATTATCCAGGATTGTTTTAGGTTTAATAAATATAAGTAAGTCCAAAGTTAACCTAAAACTATTTTTAATATATAGTATATATATTATAGAAAAATTAGAAATAGAAAGATATATTTTTTGTTGGATTTTTAAATGGTTTTTTTTAATTTTTATAAGATTTTTAAAGTTGTTCTATTTTTAGGTTTTATATTTTGTAATTTTAGTGATTTTTGGATATATGGTCGATAAAATATTAGTATAGCTACTATATTTTTTGTAATTTTTTGAGATAATTTTGTAACTTTTATGAGTTTTTTTATGCTAAACAGGGAAAAAATGTGTCTTTTTGTATTTTTACTAAATAGGAAAATGTAAAAAATACGAAGTAAACAATTATGCAGGCTTGAGCATGGTATCAAACAAAAATCATAATTTTCGTACAATTTTCAAAGCAATAAAAATATTTATAATATATAAAGTAGAAGAAAATAAAATGTTACTATATGCAATTTATAGAAACATTCACTTCATTTAATAATAGGTCTCATAACTATAGGGTTACATACGCAAAATTTACAGATCCTCACGCGTCGCTACACGTGAGGATGAAGGACATAAATGTAATTATTATAAAGAGCGAGGTCCTAGTTGTTGAGATACTCATATCTCTACGTCTTTGTTGTGAGAAAAGAGTGATCTATTATTCAAGAACCCTAGGATCTCTTATATAGGGAGAGACCTCAAGGGTAAAATACAAAGTAGTCCAGAGAAAAACATAAATGACAAACAGGTACATAGCATATAATAATATCTATTTCTACACTCCCCCTCAAGGTGGAGCATAGATGTCTATCATGCTCAGCTTGGAAGAACATCTCCAGAAAGGTCCTCTGAGCAACGACTTGGTGAGTACGTCAGCAGCCTGATCCCCTGAGCTCACGTGAGCCGTAGATATCAATCCTCTCTAGATCAAGTCTCTAGTGTAATGGCAGTCAACTTCAATGTGCTTTGTTCTTTCATGAAAGGCTGGATTGTTGGCAATAAATAAAGCTGCCTGATTATCACACTGAAGCTGCATGGGTAGAGGTACGGCTACATGTAGGTCTTCTAGTACAGATCAAACCCACATCATCTCCGTGCTTGCTTGCGCCATGGCCCTATATTCGGATTCTGCACTGGACCTTGCCACAACAGTTTGTTTTTTGCTTTTCCAAGAAACCAAAGAGCTCCTAACAAAAACTGCAAATCCTGAGGTTGATTTTCGATCCTTAGGGCATCCTGCATAATCGACATCTGCACATGCTGAGATAGACAAATCTGTGCCCTTCCGAAACAGCAACCCTGAACCTGGAGAAGACTTCAGATACCTCAGTATCATGTATATGGCATCCATATGAACTTGTCTTGGCTGCTCCGTAAACTGACTCACCCTGCTCATTGTAAAGGCATTATCGGGACGAGTTATGGTAATATAAAGGAGCTTACCCACCATTTCTCTATATCTCCTCTTGTCCACTTCAGCAGTGTCATCATCATACAACTTCATGCTTGGATCCATGGGAATACTTGATGGTTTGCATTCATCCATGCATGTTTCAGTCAGGAAATCTGTGATGTACTTTTTTTGGGTCATTACTAGACCCTGTGCATTCCTGGCAAATTGCAACCCCAGAAAGTATCTTAGGGTTCCAAGATCCTTCGTGACGAACTGACGACCTAGGAATGCCTTCGCCCTTTATATGCCCTGAATATCATCTCCTGTAACCAGAATATCATCAACATAGACCATGATAACAACCGTACATGCCGATGACTTCTGAACAAACAACGAGTGGTCTGCATTCGACCTCTTGAATCCATGTTGTTCTATTAGATTGGAAAGCTTCTGGAACCACGCTCTTGGACTCTGTTTGAGGCCATAAATTGCCTTGTGAAGTCTACACACCATATGCTTCTCCCCCTCAACAGTAAAACCTGGTGGCTGCTGCATGTAGACTTCCTCCTACAGATCACCATACAAGAATGCATTCTTGACATCCAGTTGAGATATACTCCAGTCACGTACGACAACAACTGATAAGAGAATGCGAAGAGTGGAATGACGAGCCACTGGAGAAAATGTATCCATATAGTCCACGCCATAGGTTTGTGTAAAACCTCGCGCGACCAGCCGTGCTTTGTACCGATCTAGACTACCATTAGTGTGGTATTTAACTGTGAATACCCACTTACAGCTCACAATAGATGCATCAGAAGGAAGAACAACCAAGGTCCATGTGCCACGGGACTGTAGTGCACGCATCTCATCTTCCATAGCCTTTCTCCAACAATCAATCTCCATAACATCTTGGTAGGTCCATGGTATGTCCACGGAAGATAAAGCTGCAGCAAATCTCTGAAAGTCGCCTGTGAGGCGATGAAAAGATACCTGTGAAGCAAAGGGATAAGATGTACACTTCCGCTTCTGCTTTTGGATAGCAATAGGAAGATCAAGATCATCTTCCGCTGTACTGGATGGTGTAGTCTCCTCCTGCAATGAAGAATCCTGCACATGTACCATATCTGACCCGTCAGTAGTAATGCCGTCTGAACATACCTGAGGCATGATGGATGTCTGACGTGTGGCCTTAGCAGGACCTGACCGACGCATATAGAATTTTGGTAGAGGTGGAATATGAGGTCGTGGAGGTGGTGGAGGTGGTGAATATGACGTAGAGTCAGGAACAGGAGTGAACACAGGTGGACTCCAAGTAGGTGGTGGAGGGACATAGACATCATCGTTGGTAGTGGATGGTACCAGTCTGTCACGTGCAGGGGAAAAATACATAACAGACTCAAAGAATGTGACATCAGCACTGACAAAGTATTTCTTGTTTATGGGATCATAACACCGATAGCCCTTCTGAGTCTGAGAATAATCGACAAAGACACACTTGACATCTCTAGGAGAGAGTTTGTCAAGTTCAGGAGTCAGAAGATAAACAAATGCCACAGTACCAAAGACACGAGGAGTAAGTGAGAATAATTCCTTGTCAGGAAAAATGATAGAGAGAGGAATTTTCTCACCAAGAACAGAGGACGGCATACGATTGATCAGGTAGCAAGCGGTAAAACAACATCCCCTCAGAAAGAAATAGGAGCATAACTCTGAATCAGTAGGGTTCGAGTAATGTCAAGAAGGTGGCGATGCTTTCTTTCTCCCACACCATTCTGCTGAGATGTGTAAGCATAAGTGGTTTTGTGAATAATGCCCTTTGACGAAAGGAACCGAGAGAGGGACCATGTGTAGAATTCAAGAGCATTATCAATACGAACATATTTTACAGTAGAAGAAAACACGTTTTGCACTTCATTAATCAAATTCTTAATCACATCGCCTGCTTCAGATTTATTCTTTAAAAGAAAGACCCAAGAAACACGAGAAAAATCGTCCACTTCCACTAGATAAAATCTGTGTCCCTGATGATAGGGTACACAACTTGGACCCCATATATCTATGTGAAACAACTCAAATGGGGAGCTACTGCTCTGACTCTGACGACTAGGAAAGCTCGACCGATGATGCTTTCCCAACTGACACACTTCACAGCGAAAGGAAGAACTAGGAGACATCTGAGGCAGAAGATGTCACATTTTCTGGAGCGGGAGATGACCAAAACGAAGATGCCAGATGTACGGAGAAACCGGTCTGGCAGAATGAGAAGAGACGCCAGCATAAGTATTCCGGACCAGCTGATATAGACCATTCTGCTTAGAGCCACAACCAATCACCTTGCCCGTTAGTATGTCCTGAAAAATAAGAGAATACAGGTCAAATATAGCACGACAATGCAAATCCTTCGTAATCTGACTAATGGACAACATATTCATCGAGAACTCAAGAGCATGCAGGACATTCTGTAGATGCACAGTGGAAGATAGGAAGACCTCCCCCTGTCCAACGAGGGGAGAATGAGTACCGTCTGCAATCTATACTGAGCGATCATGAGGAATGTCCCTGTAGGACTCAAGTCTCTCTCTATCACGGCAGAGATGATGTGTGGCACCAGAATCTATAATCCAATCAGAGATATCATGGGAAGATGTAAATGCAATAGGACTACCTGAGGTACTAGCAGCAGCAGAGGAACTGGCAGATGTTGTAGCAGCAACATCTGAAGGTCCACTAGAAGAATCACCAGATGATTGTGGCATAATATCACGTAGATGTGCCACAAGTTCCTCGAAACGATTGTCTATAGTAGATGCCAACTGAGGCTGAGAATGCTCTTCTACACGTGCCGATGCTGGGAACCCTTGCTTAGAGTAGCACGTCTCCTCCGAGTGGCTTGTGCGGTGACAATATGAAAACAGTCGAAAGCGACCACCCCTACCCTGGGGTCCACGTCCACGACCGCGGCCAGTAGAGTGACCACCTCTCCCACGCGACACAGCCATAACCGATGGGGGTGGAGTAGATGAGCTGGAAGAAACTGATATGCGACTGAGTCTCCTGTAAACATGAAGGATATGGTTAGATCCTCAAGCGCATCACGGAAGCGTGAGCGTCATATCGAATACGACGAGGAGCGACTAGTCGCACTAGTTGCTCGATGCAGCGGAATTTAAAAAATTTTCATACGACGAAACCACTTGATCCAAGAACACTTCTCGGATCATTTCTTCAAAACCACAAACAAGTAATAGGATTACCTCTTGAAGCGTGGTTGCGATCGAGTCTCTAAACGAAGAGACCTCCTGTCTCAAGTCCGATCCGACGGAGGAGACGCTTGCGAGCGCGGGGATGAACCGCGTGCTTCTCGCAATCCATGTTGATGATCCAAGCAGCGGATCTCTTGATCTCGACACACGAGATCCGACGTCTTCTTCACGAGCAAGGTGCACCGAAGGAGACTAAGATCCACGAGCAGACGAACGAGCAGCATAACGACGATGCCGCGGCGATGGAGAACTCTCTCCATGGCATCCATGGTGGACGGCCATGATAGGGAGAGGGAGGGCTGGCGTCTAGAGAGAAAGAGAGAGAGATGCTTCTCAAGCATTGTGTGTAAAATAGAGAGCATGGTATGCCTCTCTATTTATAGGGTTTTGGGATCCATGGATCTCAATCCATGTGACATATAAAATCAATGGATGAGATTGATTTATGTCAATCCAATGGTCAAGATTATTGTTGGTAAAAACCAACAACTTGTGATTTAATTTTGATAAAATATATTTGATAAATCAAATAAATATTAATACTAAATTAAATCAATCAAATAAGGAGAGAAAATACAAAGGAGATCAATCTTCCCCTTTAGAGGGAAATCTCATGGATTCCCATGAGATTGCACATCGCCTTGATTTTCTCTCTACTTATTTTCCAACAACTATTTATTGGGATTTTTATTCACCAAAATAATTCTCAATTAAATTTGGGAATATTGCAATCTTGACATTGGAATATTGTGAATCATATTCACAACCCAAAACAAAATGTAATTTACATTTTCAATTAATTAGACAATGTGTATCCGATACACATTAATAATTAATCTACTAATATAAATTATATTTAACTCTCTCTAATACATTATAAATCACATTTATAATATATTATGAATAATTGGATATTACTATCCATATTATTCTTATCCATAATAATTAAATCACAATTAATTATATTGGATAACTTATTCTCATGTGCTCAAATAATATGAATCACATTCATATTATTTACATCTTTGATAATCAAATCACATTTAATTATCTAAGATAACTCTCCTTATAATATGAATCAAATTCATATTATTCATGATAATTAAATCACATTTAATTATCCATTTTCTCAATGCTCGGATACATATATCAACAATAGAATTATCCATGAACTCTTTCAAGGATAATGAGCTTTCTCCGCGAATACTTGGAGATAAGGACAGGGCGATTGTATTGTTCCATGTATAGTGACATGGATATTGAGATCATATCTCAAATCCAGATCGCGGGCCTCCCATAGATGCTTGATTAAATCAAGATCGCAAATCTAATCTTCTCATTGCATCTGAATCACATTCAGATCAATGTCCAACATTTGGACTAAGATCAGATTACTTCTCTACTGAGAGGAGTCACTAAAATCCAGACCCGTTTCATTACTCCCTAGGAATGGAAGCGTCATGGTTATACAATCGTTTATGATCACATCACCCTCAGGTATTCCCAATACCTGTACATCCTGCATACTGGAAGACTCAGATTAAACCCGAAGTATTAGATCAACTTTATACTGTCTACTTCGTGGTTTTATCAGTAAGTTTCTCATTCGATCATTGGGAGTCGGTAACGATCATATACTTTCCAAAAGCATATATCATAACTAGGTCTTGATCATATACTTTCCAAAAGTATATATCAAACCTACAAATTCAGTCAAGCTTCCAAAGCGAGACGACCATGCGCATGGAATTTGATTCTTCCCAATATCTCATGAGTGAGCTCATGTCTTTCGGTTCAGTAACTGAACCTGTATGATCCCTTTGAGAGATCGTATTACTCATATGCCCTTATATGCACACCAGCGCGCCGGTGTATAGACCTTGATTAGGTCATCAACCTATTGGTCTGCCAAATGTACATACTCAGACATATAGTAACACATCTGTCTCCGGTCAGAGCATGTGTGCCTATATCATGACAGCATATGATATAGGACTTTGGTTATCTCGATCTCGTTAAGTCAACTCTTTGACCTAACTCATCTGACACCTCCGAATCTCTATTCCTATGCAGAGGACCTGCATCAAGAGGTCGGTCAGATATCAGCCTAACTGAGATAGGATTGCCATCTCCTACTCAGGCTGGAGATCATCTCTTAACAATCATTTGACGGTGCTTGATGAGTCCTCATTCTAAGTCATTAGATATTCTTCCAAGCACCAGCCTCTATGATTCAATAATTTAATCAACAGCTGTATGATCATTAAGATGGCTATGGTACATAACCCTAATTGTACTAAAGGACCTATTATGCAAATTATTTACTCTTTATTTCAGATTAAGGAGTGAATTTCAATAACATTTATTGCATAATGGCTCGCCATGGGCTCGCATGTCCAACAATCTCCAAATAGCCCAAAGAGCCATTAATGGGCTAATCATTTAAATCCACACTCATTTGACAATCGTAGGCTATTTAGAATATAGCTAGGTAAGCTGATCAGTCACTCTGTTCCCAAGAGACTACGCCAAGTCCTTTTATGGCACTTGCATATCTCCTAGTAACAGTGCTCGCATCCAAGGCGAATGTTGCATCCTATGCAACCAATACTCAATTTTGTCGGTTATAGCGTCCTTGACACTACATCTTATTAATTATCATAACCAGTATACCCACAATCCTTATTAGAATACCTTCATTCCTGGAGATCTCTATCTCCTAAGGTATCTATAGTTAAGATCCTTATAGATCACTATCTACAAGGTTTTAAACTTTTGAAGATAAGACTTTGAGATCACTATCTCTAAGTTTCATCATCTTTGAAGATATTGTTATTACTGCAACCAAGTGTTTTATCTCCAGAGTAGGATTAGTAACAGTTTACTACTCCCACTGCATGGCAGACATCTGGCTCTTGTACACATCTAGCATATACCCAGCTTCTCATAACTGATGCACAAGTGCAAGCAGTTCTAGCATTCACTTCCTCAACTCTTTGAGGTGCTATCCCTTTAGACAGGTCACTACCACATCTTAAGGGAAGGAAGCCTTTCTTGGAATTTTTTTCAAAAAATGGAATAAGTCCAAAATGTACTACTAATGTGACAGTCCCAATACCCTCTTCTCTTTGCTTCTGAACGACTTCAGAATTAAGATCTAAGAGTTATCCTTGAAATCGTATCTCAAGGTGTGGAACAGCCAAATTATAAAACACTTATTATTTATTCTTATATCATTCTAAATGATTAGAATAATATCTACATTTAGCACGATGAACACAATGGCACTCCCACTAAGCTTCACATGGTTCATCAAGATTTTATCTGAAATCACAACATTTATAATTTCATCAAATCTTATGTTCCAACTACAAGAAACTTATTGGAGTCCAAAGATGGAGTTCTTCAGCTAGCACATCTTGCTTTCCTCAATCTTGAAGCCCTAGGGCTACTTCATATGAATATCCTCAGAGAGGTATTCATAGAGGAATGCAATCTTGACTCACATCATGAAGATGTCATAGTCAAGTTGTGTAGCTACAGTTAGCAATATTCTGATGGGTTAAAGCAAAGTCACTGGAGAACAAGTCTCATCGCGAGCGATGTCTTCTCTTCAGTGTGTAGCTCATGACTACGAACCGTGCTTTGAAGGTCTCTACCTTCTCATCAAGTTCCCTCTTTCTCTTGAAGATCCATTTACACCTTAACGGGTCTTACCCATATAGGTGGATCCTCGAGGGTCCATATACAACACTTGTATATGAAGTCTACATTAGACTTTTATTGCTAACATCCATCTTTTTATGTCATGATCCTCAGGAGCTTCATCACATGAAGTCCGATCATTGTCAGATTCAACTGACACATAACACCCATCCTCAAACTCATTTGAGGAGGTATTAGTGTTTCATCTTTAATTGTCCTTTTAGTTTCTAATTTCAGGAGCCTCATTACCTTCTCAAGATTAAATGAGTTCCTTTACTTTATTTTATCTTGATTCTCAAGAGAGTCATCCTCTAAGAATCACATTCTCAGAGATGAGATCCTTTAAGAATCTCAAGGTCATAAAGTAGGTATACAATACCATCCTTTATTTTCCTAATGAAGTAGCACTCTCTAGTGCTAGATTCCAGCTTACATGCATGGAACCTTATTAAGTATATAATGTAGTCTCTACTACATATATACCTTGGAAACTAAGAGATAATTATGCTATGATTAATCACTGATTAAATTATGTCACACATGATTAAATGTATCTCCCTACAACTCCATTGAGTTAAGGTTCATTAGGAGGATTGAGACATGAATGATAATCATATCTCCATAAGGTATTTATTGAATTCATCTAATAGGTACAAGCTACCTTGGTTAGATCAATTTCATTTCGTCTTCCTTCAAACTTTGATTCTAAACCAAAATTGTGAAATCTTTGAACATTTCAAAGTTTTCTAAGTGAAGAGAAGAAATCTCATATCACAAATAATCACTAATTGATATCACATATCCACAATGTTTATTCTGATATAGATGATTCACATACATCAATATGTATGAGATCTTGAATACCTTAACATCTTACACCTTTCCCAAAGAAGGGTGTATTGGACATTTTTACTTTGAATACAATATTCACAAGTATGTGAGATTTGAATCTTTAGACAATCTAAAGTTTCATATCTTACTAGTCCATTGATCTCATCAACATACATATGTCCAAAACTTGATGCCAGATCATTGTCAAATGATCTTCATCATCCTATTGATCTTTAAAGGTTTAATTTTCAGTATTAGAAATCTTAATGAACCATTCAATAATTTTCTAATTTAATAGAGTCCACTAGATTCTAGATTACTATCTGAAATATCTCCATCATAACTCTTTATGATAGATTTATTACAGAATTCATGTTTATATCCAACAATTAGAAATAAACTATGAGCGTATTCTAATATCTAGGTCATAGAGACATTCTCTAAGACTAAGGGCTCCCACTGAAAATATGAAGTCTATCAATCCAAAAGAGATTGTTGCAACAATTACATCAAAATTCTCAAGGATAACTATAGACCTTAAGATCAAATTTTCCAGTCTTCTAAAACATATGCAACCAATTGCAAGTGTCATTAGAAGATTGAGATACAATTATTAGACTTTATCTTATCAAATAAGTAAGTCAATTTCAATGATTATATGTAGATTATTCAGATGTACTATCTGATTCCTTCTCTAAAGATTCTTGATAGATTTGATAGTCATACTATCAACACATCAATTTATTGCAGTATTGGCATTTATCCAACTCTTTGGATGTCATATGGAAGTCACAGAAGTACAGTCAACTCTTTGATTATACTTCTTACTTGGGTCCAGCCCATGCTTCCACTGCACTCCCTTTATCTATAAACAACCATTGCTTAAGACTAAGTACCTCTTATGTTAAATTCAAAGGAATTTAATGTAAGAGCATTTCGACATTTATACATGCTTCACCCAATTCATACAATATGAATATTATGAAGCTTCACGAATGACTAGAGTGTAGACAGTAGAATGATGACACTCATCAACTACATCCATCTAAACTCTTAAAACATATGTTCAGGAAGGTACTCAAACAATTTGAATACATCATCTCTTATAGAGCTACCATTCTACATTATGCAGAGAACCATGTCATTCATGATTAAATGTCAAGAGCACATATGTATGCCAGAATATCTTTATTGATTTTATAAGGATTATTTGACAATTGCGATCATCATCGACATGTCACTTCCAAAGTACATTCGATGAGATCAAGACTTATAGAGACATACAAACCCTAGGGTTTTAGTCCCATTGTCTATTTAATTATCATTCCTCATTATTATAAGGAAACTTGCACATTGCAACTACATACATTATGTGTCCAATTGCAAGCATAATATCTGGATCAAGGGTCCAATCCATGATATTTTACTGGTTATTATTGAGTATAGAATTGAGTGGGTTTAATGAAGGATTATCTGAAATAAGAAATCTGCATGAGTGTATATATTTAATTTACTTTGATTTAGGAATTTTTATATAAAAGTTGTCTTGCATTGTCAACACTGAAAGTTCATTCCCTTAATCACTTTCAATGTAAGAGATATACTTACCATCATATCTCAGCAAGATCTGGGATCTCCTTCCTTATCTTTGTTACATCCCAATAATATGAGAAACTGCAACTCGGATAAAAAGAAGCGGGAACACATTCCGCCTTGCAAGTCCAACTTGCATCTCCCAATTCGATCTTTAATACCCAAACCCACCACCCCTAAGGTGATGTTGACCCGTCATAAATTGAACCAACCATCAACAGGAATAGAACTCGCTATGCGCAATCCAATATCGCCCCAATAATATGAGGATCCGATATTGGGGTCACTACGCATACGGCCTTACACTTTCGAGAAGCAAAGAGTCCGATCCAGATGCGCTTGTATATAGGAGCTGTCACTTCGTACAGGCGTCTCCTATATACAATCCCTGGCGACGGAAACCCTTCGCCTTGATGGAAGACCATGGATGTCACTTATATGATCCTCCACCTCTTATTCAAATTTAATTAATTACTATGAATCACATTCATATAATTAGTTCTTCTAAGGGAATTATTAACTCTAATCATATTAGAGTATTCTTAATTGGACATAATTAACTTAATGATATTAAATTAATTATCAATCCAATTCAATCAATCAAACTTAATTTTATGCTTGAATATATATGATATTATTCTCAAAGTACATATTAATTCGTATTTTAATAATTAGAAAAAATAAATCTTAATCCCTCGGACATTATCCCGGCCCTACCCGCTGTCATGGCCAGTACCGACGGGAGTGGGACGGACCGCATACGTTGCAACCTGCTACCCCAGCGATCCCCGACTAGACACCATATCCGCCTCGGGAAAGGATAATGCCAAATTGATTAATTTGTACTTGAGATGATTATCGGTTCTTCAACCGAAATTATACCATATAGTAATCAAAATAATTTTGATTATAAGGAAATTTGCTAGACAAATTTCCAATCCTATTCAAGCAATGAGTTTGATGATTGTGTTTCTAATTATGATCTATATCAAATCTAATCAATTAATTGGTTGAGGTCAAGTCAATTAAGGAAATAATCATATTCCAATATTTCTCAAATATTTTTCATAATTAGTTCATGAAATTAACAATTAATTTCACTAATTGACAATCACATGGTTCTTGATTAGGAAAGTAATTTCAGCAGTGACCCCTACTTACTAAAATTAGCATATCTCAATCAATTTAAATCCAAATTAAGCAAAGTAAGTTTCCATAGTTTGCTAACTTGATTTTCAATAGAACTTAAGTGATTTGCACGCATTTCGAGGCGTCTCTAAACAGTAATTAACTCCTTAATTACGTTAAGATTCGCAGTTCCCGTAACAGTGAATACATGTTCATTAAAACTACCATATCTAGAGCATACGAAATCCGATTTACGCAAACTCAGATCCTATGGTTTCCTTATTTAATGGGGAACAAAATCCAATTATTAAATTCGTGTTTAAACAATTTAAACAGTGCCGAATTTATTTACTAAACAGATCTGCGAAATCAAATGCGATGAAAACTTTCGCGACCTTAACGAACCCAAGTCGTCCTCGGTTAGCGAATCATATTCGAAACCGTCGACCTAAGGCTCTGATACCACTTGAAGGATATGGTTAGATCCTCAAGCGCATCACTGAAGCGTGAGCGTCATATCGAATACGACGAGGAGCGACTAGTCGCACTAGTTGCTCGATGCAGCGGAATTTAAAAAATTTTCATACGACAAAACCACTTGATCCAAGAACACTTCTCGGATTGTTTCGTCTAAACCACAAACAAGTAATAGGATTACCTCTTGAAGCGTGGTTGCGATCGAGTCTCTAAACGAAGAGACCTCCTGTCTCAAGTCCGATCCGACGGAGGAGACACTTGCGAGCGCGGGGATGAACCGCGTGCTTCTCGCAATCCATGTTGATGATCCAAGCGGCGGATCTCCTGATCTAGACACACGAGATCCGACGTCTTCTTCACGAGCAAGGCGCACCGAAGGAGACTAAGATCCACGAGCAGACGAACGGGCAGCATAACGACGATGCCGCGACGATGGAGAACTCTCTCCATGGCATCCATGGTGGACGACCATGATAGGGAGAGGGAGGGCTGATGTCTAGAGAAAAAGAGAGAGAGATGCTTCTCAAGCATTGTGTGTAAAATAGAGAGCATGGTATGCCTCTCTATTTATAGGTTTTTGGATCCATGGATCTCAATCCATGTGACATATAAAATCAATGGAAGAGATTGATTTATATCAATCCAATGGTCAAGAATATTGTTGGTAAAAACCAACAACTTGTGATTTAATTTTGATAAAATATATTTGATAAATCAAATAAATATTAAAACCAAATTAAATCAATCAAATAAGGAGAGAAAATACAAAGGAGATCAACCTTCCCCTTTAGAGGGAAATCTCATGGAATCCCATGAGATTGCACATCTCCTTGATTTTCTCTCTACTTATTTTCCAACAACTATTTGTTGGGATTTTTATTCACCAAAATAATTCTCAATTAAATTTGAGAATATTGCAATCTTGACATTGGAATATTGTGAATCATATTCACAACCCAAAACAAAATGTAATTTACATTTTCATATAATTAGACAATGTGTATCCAATACACATTAATAATTAATCTACTAATATAAATTATATTTAACTCTCTCTAATACATTATAAATCACATTTATAATATATTATGAATAATTGGATATTACTATCCATATTATTCTTATCCATAATAATTAAATCACAATTAATTATATTGGATAACTTATTCTCATGTGCTCAAATAATATGAATCACATTCATATTATTTACATCTTTGATAATCAAATCACATTTAATTATCTAAGATAACTCTCCTTATAATATGAATCAAATTCATATTATTCATGATAATTAAATCACATTTAATTATCCATTTTCTCAATGCTCGGATACATATATCAACAATAGAATTATCCATGAACTCTTTCAAGGATAATGCGCTTTCTCCGCGAATACTTGGAGATAAGGACAGGGCGATTGTATTGTTCCACGTATAGTGACATGGATATTGAGATCATATCCCAAATCCAGATCGCAGGCCTCCCATAGATGCTTGATTAAATCAAGACCGCAAATCTAATCTTCTCATTGCATCTGAATCACAATCAGATCAATGTCCAACATTTGGACTAAGATCAAATTACTTCTCTACTGAGAGGAGTCCCTAAAATCCAGACCCGTTTCATCACTCCCTAGGAATGGAAGCGTCATGGTTATACAATCATTTATGATCACATCACCCTCAGGTATTCCCAATACCTGTACATCCTGCATACTGGAAGACTCAGATTAAACCCGAAGTATTAGATCAACTTTACACTGTCTACTTCGTGGTTTTATCAGTAAGTTTCTCATTCGATCATTGGGAGTCGGTATCGATCATATACTTTCCAAAAGCATATATCATGCCTAGGTCTTGATCATATACTTTCCAAAAGTATATATCAAACCTACAAATTCAGTCAAGCTTCCAAAGCGAGACGACCATGCGCATGGAATTTGATTCTTCCCAATATCTCATGAGTGAGTTCATGTCTTCCGGTTCAGTAACTGAACCTGTATGATCCCTTTGAGAGATCGTATTACTCATATGCCCTTATATGCACACCAGCGCGCCGGTGTATAGACCTTGATTAGGTCATCAACCTATTGGTCTGCCAAATGTACATACTCAGACATATAGTAACACATCTGTCTCCGGTTAGAGGATGTGTGCCTATATCATGACAGCATATGATATAGGACTTTGGTTATCTCGATCTCGTTAAGTCAACTCTTTGACCTAACTCATCTGACACCTCCGAATCTCTATTCCTATGCAGAGGACCTGCATCAAGAGGTCGGTCAGATATCAGCCTAACTGAGATAGGATTGCCATCTCCTACTCAGGCTGGAGATCATCTCTTAACAATCATTTGACGGTGCTTGATGAGTCCTCAATCTAACTCATTAGATATTCATCCAAGCACCAGCCTCTATGATTCAATAATTGAATCAACAGCTGTATGATCATTAAGATGGCTATGGTACATAGCCCTAATTGTACTAAGGTACCTATTATGCAAATTATTTACTCTTTATTTCAGATTAAGGAGTGAATTGCAATAACATTTATTGCATAATGGCTCACCATGGGCTCGCATGTCCAACAAAACATCCTCCATCAGAGGAATAATTGCATCAGCCAAAATATGAGAGCGGGCGACGTCATACTCCGAATGTAGGGCCGCAAGTAGAACACCCACCATGGTGGCATTCCTGAATGTCTTTTGCTGTTCAGGAGTCGATGTGAGGGGAATAGTGTTGTACAACTTCTCAAATATCCCTCTCAGGGATGTGTACAAGGAGTGAAGAGGTCTACCATTCTGCTTCATTGTGAATATATCAAGCTGAAGTTGTAACATCTTGGTCTCATTTCGCACTTGGGAATATGTAGTAGCTAGAATATCCCACATCGCCTTGGTAGTGGGTTGATGGAGGACATCATTGGCAATCTCCATCGACAGTGTTCTTGACAACAAGACCTTGGCATACGAATCATCAGCCTCCCACGAGGCATATATCCTTGTCTTCTCTGCTGGCTCATCCTCGGTAAGAATGTGCTTCTTACCATTAAACTTCATGAGACTCATGAACTGCATCGCCCAGAGCTCATAGTTCGACCTGTCCATCTTTACTATTGGTGAGAGACCTTTGAACATGCCTATGGAGGGCATATCAACCTTTGATTCTGACATACTGCCGCCGGAGAAGAACTAGGGTATGTAGACGAAGTGATAGATGTCTACACAAACTTCATAGAATTTGAGTGCATATGTAGACTTTACGTACCCAAATCCATAAATATGGAGGAAGAGACGGCTACGATCAAGGTAGCAAGAGTCCGGCTAGGGTAAGCCCAAAGATGAGGACGAGGCAGCGGGCTGGGATGCTACGGCGGCACTGGAGGGGACTCGGGGGGGGGGGTTCCGACGGTGTTGGGGCGACACTTAGGGGAACTCGGAGGGGTCCGGCGGTGGTGGGAGAGACCCGAAGGGGGGTCTGCGGGACTGGAGTGTGGCCCGGGAGGGGGGGGGGGGCGGTGGCGAAAGAGAGTGGGGAGGAGGGGGTGGGTGGCGGTGGGTGGAGAAGCCCTAGGGCTCTGATACCATGTTGTGAGAAAAGAGTGATCTATTATTCAAGGGAACCCTAGGCTCTCTTATATAGAGAGAGACCTCAAGGGTAAAATACAAAGTAGTCCAGAGAAAAACATAAATGACGAACGGGTATATAAGAGATCTCGTCGAGGCCTATGAGGAATACTACTTTTCATCTTTCACATTTCACATGGTATCAGAGCGATGGTCCTAGACGGAGCCTGTACCCTAGAGCCTGCCCCCACCAAAAAATCCTAACATACGCACAGCCACGCGTCACATCCTCGCGCTGCTCACGCACATAGCTACGTGCTGCCGCCCCTGGGGTGCTCGCGCCTACGCATGACCCCCCGTGCGCCTCCCCAGCATTCCTATATGTCCGTATAGACATTCTTCGTCTAGTTTGCAATCCCAATCTTAAGAGATTGTTGTCATCATGTCAGACAACAAAGCAGATATTCCATCCCTGGGTCCCTTCAGAGGTCCAACACCCATTGTGAAGAAGGATGGAACGAATTAGGAATGGTGGGCCATGCAGTTCAGGAGTCTAATGCAATGTAATGGCAAGAAGCATATCATCACATAGGAGGAGCATGCCGACAAGACTGAGGTTAATGCCTCATGGGAGGCAGACAACGTGTATGCACGTCTATGGCTATCTGGAACGGTATCCATGGAGATATCCAATGACATTTTGAGTCGGCCCATAGCAAAGGCTATGTGGGACATTCTTGCCGCTATGTATTCTCCAGCGAAAAACGTGTCGAAGATCTTGCAACTTCAGCACGACATTTTCACTTCGAAGTAGAATGGTCATCTTCTCCATACCCTTTACACTTCTCTAAGGGGTATGTTTGAGAAGTTACATGGTTACATTCCCTTGACTGCCACATTGGAGCAACTCAAGGCATATATGGATTCAGTGACGACAAGAGTTTTTCTAGCGGCGCTTGATCCTGAGTATGATGCAGGTCGAGCACAGATTCTTATGATGCCGGTCGAGCACAGATTCTTACCGATGCCACCATACCTCTGATGGAGGAGGCATATCGCAGGTTGAGTTGGCTCTCCTTATCTTCTGGTGGTACTCAGTTGTCTTAGACATCCTCAGCCATGGCAGCGTCTCGTGATAGGGGGGGGGGTCCTACATAGTTTCGTGGTCGAGGTGGCCGTGGCAGGGGAGGGGGCAGTCGATCCCCTCGTCAGCCTTGTACCTACTGTCACAGGCCAGGTCACTTTGAGGAAACATGCTACTCCAAGCATGGGTTCCTAGCTTCAACACGTATGGCGGAGCATATCCAACAGGTTGGTAGTTCTTCACCTGCATCTGATCAGAGATTTGATGAACTTGAGGCGAAGCTTAGGGAGATTATGCCTACTCCTGGGTCGACCAGCTCTCTTTCAGGATCCTCAGAGGTAGCTGCTTCGGCATCAGCATCTACTTCAGGTACAACATATACCTTTACTAGTTGTTACATGGCAGATTTGTCAGAATGGATAATGGACTCAAGAGCATCCTATCATCTATGTAGTGTCAGAGGTCTGTTTAGTGCCTTCAGTCCAACCCAACCCGGACGATCTGTTGTGATAGCAGATGGGACACACTCCCCCATTACTGGTCAGGGGGAGGTGCAATTAACTCATGCAATGCAGCTTCAGAATGTTCTTTACACACCTGAGTTTTCTATGAATTTACTATCTATTAGTCAAATCACCAAGGATTTACATTGTCGTACCATATTTGATACATGTGCTCTTGTGTTTCAGGATATTCTCACGGGTAGGGTGATTGGATCTGGCCGTAAGTAAGGTCTCTACAGACTGGTGCAATCTCCTTATGCTGGTGCCTCTTCTCTTCACATAGGGTCTGCGTCTCCTTATATATTGTTGGGAGAAAAAGAAGAGATGTTTACTTCTTGTAACCCTAGGCTCTCTTATATAGGGGAGAGGCCTATGGGTAAATTACATAAGATAGATATAAAGAAATAAAATAACTGGAAACACAGAATGTAGAAATATCCCAACACTCCCCCTCAAGATGGAGCATAGATGTCAATCATGCTCAGCTTGAACGAACACTTCTGAAATGGCCCCCTGAGTAATGCCTTGGTAAAGATATCTACTGTTTGCTCTCCTGAACTAACATGAGAAGTAGAAATCAGGCCCATCTGAATCATATCTCTAGCATAATGGTAGTCTACCTCAATATGTTTTGTTCTCTCATGGAATGCAGGATTGTTGGCAATAAAAAGAGCAATCTGATTGTCACATTGGAGGTGCATGGGATGTTATCTCTATAGTCAGATCAATAAGAATAGATCTGATCCACATCATCTCTGTGGTAGCTTTTGCCATAGCCCTGTATTCTGACTCAGCATTCGATCTGGCAACCTCAGTCTGCTTCTTGCTCTTCCATGAAACCAGGGAATTCCCTGTAAACACAACAATGTTGGAGCATTCGTTGTATGCGCCCATTGTGTTGTAGCAGGGTAAATGGATCATGGAGGAGATCCATTTACCCCATCCAGTTGTTTAGTCCCACATCGTCCAGTGGTGGGCCTTGGAGGCTCTGGAGAGGCTATATAAGGAGCCCCAGACCTCATGTATCCATTGAGAAAAAGCAATGCAAAACACGCCCCTTTGAGGGCTTCTCCCGTGGTTTCATCCTGCTCCTTACGGAGGAGGGTTCCACATAAAATCCCACTGTTTTTCGTGTTCTTTATCTTTATCCATGTTTATGCTTCCGCTTCCAATTTTCTAACATGGTATCAGAGCGGGTTTGATTCTTGAGGATATTTTTTAGAATTTATTATATATATATATATTGCTCGAGATTCGATTGGCAGAGCGGTTTTATACTTTGACCGTTCGCTCTTGAAGATTAATTTTCATCGTTCAAGATCGTCGATATTCATGAGGAACATCTAGGGTTCCACGGTTCTAGTTCCTATTCATGCTATTGATGAATCCGCGATTCATCATCGCAATATCTTGATCTTAGCAAAATCCCAGAGTAAAATCCCAAATAAATGTCCATAAAATCAATAAATTAACAAAATAACTCTTGTAAATAAAACACACTAATTATTGTATATTAGATTGTACAAAATAAATTACACATAAAAAGCCGCAAAAATAAAGGAGTTGTATACTTGTAAATAACCCAAAACTTCATGTATTTTTAGTAATTTCATTTCAACTCCTTTTTGCCTAATTCTTTCTCTAACTTGTTTATAAAAATGTACATAAAAATATAAAAATACAAAACAAATTTCATCTCGAATAAATGCTCCTAGATCCCAAAGAGAAAAAGCCGTAAAGTCCAACTTCCAAGCTAAATTCCCGCTCCGTATGAACTCCAAATTCACCAAACTCACTTTTAAAGTTCAAGTTAGAAAATTATCTATCCAACGGAGGTGGTTTCACTAAAATCGGAGCTCGTTTGCAAAAGTTGGATTTTGGGACCTATATGTACATTGTATATTATGTATATATTCTTTCTTTCTTCATTTTTTTATTTTATTTTTCTTAATTACTAAAAATCCAAAAAAATCATTATGGTCTTGTATTTTGATTATACTATTTAATTGTATTTTCCTATTGTACATAGCTACTATTAAAAAGACAAAACAAATATAAAAAGAAAAGCAAACAAAAAAAATGTACATGTTGTATATCTTCTTTTTGTAAATTCCCCACTCTTTTTCTTCTCTTTATTTTATTTTCTCTTTTTAGTAGCCTACTTTATTTCATTTCATTTTTATTTATTTAATAACATTCTCAACAATAACTTTTCTACCACCAACCTCCAAGTCTTCATCAACCTCCATTCAACACCATTATTCATCTAACTTCCTATTCAACCCCATCACTAATTTAACCTCCCATTCAACACCACCACCATTCTAACTTCCCTTTCTCTTCTCTTTATATTCATTTGTACATCCTCATTTTTGCCCATCCACCATTCTTATAGAATAAGGAGAGAGCTTGGAGTGTTTTGTTGGTGACAGTTGCGAAGCATCGTCCTCAAGCGACGACCTCCTTTAGGTGAGATCCGCGGAGCTCCACTCCGCGTCACGAGTTCCCCGTCGAGCTCGCGTAGCTTCTCCGATTTTTATTTCGCCAATCGGATCGAGGCGACAACAGGAGTCCAGCGTAGCTGCTCCGCAAATCCGGCGAAGATCAGGTAAGTACTTCTTCTCACATCCATTATTATTTTGTTTATCTCATATTTTGTTCCTTTGTATTTCATAACCATCTTCACATTCCCTCACCATAAGATCCCCTTCATTGTCACTTTTATTTTGCATTCTCTGTTTTAAAAAAAAAATAAAAAAATTATATAAACAAAAAAATATAACAGCAAAAAACATAAAAAAATTAAAAAAAAAGAAAATTAAAAAATCTGCAGGGAAGCAGCAGCCGCCCGCCGCCCCTCCCCCTTCCTCCACGGGCGGCGCCGCCGCAGCCCCCCCGCTGTTCCCTCGCGCGGCCGCCCGCGCCGTCTGCGCGCGTTCTCCTCGAGCTGCGCGCGCACCTCCGCCGTGCGCGGCTGTGCCGCCCTCCGCCGGTGGTTGTAGCTTCGCCCTTGGTGGAAACCCGCGCCGCCCCCAGCTCTGCGGCGCGTGGCCGCGCCCTCCAGACCCACGCCGCCACTGCCTCACGCCGACGCCGCGTCACGTCGTCGACCTCCTCGCGGCCGCGAGCCTGCCGCCGCCTGCGTCGTTGTTGGGTTCCTTTTCCCCACCTGCGTACAAGGAAGAAGGGTAGTTTCTTTTCCCTTTTTTTATGTAAAAATTGTATCTATTTTTTATTAGGTTTTTGTAATTGCAGATTAGTCCTTATGCATGTTTTATAGTATCTTTTCAATTTCTGATTTGCAAAGACACCCCTATGTTTGGCTACTAATTTGGACACTTGTAGTGCATCTTTGTATTCAATAAAAAATGTTTTCATGTTGAGAAACTAATTCTCTACTTTGTGGATATTTCTTTGTATTTTTGTGAGTCATGGGTAATTAATTAAAAATGGTTAACTGAAATTCTGTGCATTTTACCCAATCTGGACTCTTATATTTATATCTCACACACGGTTGCTCTAAAAATTCCAAAAAAATAGATATGATGCCTTGATATGTGATTAAATTTCTGTCCAAATTTCATGTCCATTGGAGTTGTCTTGTGCCTGAAATAAATTATAGAGTGAAATTAGTATTTGATTTTATATTAAATCCTTGTATATCTTTTTTGTGAAATTTAAAGTCTCCTGTATGCCACATGAAAACATCTACTTGAGATAATTCGCACTCTAATTAATTTGATAACGTGGATTTAATAAAAATTAATTACTCACTGTTACTCTGTTTCTACTAAAAAATTCATAAAAAATTTATAACTTGTCCAAAAATTCCAAAAAAATTATTGTAGCTTCCTTGCATCATGTTTTAGTTCCAGTAATTTTTTCATAATTTTTGCTTTCTGTTTGTGTGATAAATTGCGAAAAAAACCCATAAAAAGAGTGTATTTTTCATTGTTGCATTTTAACCCCTAAAATTCTAAAAAAATATGTTTTGTGTTCATCACTGGATTAGGATTTTAGAAAAAATATAATTTGGCTAAATTGGACTAATTTGACATTAAAATTAATTTGGCCTTGTTGTGTGTTTTCTCAGTGTCTTAATTCGCCCACATTTCGCATTTGCTTTGGTTTTTGCATAAAAAAATCTAAAAAAAACCGCATTGGATAATCTATATCTAAGTTTTTGAATTAAAACCCAAGTTGTTCCTTTGCCTCCCTGAGTTCGACCCCGTACTTGCCCGGGATATAAATTAAAGCCGAGACACTCTTCACGGAGATCCTCTCTCGGTTCTGACCGAATCGCTAAGTACTCGTGCTACAACGTACACAAATTATTCAACGTATCTAGCGACTCGTCAGATGGCGCCGTTGCCGGGGAGGCAAACGACTTAGGGATTAGTTTAAAAATTTAGATTTAGATTTTCATTTACTCGGGTAGTCTGACCCCCGAGCCACTTGTATTTATTCCATTTTTTTGCAATTATTTCTCTTCATATTTTTGTATATATATATTTTTTATCTCTCTAATATAAATCTTTGTTTCCTTGCGAGGGACCGGTGGACTTGGAGTGCATCGGAGGTCGACGGACGCGACGCGCGCCGACTGCTGAAGAGCTTGGAGAATTTATTTATCTTCGAGAGAATTTTTGTAAATCGTTGTAATTATTTAGGTAGTTGCTCCCTTACAGCGGCTCTTGTTTGAGAGCTCGCGTTTGTATCCGGACTGGACTTTGGACCCGCTCGTGGTCGTGTGGTTGATTGACGTAGAATAGGACTTGCACTCGCGGCTCTTAGAGCATTTTATTAGAATATCTTTATTGCTTGTGCTCGTAATTTTTAGGACCACACATCACATTTAACGAGACACACTTAGACCGCTGGGCTATTAGTCAAATTAAACTTGTTCATCACTCGTTAATAGAACTGTTTGTCTAGGAACGATTTCTCGTTTGCATTCATATTAGTATAAAATTTCAATTCTGCCTTGCATCCCGCATGTAGAGCGCGAGGATCACTGTAAGTCTTCTGAACTGGGCATGCATCATTGATTTCATTATTTGCATCGGTTTTTCTCGACTCCCTCCCCTTGGTTTTTGAAACTTAGGTTAAAAGGAAATCGGGACTGATCGTTAGGTGTGCTTTGTTTGGTGGACTAATCAAGTGATAACCAAAACTTAAAATCAGGACTGCTAATTAGAGTTGACCAAAAAAATGATTAAAACTAACACTTGTTTTGGGAGAGCAAAACCCTCATTGTTTGCTTGGCTAATTGTGATTGTTGAGAGGTGAGGACGCATCCCTAGGATAGTGCCCAAAACCTACATTTTAGCCTTGCGTAATTGGATTTATATCTTGATTATCACCTAATTAAAACTGAAAAGATAAACGGTCGGACTTTTGCGACCATCACTGTGTTGAGTAGGTGAACTTAGGGTTTGCTCTTGTGTTTGTTTGTTTTGTGTGTTATTCGGTGCACTTGCACGCTTTCTTCCTCGATCCGCTTCATTCTCCCATTTTCCCTCCAAGATGTCAGAATATTGGTCATCATATCCACGTCAGTCTTCTTCGACCATATTTCGATCATCTCCACCCTCTCATTCCTCTTTATACCCACACCCCAACCGTGAAGTCAGAACTCCGACTGACTGCTGCACTTCTTCGTCCTTCTCACCTACCCCACATTCTTACACCCATGACCCACAACCACCCTGTATTGACTCACCATATTCTTGTCTGCTTGCTGGAATCAAGGAACCAATCGAAGAGCAAGCGACTGCTGAGATGAATGATTAGCATAATCAGTTGACCCCACATACTTCATTTTCACCTCGAGTTGGGACAGAACAACAATTGCTATATACACATCCCGACTTAACCTTAGGGTACAGCATGGTCGATCAGACAAACCGAATGGAGAGGCCTGCACCGTACGATCTTCCTGACTTGATTGACCTGAGTGATAGAGACCACATTGACCAACCTTCATATCACCCATTCGGAGAGCCGACATATACAGGGGATTGGATTCATGCGACCGATCTACAGACTCCCTGTCTACTGACTCCGTCTTATGAGGCTCCGACCAACAACTGCCATACATATGGGCCATACTCAACCCAGTATTACACACCCGAGTCAAGGTGTGTTGAGTATAAGAGCCCGAGTTCTTAGCAGTACCCTCCAATTGTGTCGACTTCTCTCATGAAGTGTCATGAGAACTTATTGGAGGATGAAATTTGTAGACCGATCAAGAGTCCAGGTATAAATGTGGATCATGGATTTCGCGGATTGAATCTTGAAAACCTGGAAGACACTGGATTGACCACACGACATGTACAGCTGGAGTCCCTTCTACCTCCCTCTTCTACTAACCACTTTCCCTCCAAACCAGAGTCTGTACATTCTCCTAGTCCTCCTTCACCTACCAAAAAGACCAAAAAAATTGAAAACTCAGAAAATACCATAAAAATTGAAAAAGGAAAAGATCTAAAAAGTTTGGACCCTGCAGTTAGGGATGCATTAAATAGAAAGTTGATTTTTGAGCTTCCCTAATAATGGCCATTGAACACTTTCCCGACCTTAAAAGATTTGTGAGAAGTAAATTGATGCCTAAAAGGTCGGGCAATAAGAGAACAAGGACTGAGATACATATAGTATCTATGGACACATCTTTGATGATAGGGAGAAAAACCAAGAGCCGCAGAGTAAAGCGGTTACCTAGATTTGATTGTGAAATCAAAGATACCACATTCACCCATGCAAGAATCGATGATGACTTACCGATTAATATCCTCCCGACCTCCGTGTTTGCCAAGCTCAAACTCGGATCTGCCAAGAAGTCAAGAGATATCATTCAGTTGGCAGATCGGACCATTAAACGGTCGAGAGGAACCATTTCAGTCATCGTCACTTTCCAAGGTGCTCTACTGGAGATAGACTTCACGATCATTGACATTGAGCACCGAGGAGAGTTCACCCAGTCTCCGATCATTCTTGGGAAGCCGTTCTTAGCCTTGGCTAAGGCAACTATAGATTGTGAGACTCGAGAGATCGATTTCTCTGCATTGGGAGCACTCCGACCTCACCCGATCTTTGAGGACACACGATATTCCAAGGTAACCCGTAAAGTTGCAGACAGTCGCGACCTTCAAGAGACAGTTGTGTCCCACCTCTCTACTACACCTGAGATACCGACTGTCTAGACAAACATTGGTTTAGACACTTCCTACAACCACACACCGCTTACTGCTTGCACCACAACCACGACAGCTTCTAGAGAGGACTCAAGACCAGAAGATATCAGTGAGTCGGACATGACCTTTGTGGATTGCCTTGATCATTTCGATGAGCCGACACAAGAACCCAACAATGTCAAGCCAACTGAGAACACTGTGCCTTATCAGAGACGTGTGCTGACCTTGTAGGAGTATTACAATGCATATGGTGACTCATGTGATGATGAACCTCTGGTCAGAACCTCACACACACCACATCCAGGACATACATCAAAGGATACAACTGGGACCAAATTGACCAATCTTGATAAATCGGTTGCTCCATCCTCTAGTCGGTCATCTAGTAAGAAGAAGACGAGTGTTGATTCCTTGAGGTGTTCCCCCGAACTCCTTAAGACGTATCAATCTCCTCTTCATCTTGATGCTTCAGGTTCTAGAAAACCGACTAAGAAGGTTACCTTCGATGTTGCAGAGAAGGAACTTTCTGAGGAGTCCTCATCAGATCCGGATGAGGTAATCTACATGAGTGAGCTTAGTTCGGCTTATTTGAAGCCATATTTGAGCAAGCAGCCGTCTGTCGACCCCCGTTGGATGTTCCCCACACCTCACTATTATTCTTCGGAGGACGATTCTGACAGCGACACATGTGTATACTACCCACCCCATCGCTCCCGCAAGAAGGTCCGTCACAAACCTTCTTGATCCTTTTATATTCTCCCTCCTCCTTGTACATATTTTCCTTCCTTTATTCACCTCCCTCCCTCATGATTCGCATCACTCGCCCCAGTTCTGTATCGTTTTCATTTTGTGGCTATACTTAGGATGACTAGATCCTAAGTATAGGGGGGTGAGTGACCCGATTTGCTCCTTCTCTTCTTTTTATTTTCTTTTTGTATATTCTTTCCCATTCTCATCGGTCTTCCATTCTTGTGTTCTTTCCAACACTTAGGCTGACCAAAGCCTAAGTATAGGGGGGATCGATGCCCGCCATGTGTATTTACTCATCATTTCTCCTCTTGACCTCGTCCGCCCCATTTTTTCTCTTCTTCTACACTTAGGCTGTCCAGAGCCTAAGTATAGGGGGGGCGGATCGACTTCTATACTTTCTATTATTTTAGCTTTTTTACGCTTAGTACGAGCTATGTCTTTTTGTCACCTAGTGCCATGAGGACATAGCACAAGCTAAGTATAGGGGGGCGTGTATATACTACATATATACTTTACCCATACCTCGTACTTTCACGTATTTTTGTATATATTATACAATAATTATGGGGTGGGTACAAAAAAAACAAAAAAAATATATGCCCTAAAAAAACTCTTTTTCCTTATTTGCGTAAAAAAAAACCTTTACAAAGAAAAAAAAGTATTTTCTTATTTACCTATCTTTTAAAAAAAACTCTTGAAAAAAAACCTTTAAAAAAATTTTTTTTTCTAAAACCTTAAAAAAACCAAAAAAAAAAATCATAAAAAAAAACTAAAAAAACTAACTAATAAGTTGGTTTAATCCCTGACACAATTCACTTTCACACAAGACCAGTGATGATCAAGAACACTTGGTTTACGAGCTCTTGAGATTTTTAGTTAACCAGCCTTAGTCATTAGGGTCCTTGACTTAATTATTCACATTTCCCTAGTTTGAAAGATTTGTATGCTATATTGCATGCTTAGTCTCTACCTTAAGAATATGATCAGCACCTCACATGCACGACTGCAGTTATGATGAGATGAGTTGAAATTTCACTTGAGGAACTGGGATGAGGGATTTGAGTTTGGACTTGATTTGATGATGCTCGAGGATGGGATAAAATCAATGAAGGCTTCATGAAACATGAGTGTCAGCACATTTAGCCAGTATGAGAACATGGTTCTTGTACTATCTCTTGATATTTACCTATGTGCCAGGGTGTGATAAAATAAAAAAATGTTGATCAGTGTGCGCCAACTCTTGGTAAAAGCAGTGGAGCTAGCCACAAATACTACAAAGCAATGAAATGTCAAAGAAAAGCTCTCATTCCACAAAGTCAATTATCAAAAGAGCTTCCACCAAAGGCGAGCGCTCCCAACCATTTCAAAGTGTCCACTTGGACCACCGCTATTAGGACCAGGAGTCGGGATTGCACCAAAAAAGGGCTCTGCATCGTAAATGCTACAAGTCTGGGTGTAGAAGTTACGATAGGTACTCAAAAAAGGCACACCCCGGTGTACTCCCAGGAAAACAAGTGCAGACGGCTCCAACTTCTCTTGACGGACGCACTGATCAACACCAAAAAAATGCGTTGCGTAATAAGGCACTTGAGAGGATCCTTGTTCCAATGAGAGGGAGAGAAGAAATGACACAATCCTATGCCCTCCATCAACTGGCCTGCCATCTACACTTCCAAGTCTGACAACTAAAGAGACGGTGGATTGGATGCAAGAAATGATTTATTCCCTAGTGTTGAGGATCGGGTCCATAGGAGAGTCTCTTGGACTGGAACCTTGGGTGACGTTGTGACTCTACTCTTGTAACTGCGGTCAACACTTAAAGTCAAATCCCTACTTTATATGTATACAAAAAGAGTCTGATGATTAGGGAAATTGGGTACCTTTTGACTAGAGTTTGGATCAGGTTAGAATTTTAGGATCTCTAAAACCAAGAGTTCTTGAACGGATCAAGTCTTGTATTCACATGCACAGTCAAGGGTTAACCCAACTTATTCATTCCTTATTTGCTCGAGGACTAGCAAAGTTTAAGTATAGGGGGGTGATGAATCCGCGATTCATCATCGCAATATCTTGATCTTAGCAAAATCCCCGAGTAAAATCCCAAATAAATGTCCATAAAATCAATAAATTAACAAAATGACTCTTGTAAATAAAACACTCTAATTATTGTATATTAGATTGTACAAAATAAATTACACATAAAAAGCCGCAAAAATAAAGGAGTTGTATACTTGTAAATAGCCCAAAACTTCATGTATTTTTAGTAATTTCATTTCAACTCCTTTTTGCCTAATTCTTTCTCTAACTTGTTTATAAAAATGTACATAAAAATATAAAAATACAAAACAAATTTCATCTCGAATAAATGCTCCTAGATCCCAAAGAGAAAAAGCCGTAAAGTCCAACTTCCAAGCTAAATTCCCGCTCCGTATGAACTCTAAATTCACCAAATCACTTTTAAAGTTCAATTTAGAAAATTATCTATCCAACGGAGGTGGTTTCACTAAAATCGGAGCTCGTTTGCAAAAGTTGGATTTTGGGACCTAGATGTACATTGTATATTATGTATATATTCTTTCTTTCTTCATTTTTTATTTTATCTTTCTTAATTACTAAAAATCCAAAAAAATCATTAAGGTCTTGTATTTTGATTATACTATTTTATTTTATTTTCTTATTGTGCATAGCTACTATTAAAAAGACAAAAAAAATATAAAAAGAAAAGCAAACAAAAAAAATGTACATGTTGTATATCTTCTTTTTGTAAATTCCCCACTCTTTTTCTTCTCTTTATTTTATTTTCTCTTTTTAGTAGCCTAATTTATTTCATTTCATTTTTATTTATTTAATAACATTCTCAACAATAACTTTTCTACCACCAACCTCCAAGTCTTCATCAACCTCCATTCAACATCATTATTCATCTAACTTCCCATTCAACCCCATCACTAATTTAACCTCCCATTCAACACCACCACCATTCTAACTTCCCTTTCTCTTCTCTTTATATTCATTTGTACATCCTCATTTTTGCCCATCCACCATTCTTATAGAATAAGGAGAGCGCTTGGAGTGTTTTGTTGGTGACAGCTGCGAAGCATCGTCCTCAAGCGACGACCTCCTTTAGGTGAGATCCGCGGAGCTCCACTCCGCGTCACGAGTTCCCCGTCGAGCTCGCGTAGCTTCTCCGATTTTTATTTCGCCAATCGGATCGAGGCGACAACAGGAGTCCAGCGTAACTGCTCTGCAAATCCGGCGAAGATCAGGTAAGTACTTCTTCTCACATCCATTATTATTTTGTTTATCTCATATTTTGTTCCTTTGTATTTCATAACCATCTTCACATTCCCTCACCATAAGATCCCCTTCATTGTCACATTTATTTTGCATTCTCTGTTTTTTAAAAAAAATTAAAAAAATTATATAAACAAAAAAATATAACAGCAGAAAACATAAAAAAATTAAAAAAAAAGAAAATTAAAAAAATTGCAGGGAAGCAGCAGCCGCCCGCCGCCCCTCCCCCTTCCTCCACGGGCGGCGCCGCCGCAGCCCCCCCGCTGTTCCCTCGCGCGGCCGCCCGCACCGTCTGCGCGCGTTCTCCTCGAGCTGCGCGCGCACCTCCGCCGTGCGCGGCTGTGCCGCCCTCCGCCGGCGGTTGTAGCTTCGCCCTTGGTGGAAACCCGCGCCGCACCCAGCTCTGCGGCGCATGGCCGCGCCCTCCAGACCCACGCCGCCACCGCCTCACGCCGCCGCCGCGTCGCGTCGTCGACCTCCTCGCGGCCGCGAGCCCGCCGCCGCCCGCGTCGTTGTTGGGTTCCTTTTCCCCACCTGCGTACAAGGAAGAAGGGTAGTTTCTTTTCCCTTTTTTTATGTAAAAATTGTATCTATTTTTTATTAAGTTTTTGTAATTGCAGATTAGTCCTTATGCATGTTTTATAGTATCTTTTCAATTTCTGATTTGCAAAGACACCCCTATGTTTGGCTACTAATTTGGACACTTGTAGTGCATCTTTGTATTCAATAAAAAATGTTTTCATGTTGAGAAACTAATTCTCTACTTTGTGGATATTTCTTTGTATTTTTGTGAGTCATGGGTAATTAATTAAAAATGGTTAACTGAAATTCTGTGCATTTTACCCAATCTGGACTCTTATATTTATATCTCACACACGGTTGCTCTAAAAATTCCAAAAAAAATAGATATGATGCCTTGATATGTGATTAAATTTCTATCCAAACTTCATGTCCATTGGAGTTGTCTTGTGCCTGAAATAAATTATAGAGTGAAATTAGTATTTGATTTTTAATTAAATCCTTGTATATCTTTTTTGTGAAATTTAAAGTCTCCTGTATGCCACATGAAAACATCTACTTGAGATAATTCACACTCTAATTAATTTGATAATGTGGATTTAATAAAAATTAATTACTCACTGTCACTCTGTTTCTACTAAAAAATTCATAGAAAATTCATAACTTTTCCAAAAATTCCAAAAAAATTACTGTAGCTTCCTTGCATCATGTTTTAGTTCCAGTAATTTTTTCATAATTTTTGCTTTCTGTTTGTGTGATAAATTGCGAAAAAAACCCATAAAAAGAGTGTATTTTTCATTGTTGCATTTTAACCCCTAAAATTCTAAAAAAATATGTTTTGTGTTCATCACTCGATTTGTATTTTAGAAAAAATATAATTTGGCTAAATTGGAGTAATTTGACATTAAAATTAATTTGGCCTTGTTGTGTGTTTTCTTAGTGTCTTAATTCGTCCGCATTTCGCATTTGCTTTGGTTTTTGCATAAAAAAATCTAAAAAAAACCGCATTGGATAATCTATATCTAAGTTTTTGAATTAAAACCCAAGTTGTTCCTTTGCCTCCCTGAGTTCGACCCCGGACTTGCCCGGGATATAAATTAAAGCCGAGACACTCTTCACGGAGATCTTCTCTCGGTTCTGACCGAATCGCTAAATACACGTGCTACAACGTACACAAATTATTCAACGTATCTAGCGACACGAGTCGCTAGATACGTTGAATAATTTGTGTACGTTGTAGCACGTGTACTTAGCGATTCGGTCAGAACCGAGAGAAGATCTCCGTGAAGAGTATCTCGGCTTTAATTTATATCCCGGGCAAGTCCGGGGTCGAACTCAGGGAGGCAAAGGAACAACTTGGGTTTTAATTCAAAAACTTAGATATAGATTATCCAATGCGGTTTTTTTAGATTTTTTTATGCAAAAACCAAAGCAAATGCGAAATGCGGGCGAATTAAGACAATAAGAAAACACACAACAAGGCCAAATTAATTTTAATGTCAAATTAGTCCAATTTAGACAAATTATATTTTTTCTGAAATCCTAATCCAGTGATGAACACAAAACATATTTTTTTAGAATTTTAGGGGTTAAAATGCAACAATGAAAAATACACTCTTTTTATGGGTTTTTTTCGCAATTTATCACACAAACAGAAAGCAAAAATTATGAAAAAATTACTGGAACTAAAACATGATGCAAGGAAGCTACAGTAATTGTTTTGGAATTTTTGGACAAGTTATGAATTTTTTATGAATTTTTTAGTAGAAATAGAGTGACAGTGAGTAATTAATTTTTATTAAATCCACGTTAGCAAATTAATTAGAGTGCAAATTATCTCAAGTAGATGTTTTCGTGTGGCATACAAGAGACTTTAAATTTCACAAAAAAGATATACAAGGATTTAATTAAAAATCAAATACTAATTTCACTCTATAATTTATTTCAGGCACAAGACAACTCCAATGGACATGAAATTTGGATAGAAATTTAATCACAAATCAAGGCATCATATCTATTTTTTTGGAATTTTTAGAGCAACCATGTGTGAGATATAAATATAAGAGTCCAGATTGGGTAAAATGCACAGAATTTCAGTTAACCATTTTTAATTAATTACCCATGACTCACAAAAATACAAAGAAATATCCACAAAGTAGAGAATTAGTTGCTCAACATGAAAACATTTTTTATTGAATACAAAGATGCACTACAAGTGTCCAAATTAGTAGCCAAACATAGAGGTGTCTTTGCAAATCAAAAATTGAAAAGATACTATAAAACATGCATAAGGACTAATCTGCAATTACAAAAACTTAATAAAAAATAGATACAATTTTTACATAAAAAAAGGGAAAGGAAACTACCCTTCTTCCTTGTACGCAGGTGGGGAAAAGGAACCCAACAACGACGCAGGCGGCGGTGGGCTCGCGGCCGCGAGGAGGTCGACGACGCGACGCGGCGGCGGCGTGAGGCGGTGGCAGCGTGGGTCTGGAGGGCGCGGCCACGCGCCGCAGAGCTGGGGGCGGCGCGGGTTTCCACCAAGGGCGAAGCTACAACCGCCGGCGGAGGGCGGCACAGCCGCGCATGGCGGAGGTGCGCGCGCAGCTCGAGGAGAACGCGCGCAGACGGCGCGGGCGGCCACGTGAGGGAACATCGGGGGGGCTGCGGCGGCGCCGCCCGTGGAGGAAGGGGGAGGGGCGGCGGGCGGCTGCTGCTTCCCTGCAATTTTTTTAATTTTCTTTTTTTTTTTAATTTTTTTATGTTTTTTGCTGTTATATTTTTTTGTTTATATAATTTTTTTTATTTTTTTTTAAAAAACAGAGAATGCAAAATAAAAGTGAAAATGAAGGGGATCTTATGGTGAGGGAATGTGAAGATGGTTATGAAATACAAAGGAACAAAATATGAGATAAACAAAATAATAATGGATGTGAGAAGAAGTACTTACCTGATCTTCGCCGGATTTGCGGAGCAGCTACGCTGGACTCCTGTTGTCGCCTCGATCCGATTGGCGAAATAAAAATCGGAGAAGCTACGTGAGCTCGACGGGGAACTCGTGACGCGGAGTGGAGCTCCGCGGATCTCACCTAAAGGAGGTCGTCGCTTGAGGACGATGCTTCGCAGCTGTCACCAACAAAACACTCCAAGCTCTCTCCTTATTCTATAATTATGGTGGATGGGCAAAAATGAGGATGTACAAATGAATATAAGAAGAAGAGAAAGGGAATTTAGAATGGTGGTGGTGTTGAATGGGAGGTTAAATTAGTGATGGGGTTGAATGGGAAGTTAGATGAATAATGGTGTTGAATGGAGGTTGATGAAGACTTGGAGGTTGGTGGTAGAAAAGTTATTGTTGAGAATGTTATTAAATAAATAAAAATGAAATGAAATAAAGTAGGCTACTAAAAAGAGAAAATAAAATAAAGAGAAGATAGAGAGTGGGGAATTTACAAAAAGAAGATATACAACATGTACATTTTTTTGTTTGCTTTTCTTTTTATATTTTTTTTGTCTTTTTAATAGTAGCTATGTATAATAGGAAAATACAATAAAATAGTATAATCAAAATACAAGACCATAATGATTTTTTTGGATTTTTAGTAATTAAGAAAGATAAAATAAAAAATGAAGAAAGAAAGAATATATACATAATATACAATGTACATCTAGGTCCCAAAATCCAACTTTTGCAAACGAGCTCCGATTTTAGTGAAACCACCTCCGTTGGATAGATAGTTTGCTAACTTGAAGTTTAAAAGTGAGTTTGGTGAATTTGGAGTTCATACGGAGCGGGAATTTAGCTTGGAAGTTGGACTTTACGGCTTTTTCTCTTTGGGATCTAGGAGCATTTATTCGAGATGAAATTTGTTTTATATTTTTATATTTTTATGTACATTTTTATAAACAAGTTAGAGAAAGAATTAGGCAAAAAGGAGTTGAAATGAAATTACTAAAAATACATGAAGTTTTGGGCTATTTACAAGTATACAACTCCTTTATTTTTGCGGCTTTTTATGTGTAATTTATTTTGTACAATCTAATATACAATAATTAGTGTGTTTTATTTACAAGAGTCATTTTGTTAATTTATTGATTTTATGGACATTTATTTGGGATTTTACTCGGGGATTTTGCTAAGATCAAGATATTGCGATGATGAATCGCGGATTCATCAGCTATCACCTCAGGCGATCGGCGAGACCCACAGCTTCCCTCATCCCAGATCGCCACACAATCCTCCAGGCACGGGATCCCTGCATCCTCTTTCTCGCGTGGGATGATGCTACCCATAATCCACTTCCAGCCGCACCCCTTCTTGCAGGTGGTGCAACCCCAAGGTCTTAGCCCAGGCAGGGCCCTCCCTTTCAGCCGCAAATGGCAGCAGTTAGCGCCAACCCTCCACAGGACCTCCAGGAGCACATCTCGATGGCGCCTCCAGTCCAGGCGCACATGCTCCAAGAGCACATCGCCTTCCCGCGAGACCCTGGCGCACCCCTATCCGCTCCAGGCGGCGGCCCTCTACGTTGCGCCCCGAATTTGCGGCGACAAAACCTCGCAATCTCGCCGCAGATCCAGTCGTTGTTGAGTGAGCGGCATCCATCGCCCTCCCCGCGCCTGATACTCCTTGAATGCCTGTGCGCAGCCTATGCGGAACCACCAAGCCGAGGCTTCCAGACCTTGTGCACCTCCAGACGAGAGGCGGTGCCTCTCTTTCATCATGCGGCGATCTCCAGAGCCTCAGGCACAGGTCCCAGGCGCAGGTGTTGCTGCACATCATGCTTCAGCCACGCGCGCATACCCCAGGAGGCTCCCCCTCCAGTAGCGGTGTTCCTCCCTCCATGCGCGCACATGAGACCGCAAGCTTCAGGCCCGCGCTTCCTCCAGTTCCACTTCTGGCGGCGGTGTCCAGTGTGCCCAGGAAGTGGCCCCTCCCACCGCGTTTATCTATAGAGGTGGGGTCCTCGATGGCGGCTGTGGGTTCTCGCCCATCGGGAACCCTAGTAGGAATAGAAAGAAGGGCCCATCAGTCCTTAAATAAAAAAGGGGGCCCGTGCGTGTTGTGTTATATTTAAAAAAAATGTCTGATTGAAAGAAAAAGGGTGGAAATATTGCCAAAGTGGGCTGGGGCCTACCGCATACAAAAAAGGGGGAGGGGGCGAAATTTCTTTGGGGCGCCTGATTATTTGAGCCCAAAGGTGGGCCGACTGTTGCTTAAAAAATCTGAAAAAAAGGCATGTGCATTATAAAAAAAGAAAAAAGAAAAAAAGTGTCGCATGCAATTTCAAAAAAATTGCAAAATAAATGACGGCTTAAAAAAATGGAAAAATCGCAACTTTCATGTTTTCCCCTTTATGTTGTCTTCTCCCAACTTGGTCGACGTCCATGTTTTCCGACAAGTATGGGAGAAAGGGGGAGTATATATGTAGAGTCATAAGTCTTCTCCAGATTGCAGATTCTTCCGATTTCGGTCCAGATCCAGATTGATGCAGATTTCCAGACCAATCATATTCCAGACCCTACAGTTGATCAGACTCGACGATGGATTCCGAGTCCCATTTCAGACATGCACGAGTTTGCGGTCATTTTCAGATGAGCATATGTTGCCATCATCAGTTCGAGGTCCCCATCATTCTTGTTGTTCTTCGGCCATAGTTTTCATGTGAGCCATAGGGACTCCAGAGCAGAGGACCATTCCCTATGCCATTGAGGGAAAGGGTTTTCATGTGGTATCATAGGTACACCAGAGCAGTGCACCATTCTCTGAGCCAAATGGGAGAGACCCAGTTCTCCGACGATGAGATTTCAGGTGCAGTTTCTGACTCGATGGTCAGATTCCGAGTCTTTAGTTGACTCACAATCCAGCCCATTCGTCCTCCTCACCTACACGGTATGAGAAGCAACGTCCTCGACTGCAGCAATATGCGCGTTGGGTTGATATTGTCTGTAGTGTCCTGTAGCGTTGAGTTGAGTTTATTTCTGTTTGTCCTAGCTGAGCATTGCATGCTCCAGCTTGAGGGGGAGTGTTGGAGCATTTGTTAAATGCGCCCATTGTGTTGTAGCAGGGTAAATGGATCCTCGAGGAGATCCATTTACCCCATCCAGTTGTTTAGTCCCACATCGTCCAGTGGTGAGACTTGGAGGCTCTGGAGAGGCTATATAAGGAGCCCCAGACCTCCTGTATCCATTGAGAAAAAGCAATGCAAAACACGCCCCTTTGAGGCCTTCTCCCGTGGTTTCATTCCGCTCCTCACGGAGTAGGGTTCCACGTAAAATCCTGCTGTTTTTCGTGTTCTTTATCTTTATCCATGTTTATGCTTCCGCTTCCGATTTTCTAACAAACAACACCTGAGGTAGACTTTCTATCCTTTGCACATCCAACATAATCTGCATCTGTACGTGCTGTAATTGAGAGAGATGTGCCGTTGCTGAAAAGAAGTCTCGTACCAGGTGAAGTCTTCAGGTATCTTAGTATCATATGGACTGAATTCATATGCGCCTGTCTGGGATGCTCCATAAACTGACTTACTTTGCTCACAACAAAGGATATGTCGGGCCTGGTGATGGTCACATATAGTAGCTTGCCAACAAGCTTTTTGTACCTTCTCTTGTCGACCTCCTCAGTGTCATCATCATATAACTTCATGCTCGGATCAATAGGAGTAGTGGCAGGTCTGCAATCTACCATGCCTGTCTTTGAAAGAAGATATGCAACATACTTCCTCTGGGTCATCACAAGACCTTGCTGGTTCCTTGTAAACTCCAACCCAATGAAGTAACAAAGATGTCCAAGATCCTTGGTCACAAAGTACTGACATAGGAAGTCCTTGGCACCCTGAATTCCCTACTTGTCATCTCCTGTAACAATAATGTCATCAACGTACACAAGAATGACAATAGTACCTCTCTGGGTCTTCTGCACAAACAAAGAGTGATCGGAAGTCGATCGCACAAACCCCTGTTGCTCTATCAAATCCAAGAGCTTCTGAAACCATGCTCTTGGACTCTGCTTAAGGCCATAGCCTTGTATATCCTGCACACCTTCTGAGTAGCCCCCTCAGCAGCGAACCCATGTGGCTGCTGCATGTAGACCTCCTTCTGTAGATCACCATAAAGGAAGGCATTCTTCTCATCAAGCTGATACATGGGCCAATCTCGTGATTTTCATGTCACAACAACTGAAAGAACAATACGCAGAGTAGATAGCCTGGCCACTGGAAAGAAAGTATCTTGATAGTCCACCCCATATGTCTGTGTGAACCCACGTGCCACAAGTCTCGCCTTATAGTGATCCACACTGCCATCCGCACAATATTTTACAGTGAACACCATTTTGCATCCCACAACAGACGCATCAACTGGAGAAGAAACCAGACTCCACGTACCACGTGACTATAGCGTAACCATCTCCTCCTCTATAGCAAAGCGCCAACGACTATCCTTCAATGCCTCCTGATAATTCCGTGGAATTTCTATGACAGATAGAGCCCCTGCAAATTTATGAAAATCCCCTGTTATACGATGAAAGGAGACATGAGAAGCCAAGGGATAGGAAGCAAGATCGCTTCTGCTTACGAACTGCAATAGGAATATCCAGGTTAGAAAGAGCATCCTCCATCTGTGTGCTAATTTTCTACAATGGTTCCTGCACAGATACATCTCCAGACCCATCGTTAGAAGCTATGTTATCAAAACAAACCTGGGCTCCGTGGATGATGGGCGATGACCATGAGTAGAAGCAGTCCGACGAGTATAGAACTTAGGTAGAGATGGAACAAGTGGCGCATGTGACTGGGTAGTAGGAGTGGGTGGAGGAGGTTGAGGTGGGACAACATACACGAGAGGAGGTGGCATGTAAACCTCATCATCTGAGTTCGATGAAGCCAACCTATCATCTGTAGGACAGAAGTACATCACAGACTCAAAAAATGTGACATCAACACTGGTATAGTATTTTTCACGCAGATGATCAGAACACCGATATCCCTTCCGAGTCCTGGAGTATCCAACAAACACACATTTGAAGCACTAGGAGCGAGCTTGTCAAGACCAGGAGTTAACTAGTGAATAAAAGCAACAGATCCGAAAACACCACGAGTGAGTGAGAATAACTCATTTTCAGGAAAAGCTATGGAGAAAGAAATTTTCTCACCCAAGACAGATGACGTCATACGATTCATCAAATAGCATGATGTGAACTTAGGTAGAGATGGAACAAGTGGCGCATGTGACTGTGTAGTAGGAGGGGGTGGAGGAGGAGGTTGAGGTGGGACAACAGGCACGAGAGGAGGTGGCATGTAAACCTCATCTTCTGAGTTCAATGAAGCCAACCTATCATCTGTAGGAGAGAAGTACATCACAGACTCAAAAAATGTGACATCAACACGATATAGTATTTTCTACGTAGAGAATCAGAACGCCGATATCCCTTCTGAGTCCTGGAGTATCCAAGAAACACACATTTGAAGCTCTTGGAGCGAGCTTGTCAAGACCAGGAGTCAACTAGTGAACAAAAGCAATAGATCCAAACACATGAGTGAGTGAGAATAACTCCTTTTTGGGAAAAGCTATGGAGAAAGGAAATTTCTCATCCAAGACAGATTGCGGCATACGATTTACTAAATAGCATGCTGTGAGAACTGCATCACCCCAAAACGAATGTAGTGCACGACTCTGAATGATAATAGTCCGAGTGATGTCAAGAAGATGACGATGCTTTCTCTCAGCAACACCATTTTGCTAAGAGGTGTAAGGACAAGATATTTGATTAATAATCCCTCTAGATGGAAGAAAATGAGATAGATCATGAGTACAAAATTCCACCGCATTATCAGTTCGCACAAACTTCACAAAGGCAGAGAAAATATTTTGCACTTCAATAATAAAGGTTTTGATCACATCCCTTGCTTTAGATTTATTTTTCAAAAGAAACACCCATGACAATTGTGAAAAAATCGTCCACATCTATAAGATAAAATCGGTGTCCCTGGTGATCAGGCAGACGAGTCGGACCCTGGATGTCAACATGAAATAACTCAAAAAGGGAGCTACTGCTCCGACTCTAATGACTGGGAAAGGTAGATCGATAATACTTTCTGAAGTGACGAGCTTCGCACTGAAAGGAAGAAATAGGTGAAATCTACGATAGCATATGACACATCTTCTGAAGATGGAGGTGACCAAACCGGAGGTGCCAAGTGAACGGAGAGTCTGATCCAAACGAATGAGAAGATAAACATGCATATGGAGTCCGAACCAGGCGATAGAGACCACCCTGCTCACGGCCACACCCAATCACTTTGCCTGTAAGAATGTCCTAAAAACAAGAGATGATGGGTCAAAAATAGCTCGACAGTGCAAATCCTTTGTAATCTGACTAATAGAAAGCAAATTAATAGAGAAATATAGAGCATGTAGCGCATTCTGCAAACACATTGAAGGCGTCAAAGTGATCTCCCCCGGTCCTGTGATCGGGGAAATAGTCCCATCAAATATCACAACTATTCACCCTGGCGTAACCTGTCTATATGACGCAAGCTGATGTCTGTCTCCACATAGATGACGTGTTGCACTGGAGTCCATAATCCACTCTATAGATCCATGACAGGATGTAAAAGCATAAGTACCTGAGGAACTGGGTGTAGCAGAGGTACTGACAGACGCTGAGGCTACCACATCTGAATGATCTCCTGAGGATGGTGAAACGGAAGGGGGTATAATATCCCGCAGTGTTGATATGAGGCGAGCAAACCTCTGATCTACAGTAGAAGCAACAAGAGACTTAATCTGCTCTGCAGCGCGGGCTGATGCTGGGAACCCATGTTTGGAATAGCATGTATCCTCGGTGTGACATGAGCGATGACAAAAAGTACAAGGCTGACGAGTGCAACCTCCGCTACCACGAGGTTCGTGTCCACTAAAGGTAGAATGGCCTCCTCTTCCTCGAGAGGCTGCCATGACCAAGGAAGTCTGACTAGAGGCTGTAGAAGGAATAGTAATCCTGTTGAGTCTATGGAACGCTTCCTCCATTGGGGGAATAGTGACATCTGTTAGAATCTGAGAGCGAGCAGCATCATATTCAGGGTCAAGGGCTGCGAGGAATATCCCTACCATGGTCGCATTCCTATGTCTTCTGCTGCTCTAGAGTTGTCGTTAGATGCATGAAATTGTGAAGCTTCTCAAACATCCCACGCAAAGGTGAATACAATGTATGCAGAGGTTCTGCTTGATAGTGAATATGTCATGCTGAAGTTGGAGGATCTTCGTCTCATTCCTCACTTGAGAATATGTTTCCGTGAGGATATCCCACATCGCCTCAGCAGTAGGCTGATGTAACACATTATTGGCGATCTCAATCGTCAATGTTCATGAGAGCCAAACTTTGGCATATGCGTCGTCCGCCTCCCATGAGGCGTTTACCCCAGTTTTCTCCACGGGCTCCTCCTTGGTAAGAATGTGCTTCTTACCATTTGATTTCATAAGGCTCATGAGCTGCATAGCTAGAGCTCATAATTCATCTTGTCCATATTAACGATGAGCGCAGGACCTCTAAATGCGCTTGTGGCGGGTACATCAACCTCGTTCTCAGACATCTTGCCAGATGTAGAAGACTAGGGTTTTGTATACCAAAGAGTGAATGTCTACACAAACATATGTGGTTTTGGGTGCATATGTAGACTTATGCTCCCAAATCCATCAATGAAATGAAGCGAACGACGCCAGGCGGTGCGCGTGAAGGCGAACGTAAGCGGCACGCGGTGGCGACGTGCGTGGGCGGCGTGCGGTAACGGCGTGCAGAGATGGGGCCGGCGGCCAGCGGAGATGGGGCGTGCGGCATGCAGAGGTGTGGATATGGGGCCGGCGGCGCGCGTGGAGGCGCACACGTGGGGGGCGGGATATGGGGTTAGGGTTTTGGATACGAGAGCTCCAGTCTAGGACCGCCGCTCTGATACCATGTTGGGAGAAAAAGAAGAGATGTTTATTTCTTGTAACCCTAAGCTTTCTTATATAGGGGAGAGGCCTATGGGTAAATTATATAAGATAGACATAAAGAATTAAAATAATTGGAAAAATACATGGAATGTAGAAATATCCCAACATATGTGACATCTTCGTTTTGATCATCTTCCTCTACATAAGCTGTGTCATGTTCTTTCACAGATTTCTCCTCGCTCTACTTTTCAGTACGAGGCCTACCAGCTTGGGAAGCATCATCGGTCCACTTTTCAGAGTCGTCAGGATCAGAGTTGTCATAGTTTGTTTGAGTTAATTCATTATGATATTTGGGGTTCCAGTCGTGTCCCGGATCATCAAGGGAATATATTTTATCTTGTTGCTGTTGATGAGTTTTCAAGACTGTCTTGGGTCTTTCTTCTTAAAAACAAGTATGATGCTGGTCATGTTATTCAGTTCTTTATTAATGAAATAAGGATCATTTTTCAGCAAAAGTCAAATTTATACGTTCAGACAATGCTCTAGAGTTTTGCAGTACTCATCTTTCTCAGTTTCTTGCGTCCCATGGAATTGTGCATTAAATATCTTGTGCGTATACTTCTCAACAGAATGGGATGGTTGAACGAAAATACCGCCATTTCTGGATGCTACCAGGACTCTTTTGATTTAGAGCGGTGCTCCTCATTCATACTGGGGAGATGCGGTTCTAACTGCTTGTTACCTGGTAAATCGTATGCCCCTCTTTAGTTCTGGGGGAAAAAATCCTGTTCTTGTTTGCGTTTCCTGAGACAGATCTTTTCTCGCTTAGGCCTCGTGTCTTGGGTACTCCAAGACCCAAAAGGGATATCTTTGCTTCGACCCTATTCGACGAAGGTAATATGTTAGTGCTGATGTCACCTTTTTTGAATCAATTATGTATTTCGCTCCTACAGGTAACAAGCTAATTTCTTCAGAGGATGGGAAAGAGGTCTATATGCCTCTTTCTTCAATCTCTACTTACCATCATTGTCTCCACCATCAACACCACCTTCTCCACCACCATCTCCACCACCATCTACCGCACCTACTTTCTTTCCACAGGTTAACCAGCGTCGACCTCGTGCTCATGTGCCTCCTCCATTATCCAACACACCTAAGGTATGTTCTGAGCATTTGAGTTCTTTTAATGGCACTGGTGATTTGCATGTATAGATTGAGGTGCAGGATGTCCCCGATGATACACCTTCTGCAAAACTGAGGATCTGGATGTACTTATTGCTCTACGGAAGCAGATGCGTACATACACTATGCATCCTCTTGCTTCCCATGTTTCCTTGGATTGTCTATCCGAGGATTTTTAAAGGTTTGTTGTGGGATTGTCTGTTGTAGAGATACCACGGTCCTATCAGGAGGCATTGCAGAATAATCAGTTGCGTCTGGTGATGGAAGAGGAGATGACAACTTTACAGTCTCGGGGTACGTGGAGTGTGGTATAGGCTCCTCCAGGTGCGTCTGTTGTTGGCAGAAAGTGGGTGTTTACTGTAAAACACCGTGCTGATGGTACTGTGGACATATATAAGGCCAGATTGGTTGCTCGTGGGTTCACCCGGACTTATGGGGGGTGGATTATCAAGATACTTTTTCTCCTTTTGCACGTCACCCTATATTGCGGATTCTAATTGTTGTTGATGTAGTACGTGACTAACCACTTTTCCAATTAGATGTCAAGAATGCTTTTTTGTATGGAGATCTGTAGGAGGAAGTTTACATGCAGCAACCACCAGGGATTGCTGTTGAGGTGGAGTCCAGGATGGTATGCTGTCTTCATAAGGCCATATATGGCCTCAAGCAGAGTCCGAGGGCTTAGTTTATGGGGGGTATATCTATCCACAGGATGGTACTGTGGACAGATATGAGGCCAGATTGGTTGCTCGTGGGTTCACCCGGACTTATGGGGGGTGGATTATCAAGATACTTTTTCTCCTTTTGCATGTCACTCTATTGCGGATTCTAAATGTTGTGGTTGTAGTACGTGACTAACCACTTTTCCAATTAGATGTCAAGAATGCGTTTTTGTATGGAGATCTGTAGGAGGAAGTTTACACGCAGCAACCACCAGGGTTTGTTGTTGAGGGGGAGTCCAAGATGGTATGCTGTCTTCATAAGGGCATATATGGCCTTAAGCAGAGTCCGAGGGCTTGGTTTCAGAAGCTCCTAGAGTTGATTGAATAGAATGTGTTTGTTAGACTACTGCAGATCATTCTCTCTTTGTTAAGAGAACTCAACGAGGTACAATTGTTGTTCTAGTTTATGTTGATGAAATCATTGTTACATGCATCGATGAAAATGGCATTCATGAAGCTAAGGATTTCCTTGGACGACAGTTTGTGACTAAGAACCTTGACAAGCTACGTTGCTTCCTTGGCTTGGAGTTTGCACAAAATCAGCAGGGTATGGTTATGACACAAGGGAAGTATGTTACTGACCTTCTTATCTGAGACAAGCATGACATGATGTAGACCTGCCACTACGCCAATGGATCCCAATGCTAGGCTCTATGATGATGACTCTGAGGAGGTGGATAAGAGACGGTACAAAGAACTAGTGGGGAAACTACTACGTGTTACTATTACTAGGATTGATATATCATTTGCTGTGAGTAGAGTCAGTCAGTTTATGAAGCAACCTAGACATGCCCACATGGATGCTGTTTGCATGATATTAAGATATATGAAATCTTCTCCCGGTGCATGGCTTCTTTTCAAAAGAGATATGTCTCTTACAATCAATGGATGGCATATGTAGATTATTCTGGGTGTCCCAAGGATAGGAAGTCCACTTCAGACTTTACTGTGTTTGTTGGTAGCTCGTTAGTTTCATGGAGTAAGAAACAGACAGTTGTGGCTCCATCCAGCGCTGAATCCGAATATAGGGCTATGGCCTAAGGGAGCACATAAATTATGTGGGTCAAGTCAGTCTTGACTGGCCTAACTATTGAGGTGCCTCTTCCTATGCATCTCAAATGTGATAATAAAGTAGCTCTGTTCATTGCTAGTAATCCAGCCTTCCATGAGAGAACGAAGCGCGTTGAAATACATTGTCATTACACTCGTGATTTGATCCAAAAGGGGCTTATTTCCACTTCTCATGTTGCATCAGGTAATCATACTGCAGACATGTTTACCAAAACATTTGCGAGGGGTCCTTTTCACCATTGCTGTTCCAAGCTAAGCATGATAGATATATATGCTCTAGCTTAAGGTCTAGTGTTGAGATACTCATATCTCTAAGTCTTTATCTTTGTTTTTCTATTTCTTTAGTCTATTTTATGTAATTTTCCCTCTTAGCTTTTCTTATATATAAGAGAGATCTAGAGTTATACGGAATACTACTTTTCATCTTTCACATTTCACACTAGTTGCATTTTTTGTACAAAATATTACACTTAATTTAATATTTACAATACTGAAAAGAAATACAAAATAGGAACATGAATTTAGTGCAATATATACCCCAGGTAAGGCATGTGCCACACGTGCTGGCGGGTATGGATGACTGAGAGCGCGCCACTTTGATGCCACTTATGATCTGACAGCGGAGATCAGACGTTGCTTTGTTTAATTTCAACGGCCTGGATTAGCTCTGGAATGTGTTCTTCATGCAACGCCTGCGAAGGCTCCTCCAAGAATAGGGAAGGGGGTCTTCCCTGTTGAGTTTCGATCCGTCCTCCCTCAGTCGTTCGACGGTCCTCAGCCTTACTGACTAGCCCCAATGCTCCATGGAAACCTTGTGCACCTGCAAGAGGGGTTAAAGAGCTTCAGGCCTCGTCGGAGGAGGCCAGGAGGTCGGGTTTGGTTCAGACCACCTGGGAGCCACGTTTTCATTCAATCCGAGCTCCAATTGAGGTTCTAGGTGGTATTTCCTGCACAAAAACACTAACGGGTTCAAGGTCTTTCTCCTCAACCCAAAAATTGAAGCTGAACACAAGAAATGGAGATGGGCGGAGAGCTCTGACGAACGACAGAGGATGAAGCTTTCATTCCACAATCTGAAGCGATATCGGGTTGAGCAAGGGCATGATCAATGTGGAGAAATGAAGGAGTGAGATGATGAGATGCTTTGGGGGTCGAGATACCGGTCGGAGCAGACTGGAACAGTGATCGGAGCTATAAGCTTCGGCGAACTTCGATTCAACTAAAATACGTGAAGTTAGAAGAAAATCGACTAAATGATAAATCTCTGATTAATCATTACTATACTCTCTTTTTATCCTCGGGGCATAGTCATCTTCATTCAAATCTTCATTAATTCCACCTCATTAACAATAATCCTTCTCACTGTAATTAACCATAATTATTGTATAAAAAGTAAAACATTTTTCCTTATTTTATTTCTTATTAAAAAGCCCTAAAAAGTATATTAAATATTGTATATATTTATTTTAATCTTTAAAAGAAATAAAAAAATACAAAAGAACCTCAAAAATAATTTGAAAGCACCCTCTTTATTTATTAAAATAGTCACAAAAATATTACTTTGTGTTTTTGATCTCATTTCACTTTTTGTCCAACATGAAACTTATAGATCTCCTCGAGATCTACAACTTTCATGTTTTGACTTTTTGCTAATTTTGCCTCCTTCTGTTTCTTTTCTAATTTCCTTTACTTTTCACATTTTTGAATAATCTTATTGGGCTACGTGGCACCCTTTGGGATGCCCACGTGGCCCCTCTCTGCTTGCCACTCGGCTTGATCTTTGACCCTTGATCCATCTCTTTTAGCCTCCATCTCCGTAGTAGTCCCAACTGTCTGATATTCTCCTCCCACCCCATCATAACCTCTCATTTCCGCCTCTTCCTCAGCCGCATGATAGCCTCCCATCCAATGGCTTTTCTTTCTCCATGTCACCCACTCCCTCGTAACCGTAGGATGAAGCCTTTCATCCTATCATGGTCATTCCCTCGCGTCGCTTCCCTAGCCCTAAGATCGGGTCAAGCGATCAGATCTCAGCCCTTCCCTCGCGCCCTCGTCACAACCATTGGATCACAAGATCCAACAGCCAGGACATTGTCTTCCACCCCCCGCTCATCCCCCGTCGGACGTTACACCTCGCTCGCCCCCTTCCAATTTTAGCTGCCTCCTCATCCATATCCTCCACTCGATAACGTCCCTCCCACGTAGCTCTAGCTATCGCCACTTTTGCACAACCAATAACGACCGCAAATCACACCTCCCTCATCTTCGTCCAACCGTCACAATCCCCTTGCCACCTTCCATAACCGATCACCTCCTTCCCTATTTAAACCCACTTCCGCCTTCGTTCTCTGGCGTCCACCAATCAAGGGCATTGGCCCAGCCTTTCTCGTCCCTCCTGTGACAGCGGAGGAGGCGAGATGATACGACGATGACGACCTCCATGCTCCGGTGTTGACCCTTGGTTTATCAGCCAAGTCTTGACCGCCTTGCGGTCGACTGAGGTCTGTACCACAGGTTGGGCTCGATAAGCGACAATCAGAGGGCCAAATCAACCCTCAGCCCAAGCCTCCATTCTCCGCCCTACTCCGATCAGGTAACCCCCTTCTCCCGTTCTCCTTCTTGATTTCTCCGTAATTTATCCGCGCACACACTACTTCCCATCATCGATTTGCTACACCACCACCTTCACGACACTTCACCCATCTTCATGTTGCCTTCAAATCACCTTCTCCTCCCTCCGCAACCTCCGTCACCTTCAAGAAATCTCCTCCGTCGAAGGAGGAGGAGATCTTGTCCCAAGCTTCCCCTTCTCCACCATGCTTGCCCGTCGTTCCATCCATTCTCTTCGGCTATATTCTTCTCTAACCCCATATAGGATGCAACCTTCAATGATCGGAGCTACCCTTGCTACTCCGGTCTAGAGCTTCCTCGTCGATGAGTCTGACCACTGAAATCACTTCCTTGCTCCAGCCGGATCTTCACTGGAGTCCTTTGAAGCCATCCTGATCTTCAGTGCTCAGGAAGGGCCACGGTCACCGGAGTCCAACCTTCAGCATGCCTAAGAAGAAGACAGCAGGGGACATGTCTCCAGATACCGTTCGATTGCTTGGATTGGACGGTCCTGCTCATGCTCCAGCGTCGACACCACACCAAGAGGCTTGATGGACCCGTAGCAGCAATGAAGCAGGGGGCCATGTCACGTGGGCTCCATAGCTGCAGCCGATCCGACTATCGCCCTGAGCCTAGCCCGCGCACGTGCCATGCACGTGCAGGCTAGGCTATTTACTGTTCAGCTTCGCAAGGATTCCAGATTTGCAAACAGGTCCTCCTGGGCACGTGCTCCTCACGTGCGTGCCTGGGTAATTTGAAAGAAGTCCGCCGCCTTTCAGAATTTGCAGAAATGCTCTCGCAAAGGACCTAATGGCATATATTATCTTTATATTCCTCATATTTTTACCGCATTAATGCCCTTGCACTCTATTTATCATATCTTGAGAATACAAACTCCTTTTTTGGTTGATTTCAATTTCATTTTGTTGCTTATTTTATTCTTTTGCTAATGACATCATTTATTTTCTAATTTGACATCTTGCAATATATGGATAATTTCCAATTCTATTGTATCACTTACTCTTTGATTCTTAATGCTTAACTCATTTTAACACATTATTTGTCCGTGAAATTAACCTATCTTTTTTTGCTCAAGTGTCTGATAAATTTAGGGGCCATCTTTTTACATAATTTATCTTCTTGCATGTCATTACACATTGCATCTTATTCTTATTACATAAAACCAAATAAAAAATACATGCTTCTCATTTTGTGCCTCATTATATGTCATTATGTTTACATCATTATATTATGCATCACATTATTTATGCATGTCATATGCATTGTTAACCTAAATGAATGAATTTTATCACTCGACTTTAACCAATAATCTCCGATAAATAGACAAAGAGGCTCGTGTCCATGTGTTCGACCTTGGAAGACTTACCAAGTTAAACTCTCCACATATTCAAATGTGTAGTTCTGCATGAATCATTTTCACTATCCATGGTACGATAAGATACGATTATTAACGTGATGAAGTTTAAGGCCTCAAATATCAGATTTCGGTAAGCCAGAAAAGAGAATTTCGGTGGAATTTTGGTGAAATGGTTGGAATTCTGGAAATGACTTGAAATCTCATTTTTATCAAATTAAGATTTCTAATGTTGTTCAATCAATAAATGAGTTATAAATACAAGTTTTAATTCTAATAATAAGATGTTTTCATGATTAAGGCCATAAATATCGATTTCGATCACCATATCAGTGACTGGCTGGAATCATATTTCGGTACATAATATTAACTTTTGAGTTTTGACATTGAAAATTTCCTTCAAGCCCAAAAAGAAGTAAAGAAAAACGTGGTTTTATATGCGTAGATGCCTTTCAAATTGAAATGTCATATATTCATATTATAATTATACAAGTCTACAACCACAAGATTACGTAACATGATACATGAAATTCCAATCACGTGATGCGCTTGCACAGATGCACTATCTTACTATTAGTAGTAGTCTAGTACCACATTTCTTTATCTAAAAGACTAGGAATGACATTTATCCAAACTAAGAAATCCTAGGTGGTTCCATGTACCCTGTATTATTCCTTCCTCTATAACGTGACTTGATCGAGTCCCTATATTCCGCATAATCCTCCCATGTCATATAGGAGTAATGGTTTTGTAGTCTATTAAATACTCCTTGTATTCATGCTCAATCAAGTGTGGAAGGAAGCCAATCCTAGGATACTTGTCACCCGAAGAGGCAGAAGTCACAGAATCATGTGGAGGTCGACGTGAGGAGGATGCAACTTGAGAACCTCGAGATGAAGAAGATGGTGCAGGAGCCACAGGAGGAGAAGCCATCTAAAGGGGTTGAGATGGATGTATGCAGGGTAATAATATGGAAATATGCCATATCCTAATCCAACACCAATCTACGAAGAGGTCTTGGTATATTCTTGTTGATTTCTCGGAAATACCCCATGAGTACCACTACTATAGCCATATCCGAGAGGGAAAACATCATATGAATCATTTTGCCCTTGAGATCCATATCCACTGAAGGGGCTTCAAATTGCCCTGCTAGCAAATATCGAATCTCCAACATCCATACTCAATGATCCCACTGAAGATATGAAATCTTCCAAGTGGTGTCATCCTAGACTTGTCCCCGAGGGTGGGATTACGGGTACGAGGGGTACAGACAGTAATCCATTTGCTCTGCAACTAGGTCTCGATTTGGACTTGGAATATATTGACCATGTATGTTTGTACAATAACCCGTATATTCTTGTCCAGACAATCCACCATGTACTCCTTCAAATCCAGATCTAGTATTATATGCACCCCCACCAGATGTTGCCCCTTCATCTTGCATGTAATCTTCTGCTGCAACAACACCTCCTCCACTACCACCTGATTTGGATTTCGATTTAGACCTGGAGGAGTAGTCACTGGAATCACTTTCCAACCCTCCAGCTAGGTTTGGATGTGTCCACGATCTAGCCATGTAATTTTTAACATTTTCCTCCATTTGTGAGGCAATCTGTGTATTTGATCCTCCTCCTATCTCATCGAATACGGGAGCGCCATTACCATCCATCCACTTCAAGACGTCTTCCTCATTGCCATCGTCATCTTTATTCTTGAATATATATGCAAGGTCGATGTGATCTATGTATTCTTGCTTATCGTGTCCTTCCCATGCATGTTTCGTTTTCAATTTGAGGTTGTAGTGGATAGACAAGATCATGTAGCTTCTGTACTCCCAAGGAATTTTGTCTTTTGGAGTGGATGAAGTTAAATGTGCTCCGATTTCTCTCATATCCTCCAGCGGACGCAGTCTGCGACAATACCTTCACAGCAACTTATCGTAAATTAGGTGCATCTAATCCATACATGATCCACCATATTCACCTACAAGGTACAAATTATTTTAGTCGTGCTAAATAAGTAATATTAGTATATTATACCATATAGAATAAATGCAAAACCGTATAATTAATTGATACTTTAAGATCATACATTAATACACACCTGGAAGAGTATTATTACGACTGTTGATCACAGTAATTCTTCCAAAAGAAGCCAAGGCATCCCCAAAGTATTTTATCTACATGATAGAATACACCATGTTCAATAATAAAATTAAGAAGAGAAGATATAAGAGATCAGAAAGATATGATATTGTATACCTCATTCATACAATTTGTTTGGACATCTCTTGACTTCACTAGTTTCTCCACCACAACTTGAAAGGCCGATAAGAGCTCAGGACGAGTGCCAAGGTTGTGCTTGTAGTGGTATTTTGGATTAAGATAATACGCTGAAAATAGACAAAAAAACTACTTAATGGTGATTGAATAGAGCTCAAAGTATTAGCTTAAAGAGCGTAATGTACAAAATGCATACCAACTTAGTGAAGAGGATGTAACAACATTTTCGACTAACATTTGTCGATGATGCCCAACCACACCTTATAACCTTTTCCTACATTTTCTTTCACTTTCTCCTTTATCACCCACATAGCTTCATATATCACATCCATGGTTGGTTTTTTGTCACCATCCATTATTCTCAAGACTGACACAACCAGCTGCATAATTTTTTATCGCTCGGGCAATGTCATCCCAAAAATTGACATTGTTGATCAAGGTTTCTGCCCTTCTTCCTTGATCGTTACTGTTGAGATGTTTATATCTCATCGTATTATATTTATATTTTATGTTTTGTTTTGGTATCACTTGTGTAATTAACCCATGGAATTTCTCCTATATAAGAGAGCCGTGGGATCTCTTTTAATATATGAATTATTTTTCTTCCAACATGGTATCGGAGCAACGGTCCTAGACCAGGGTTCCTGTATCCCACCCCCAAAATCCTAACCCTACACCTGCCACCCCCCTCTCTCGGCGCTGCCCACCAGCCCCTCCGGCACGCACACCAACCTCTCCGATGCCACCACCAGCCACTTCGGTGCCGTCCCCAGCCCCTCCGGCGCCTCTAGGGACCCCCGCCCCCACCCTCCCAACGCAGCAGCAGCAACCCCCCTTGCCGCTAGGGGCTGCACAACCCACCGAGGTTTCTCCACGCACTGCCATAAGCGTCGCCAGGCGCAGCCCGTCGATTCCATCAGTCAGTCCAGACTGTAGTAGCGCACACTAGGGCATTTTTCTTGGGCCGGAGATCTGCGTGACGTAGGGATGGTTTATGAGTCTACACATACAACCTACCCTTCCTACGATTCTGTAGACAACCTTATGTGATTTATCCCTCAGTCGTTCAGTGCTTTTGGCTCTTTTTCCACCATGTCAGAGAACAAGGGTGACATTTTCTACTCGTATGGTGCCTTCAAAGGCCCGGTCCCTATAATGAAGATGGATGGGACCAACTATGAGCTTTGGTCCATGCAGTTTCGTACCTTTATGCAGTGCCACAATAAGGAGCACATTTTGACTGATTCCGAGCCGACGAACAAGACTGGGGCGAATGCATCGTGGAAACAAGATGATGCCTACGCGCATATATGGCTCTCTGGGACACTGACAACGGAGATTGCTAATGATATTGTGCATCAGCCAACTGTGAAGGCTATGTGGGACATACTGGAGGACACATATGGGTAGTCGAAAAAAGAAAGCATTTTTCTTCAATTGCAGTTCGACATTTTCTCGACCAAACAGAATGGTCGACCCCTCCATGCATATTTCTCTCAACTACGGGGCATGTTTGAGGGTTTATACAGCTTCATGCCTATTACTACCAGCGTGGAACAACAGCAGGCATATCAGAATGCCACTATGACTGGAGTTTTCCCGTCATCCCTGACTCGGAGTACGATGCCCCTCGTACTTAACTTCTGACTGGCGAGACCATACCACAAATGAAGGAGGTCTACAAGTGGTTGAGCAGGATTACTATCACACCTGCATCCAGCCGCAATCGACGTCCTCGGCTATGGCTGGTTCTCATGGACGAGGCAATGCATCCCAGTTCCGTAGTCGTGGACCTCGTGGTAAAGGTGGAGGCTGTCAGCGTAGTCCATGTTATTATCGTCGTCGTCCTGGTCACTCAGAGGAGACATGATTTCACAAGCATGGCTTTCCGACGTCTGCATGTGTTGTTGAGCAGACTGAATCTTCACCTGCACCCACTACTGATGCACGTTGTGATGATCTTGTCTCGAGACTTTGAGAAATGGTGACCACTCCTGTGACTCAGACTGTAGGACCATCAGATGCAGCGGCCACCGCCGGAGCAATGCCCAATTCATCATGTATTTCATATGTGCTTACCAGTAGGAATAGTTTCGATGTGACAGATTGGATTATGGATTCTGGAGCATCTCATCACATGTGTGGAGATCAGACACAGTTTTCCTCGTACAAGACTATTCCTCCTAGGCGATCCGTGTTCATGGCCAATGGTGTTCGGCTACGCATTGTTGGCCAGGAAGAGATTGTTTTAGACCCTTCTTTACGTCTTCAGAATGTTTTACATGCTTCAGACTTTCAAATGAATCTTTTGTCTATTAGTCAGATTACAAAAGATTTACACTGCCATGCCATTTTTGTCCCCTCTTCTCTTATGTTTCAGGACATACTAACTGGCAGGATGATTATTCATGGCCGTGAGTAGAGAAGATTGTACAAACTTGCAATTCCATCATGTGTTGGGGTGTCCTCTATTCCCTCTGGATCTGTCTCGCCTTTTCTATGGCATCTTTGCTTTGGTCACCTTCCTCTTCAGAAGATGATACGTGTTCTCCCGCAAATATCTACTCGGACTACTTTGGACTGTGAAGCTTGTTATCTTGGGAAACACCATCGCTCCTCCTTTCCGAGTCGTCCCAGTCGTAATAGTAGTAGGTCCTTTGAGTTGATTCATTTTGACATTTGGGGTCCAAATCGTGTTCCTGATCATTAGGGGCATAGATTTTATATTGTTGCTGTGGATGATTATTCTAGACTTACTTGGGTTTTCTTGCTTAAACATAAGTCTGAAGCATGTGCTATAATTAAACCTTTCTTATTGAGTTTAACAACATCTTTTCTGCTAAAGTCAAATACATTCGTACCGACAATGCTTTTGAATTTTCTACTCTTCATTTGACAGAATTTCTCCAGTCTCTGGGTATAGTTCATCAGACTTCCTGCACTTATACATCACAACAAAACAGGGTTGCAAAACACAAACATCATCACCTCTTAGACATCACTAGGACCTTGTTGATTCACACTAGTACACTTCATTCATTCTGGGGGGATGCGGTCCTAACCGCTTGTTACATGGTAAATCGCATGCCATCCACTGTTCTTGGAGAGAAGAGTCCCTTCTCGATTGCGTTTCCCGAAAATGAACTCTTCATGCTTACACCTCGTGTTTTTGGATCGGTGGCTTTTGTCCATGACTTTACTCCTGGCTGTGACAAGCTCTCACCTAGAGCTGTCAAATGTATCTTTGTTGGTTATTCTCGTACCCAAAAAGGGCATAGATGTTTTGATCCTGTTGGGAGAAAATACTATGTGAGCGCTGATGTTACGTTTTCGAATCTATTATGTATTTCTCTCCTACATGTGACAGGTTGTCTAATACTGGATCCAGAGAGGATGTTGTGGTTCCTCCACCTCCATCTGCTCCATGTGATGTACCTCGGTATCCAACACCTCCAACACCATCCCCACCGCCACCTCCACCTCCTCCCAAAGAATCTACATTCTTACCCATGTTTATACTCGCAGGTCTTCTACTCGCCCCTCTATTCATGTGCCTACCACATCATCCACCATGCCTCAGGTATGTCAGGAACATATTATGTCTACTGATGGCACTGAAAATTTGAGTAATGAACAGGAAGAGTTAATTCCAGAGGACTGTGAGGTTGATGACCTGGAGATACGGATTGCTCTAAGGAAACCTCGTCACCAATGTGCCACTTATCAAATGGATGCACATGTTTCCTTGGATCATCTTTCAGAGGACTAAAAGAAGTTTATAGTGGGACTATCTATTGTTACTATCCCACAGACGTATCAGGAGGCGCTCCAGGATAGTAGGTGGCGCCTTGCTATGGAAGAAGAGATGGAAGCTCTGCGATCACGTGGCTCATGGAGCTTTGTCTCACCTCCACCAGGAGCATTTATTGTGAGATATAAATGGATATTCACGGTCAAGCAAAGGGTCGACGGTAGTGTCGATAGATTCAAAGCAAGGCTTGTGGCTCGGGGATTCATCCAAACCTATGGGGTGGATTATCAGGACACCTTCTCTCCAGTAGAAAGACGTTCGATACTACGCATTCTGCTATCTATTTCCATTTCCAGGGACTAGCCTCTGTATCAACTTGATGTCAAGAATGCCTTTCTCTATGGGGACCTCCAGGAGGAAGTATATATGCAACAACCACCAGGATTTGCTACTAAGGGGCAGTCTCAGAAGGTGTCCCAAGTTCACAAGGCGATTTATGGTCTGAAGCAGAGTCCGAGAGCTTGGTATCAAAAGTTATCTGAGTTGATAGAACAAAAGGGGTTTGTGCAGTCTATTGCGGACCTTTCACTGTTTGTATAGAGGACACCTAGAGTTACCATGGGTATTCTTGTTTATGTGGATGACATTGTCATTACAGGAGATGATGAGCAGGGTATTCTTACTGTCAAGGAGTTCCTTGGTCAGCAGTTTGTGACTATGGACCTTAGAAATCTTCGCTACTTTCTTGGATTAAAGTTCGTCAAGAATCAACGTAGACTCATGATTAATCAAAGGAAATTTATTTCTTTCGAAATCTTACTTTCATTTTGGATATCGTGGGGTATTTCTTGTTGGCCTTTTGTTTCAACTTTGGTAGAACGTGTTCTATTCTTGCGTGTTCTACCTTCATCTTCATTAGCCCTAGTTCTTAGTCTTATTCTTCTTTCACCTGAAGGATTTCCATTTTGGTGGATCTTCCTTTGTTGAAACAAGAACGTTCAAGAACGGTCTTGAAGGGAGCTTTTGATCCATTTCGTTACTTTTTTCTCCATTCTCTTGTTTACGGTGGTTACCATCCTCTTATTTGGGTGGTTACCATATTCGTTAATGTAACCTCCTTTTGCCATTTTCTTGGGTGGTGGTTATTTCCTATTAGCCACTTTTTATCTCCTACGTAATGGGGTGGTTTCTCTTTTCCATGCAACTACCTTCTCTCTCCCCCATTTCTCTCTTTTCTTACAACCATCTTATTCATGGTGGTTTCCGGAATGGTGGTTAGTGTCAATCTTTTAACCTCTTCGTACGTAAAAGGTTGGTTCCTCTTTCATGGCAACCACCTCCATTTCCACCTTTTTTCCCTTTTTCTTTAAACCTTCTTTTTTAAGGTCGTTTCCGGAAAATTAACCACCATTCATGGTGGTTTCCATCTTATTCTCCACTTGCCGTTGGAATTAAGAGATTCTTTATTTTAATATTCTTTTACTTTCTTCCAACGGATTCTGGAAAGTAATAACCACTTCCTCATTTGGTGGTTTCCGTGCGTCATTTTTCCTCATTTTAGTTATTGGATTTTATCCATTACTTTCCAACATTCAATTAGGTTGTGTTGGGAAAAATGAAAGATCTGTTTATTCCAATATCCCTAGGCTCTCTTATATAAGAGAGTAGCCTATGGGTAAATGATGAATCTACATTTCATCACCTTTATTCTATCATTTTGGCCTTAAAAACCCCAGCAAATGCATGTAAATAGCATCAATTTGTACATAATAGCATCCATTCTTTATTGTTTTTATTGTACATAAAATAAGGTTTTTAATGCCAAAATTATAGAATGAAGAGAAGAAAAGAAAAAGGAATAAAATATTACAAATATTTTATTACCCAAACCCCGAGACCAAGGCCAGCATGGAATTGGTTGACAAGGAATAAAGTAGGGGGAGATAAGGGCCAATTATACAATAAATACCTCATTTATTCATGCATTTATTTATGCATTTTTGACACCTATTTTATACATAATTATTTATTCATCAAATAAAGAAGCTTTATTCATGAAAGTTGTAGATAATTCTGTAAATAAAATTACAAAATTGAGTTTGTGCAAAAATAATACTTAGTGCACATTTTATACACAAAATAAAAAGCAAGAATCTCAACTTCACAGACCCATATCTTGCAAATAAAAACTCCAAATCACCCAAACTCACCTTTAATTGTATATAGCATTCCAAGAACTTATTTATAAAATTGATTTCATAATTTTTGGAGTCCATCTGTGGAAGTTAGGTTTTTGGCCCACCTTGTATATAGGACTGATTAAAGTATTCATTTTATTCAATATTCATTATTTTTATAAATTTATATTTTTAGAATCTTGTTAATAATGTATATAATACATGTACATATTAAAAGTTCAAGAAAATCAAAAAGAATTTGTAAAATAAAATAAGTCTATGAGCCACATAGACAAAATACCAATGCTACCTATATGTATATAAATAAAAAGGGATTTTATTCTTTTATTCTTTATTCATCTATATTTTTATCATAATGTATATAGTATGTATAACTTATTAAAAATACAAATTCAAAATAAAAACAAATAAAATTCATTAAATAAATAAAATGTATATAATATATAGGTAAAATACCTATAAGTATACCTACATATACATATACCTATTTATTTAAAAATGTAAATAAACTCATAAAAATCAAATAAAAATATATTTATACTCACAAAAATAAGTTATAAATTTATAAAATAAGAAAATAAAATGATAAAATAAAATAAACAAAACAAAAATAAATATATATAAATATACTTATAAAAACATTATTTTAATAAAACCGTAATAAAATACTTCAAAAAAATAAATAAAAATCATAAATAAATACTACATTAATTTATAAACATTTTTTATTTTATACAAAAAATCTAATTAATTCATTTATTATGTTAAATAAATGGGTCAAGATCGGTCTGATGTGGACCAATCAGGGGCCAGGGAAAGTTGACCTTCGGTCAACTCCCCCCTGCGCCTCTGACTCCCGTCAGGCCCATCTTGTCCCCGATTTTCATCCTTTTTTCATGGACATCTCGTCCACCCATCGCACTCGAATCCTTCATGAAAGATCTTCCCTGTTCATCCTAGATTCTCGCCTAGAGCTCAGATCCCTTGTACATAGCATGGATTTGTTGATTTTAGCCAGTCAATAAAGGTTTCCAGGGATGTCTATAAATAAGTTCTTCTTCCTCCTTGGCCGAATTTGGCCAATTTTATTCCTCCCAATAAGCTTGAATCAGCTCCTGGTGTAGCCCTCGTGATAGGAGGCGCTTCCCAGCACCTCGGTTCGACCCATGGAGGAGGAAAGTTTTGTCGCGGCGGTGCCCCAGCGGTCGCCCTGCTCCCTGGAGGCCCCCAGGTATAAGAGCTGCGCCTTTTACATTTCTTATTTAAATTTCATTGCTGCATTTCGTTTCTGCATTTTAAATAGTGTTTAGTTGTTAGGATTAGCGTAGATTTGGTAACCCGTAGTTCGCCGGAGCTACGCTCCAGCGAACGAATTCATAGTGCCCTCCACGTGTTCCGACCACCCTCTCACCTCCATCTTCTTCCCCTTCCATTTCCCCACGTCCCAGGCAGTCCCATTCACCCAGATCCTCCTCAGATCTGGAGATCTGATCTCTTCCTCCGCCGTTCACCGGAGATCGCCGCCCCGCACCCCCTTTCGCTCATTTTGACCCAAATAAGGCCCCCAGCCCCTTGTCTTTATGCCCTGAGCTTTCTTGCAGGTGCTGGAGGTCAAAGGACCCCCGTTGGGGTCGATTTGATTCTTCTGCAGTTACCTAGGGCCCTCATCCTTCATCGACCTCGCTGGACCACTCCGGTGAGCCTCCGGCTCCCCTCAGCGCTCTAGTCGACAGAGCAAGGCCCCAGGAAGCTTTTTGGAACATCAGATGCCCGAGGGAGCGCCGGAAGAGCGAGAAGCACCGGATCGAAGGTCGGGGAAGGGGGAGTTCTTCCCTGTTCTTCGAGCCTTTATCTTCACCGTCCGATCGCGGTCCCAGCCCAGATCAGAAGCGAGCCGTCCGATGAAGTGAAGTTACGACCGTCAGATCACGCAAGTGATCTAATCTCAACTCTTCATCGGCTAAGCGTCATCGGGCGAGGAGGTGGCGACACGTGTCAAGTGAAGAAAGCCCAGCCGTTGGATCGCGCGCCTTTAAGGGTAAATTTCACATGTACCCCCGCTGTTTGTTTTATTTAATTTTTGATATTGTAAATTATATAGCACGTTGTAAATAAAAAATGTAAATTTTGCTGAAAGGACCCTGAGTTTATTAGAATTACAATTAGGTCCTTCCGCGCCTCATGTGTAGTCCCACGTGAGGCACGTGAAATTTGCTTGAATACCCTGGCGATTTTTGTATATTGTAAATTAGTCCCAAAAATATAAATAAATGTTTATTTCTGTAGAATTTTTGCACTGATGCCCCTGGAATGTATTTTATTTGCAAAAATTCCCCTGCCAGGCTGTTTATTTTTGTGTCTTTTATCTATTTATTTAAAATACCTAGGATGCTTCTAAAATTCCACAAAAATTAGGTTAAATGCTTCATGCCCTGTATTTTCATGCCTATATTTTATTTTGCATTTTTTCGCATTTTTCCTAATTATTAAAAATGAAAAAGAAGCCCTTTTTGTACTGTTTAAATTAAAAAATTACAAAAAATTATAAAATGTTTTTAAAAAATTACAAAAAAATTATATATGGTATATTAATATACAAATTGAGTCCAGAAATTGAAAAACCCTAAAAATATGAAAAAGAAAAATAAAAAAAATCTTTTTTATGCTCCAAAATCCAACAAAAAAATATAAAAATCCTTGAAACATCCCAAAAATATATTTTTCTCTTCCATAATTATCTATATATTATTATTAATGTATTAAAATTAATTTGGGTAATTTTGGAATTTATTGTATATTTTTAAAACCCAAATTATAATCAGCTATTTAATTAGTCCTATATTAGGGACATTTTTTTGAAATTAAAAATACATAAAAATTAGAAGTACTCCAGAATAATAACAAAAAAAAATAGAAAAATATTAAAAAGCTAAAAAAATTATATCTATAGATATTTTAAGTATTTATATCTATATATATATATCTATGATATTATTCCTCTCTCTCTCTCTTCTTATATATATATCTCTTTATATATATATACATATTTATATTCTATAATTAAAAATATTAAAAGAAAATAAAAAAATATAAAAGAATATATAAAAACAAAATAAAAATTATAAAAAACAAAAATTAAAAAAATATAAAATCCATAACCCACAAAAATAATAAATGGACATGAACAATGGATTGAATAAATGATACATCACACACCTTCCATTCGCCCCCAGTCGCTGAGTAATCCACACAAGGCGGGATCACAATGTCGCTGAGTCGACCACTCAACAGATCCCAAATCGATTAAATGGCACCGTTGCCGGGGAGACAATGGATTTTGTATGATTTTGTGAGCCTATTTGTTCATTTATTCACTTATTTGCTCATGTCCATCATTTATTTATTTGTGTGATTTTTATTTTTTATTTTACTTTATTTGATTGATTGCTATGACCATTTCTTTCCTTTGTCTTTGATGCGAGGGACCGCCAAGCGAAGGAGGACCTCCTAGGAGGACCTATGCACCCGAGCATGGTGGAGTTGGCTCTTATATGCCAAGCCAACAAGAGAGAGCATCCATGACAGAAGAAGGAGAATTTTTGAAGACAGTCTCTATTTTTATGCATCTTATTTTATTTTATTTTATTATGTATGTGAGAGAGTGACGCTTGAATTTTGTAATAATACAGGACTCTCACAGGTACACTCCGACTACCGAGGTCCAGTGCCCGAGGGATTGTTCCCTTGGGGGCCTCGATGATTTTGACTCTTTTTCTTTTCTTTATTTTATTTTTATTATTTTGTGTGAATGAGCCTTAGCTTAGGATTTGCTTGCTCGTAGTGTTAGGTCCAAACACCCTAATAAACTTGCATGTACCTATAGTTCGCTTTGGACCTAGATCAAACTCTAAACAATCGCTCATTTGTCTCTTAGCCTTTGTGCCATAGCGAGCCCCGCAAAGCGCTTTCTCCTAAACTCAAGTGTATTGAGCAGAGGAGGGGTGAGCCAAGACCGGACTTTTTGAGGCTAAACATGAATGAGCGACTTGTGGTGCTTCACGATAATAGCATTTTCTGAACCTAGGGCGATTTCTTTGGTTTGCATTTGCATATAGCATAGGTTTCAAATTCTGTTTTGCACCCCGCATGGAGAGAGCTGGGAGGCACTGTAAGTCTTCTTACTTAGCATGCATCATCGATTCCCGACTTGCATGGCTTTTCCGATCTTCTCCCTCTGATTTTTCCAACCTAGGAGGCTTAATGGAAATTGGAACCTCGATAGGCACATGCATTGAAAATACCCAAAAAAGTCATAACCTAAATAAAATTAAGACTGTTAACTCTATTGGACCTAAAAATAAAACATAATGGCCTTCCTTGTCTTGGGGAGAGGAACCCCCTCATTGTATGCGTTTTAGATTGCTCAAGTACACACTAAGGAGTAGAGCCCAAATCCCATCCCAAGCCTCTTAGTGTTTGTACAATTTTTGTGATTCTCACCTAACTCTAAAAACAAAAAGATAAATGATCGTCACCCGACGGTCTTCACTGTGTTGAGTAGGAGAATTGGGGGTTTTGCCTTGTGTCTTGATTGTGACTTGGAGTCCATTATGCTTTTCATTACTAGAGTAGTCGGTCCCGTCTGTGTGAGTCATGCATTTTTCATCTTCGAGTCTCTCTATCTCCCTTATACATATCTCTCTTCATCTGCAGTAAGTCGTGATATTGGTGCTTGAGTTCAATCAGTCTTCGCCAAGGCCTTTGTTTCCCTCTTCTTCATCACTTTCCTCGTATTCTCCGTATCATACCCATTCTCCGGTTCGGGGAGAGCACTCTCTTCGGACCACAATTTTGACGGTGTTCCCGCCTTGTGTGGAACACCCAATTTTGTCTATATCCCGATCTTCTCTCCCGCCCTCCTCGTTCCCTTTGCATCACCCTTCTACCACCCACGATATTGGCACGCCCGCTCAATCAGCTTCTCCAACCTATTGTGTATCCTTCTTATCCATCTTCCTCGTGTACCCTGTATCATCTCTCCCTTTACCCGGGAATGCTGTGCATCTTGACGAGGCCCGCATCGAGGATTGTCTATACAGATTATTTGTGTAAGTCGGGCATGATGTTGAGAAGGCTAAGACTGATGTGATGGATTTGTCTTTGATACATGCATATGGGTTTCTTGAGGATTTTTGTTGATGCATAGATCATAGGTGTGATGCATTATTGAGGAATTTTAGTTCTCGCACACCGGATTAAGGATGTGATATGATGCGCAGATTCGATGAATATTTCATGAGTATTGATTGATCTATCTATCTTGAGGTTCCACCCATCTTGATTTAGAGGATTGACTGATTATTCTAATTTGGACTTCCCGATAAAGGTGTGCAGACCCTGCATGATCTCTCATCCTCCTTATTGATCCATCCTTGATCTCCTGACTCTTTGATCCACCTATGGCACTTTGAGGATTCCTGACTATTCTTCGTGCCATCTCAGCTGACTGGATTAACCCAAGGGATGTTTGGTGAATGACATGATTATTTGCTCCCTTGCCTGATCTTATGCCCTCCAAATGATTGAATGATTTCTTGCTTTTGAGGACCTGAGATGACTTGCCAGCATTCCCACGATCTACATTGATATAGCTCGCATTCCTCCTCGAGGACTATCTGCGGGAGAATGCGGTAATTTCTACGACTGCGGTTTCATTCACTGCTTGGGTCGCCACTGTGATGGGACCCGAAACCGAGTCAGATGATATGCTTGATTGGCCTTCCCCTGTGATTGTGTACCTGACCTGTCAGTACACGAGGCCAATGTTCTGGACTCATCTGAGTCTGCTCTCCTTGACGGTCCTCGCAAGGCAGAGCTCCACTTTTCTGATTATTCCACGCCTAGTTCATAGCTCTCCGTGGGTTATCTGTGAGAGGCTATGACACAGTATAGCGATGATGGTCTCTTCTGTTGGTAGCCGATTTGTCGACTACTGAGACTACTTTGTGGGTCCGTCTGACGGATCCGGATCCTTTGAGCCTTCTTCTCTCCTTGACAACCCTCGCAAGGTTGAGACACATTCTGAATATTCACTGCTTAGTTCACAGTGCTCTTCGAGGACTATCTGCGAGAGACTGCGACATTCTCGTTACGCTCGATTCCCACTGCTACTGTGTCTCCGATCTGCGGAGCACGGAACCGAGTCGTTTGATATACATGATTTTTAGTCCCATCTTGAGTTGCGTATCCGATCTGCGGATCATGGGACTCGTCTGATTAGACTCCTTTGAGTCTGCTCACCTTGATGGTCCTTGCAGGGTTGAGCATCTGATATCTGCTATTTTCATGCCTAGCTTGTAGCCCGTACCCCGAGGGTTACCTGCGGGACGCTGCCACACTTTCTTGATTTGACGATCTCTTCTGCTGGTAGCCGATCTGTCGCCTACCGAGACCGTCTCTATGATCCGTCTGATGGATCAGGCTCCTTTGAGCCCGCTCTCCTTGATGACCCTCGCAAGGGTGAGCTTCTGTTCTGATTATTCATTGACTAGCATGTACTACTCCCCGAGGGTTATATGCAGGAGGGTACATCATTTTCTAGGTACTCGGCTTCATTTCTGGTGTCTCCTATCTGTTGGAGCACGAAGCCGAGTCTTCTGCCTTGTGTACTCGGTCTCCTCCCTGGTTGTGTCTCCTGTCTGTCGGAGCACGGAGCCCCGTCTCTGCTTATTCTCTGATTCCGCTCTTCTTGAGGACCCTCGCAAGAGTGAGCCACATATTGTGTTGTTCGGTGTATTCTTGTGACTTTCTGATTATATCACCATCGTGCATCACATAGTCTCATATGCTTTATTTCCGATCTATCTGAGACTCTGATTGACCAGAGGAGTCTGTACTGCTCTTTCTTCCTCTCGGTCTTACGGTATTGGCTCCGTTCCCTCATGCTGACCTTCTGAGCCGATTGACTGCTTCATGCTACCGGACCAGATTTCTATCCTTTTAACCTGTTGTCCCCGGCAGCTGACACCCACTTGATTGCAGATTCAGGTGTATTTTCACCTTCTGACTGCGTCCTCATTCTCACAGGGAGACGACGATGAGAGTACGGTATTCGCTTACCAGATACCGTCCTGTACTTCACCAGTTTTTCACAGCTTGTATATATGTGTGTCTTTTTCATTCTTTCTCCCGTATGTTCTTGTGTGCCCCAGATCTATCGCCATATCTTTGTGTCTACACTTAGGACGTACCTTGTCCTAAGTATTGGGGGGTCCACACCGAGTTGTTCTTTCCTTGCACATTTTCATCACTCCTGTTCTTGCTTATACTTGGGGAAATCTCACCCTAAGTATAGGGGGAGTGATGCGTATATTCTACACGATCTTTTCATCTTTCTGTATATATCTCTTCTTTTCTTCTTTTCTTCTTTTCCTTTTCCATCTTCTGTATCTAAATAAAAGGTGTCGCCCCTTTGTGTCAGTTTTCTGTACTTAGGTCGTACTTTGTCCTAAGTATAGGGGGGTGCACCCCTGATTTGTTAAAATTCTTTAATCTTTTTATTACCACCCTTGACCCTCCCTGCTTTGTGTACAGTCTTCTATACTTAGGATTACTTGATCCTAAGTATAGGGGGGACGGTCAACTTCTATTTCCTTCATTTCTTATTTATGTATTCTTTAGACTTGTCTATACTCAGTACGAGTTATGTCTTCTCTTTTCTTTTCGATCTATGAGGACATAGCTCAAGCTAAGTATAGGGGGGTCGCATATACTATGTATATACTTTAGCCATAACTTGTACTTTCGTATTCTCTTAATAATATGGCTAATAATTCTTTAAATTCTTTAAAAATCCTTAATAAAAAGATGGGATTATTCCTCAAAATTCTTTTTGTATATACTGATTAATAAATCAGGTGAAATTGTTTTTTGCAAAATATTTGGAAAATAGTTTGAAAATCTTCATGAACATTTATTGAAAACTATTTTGAAAACGTTCTGTTACATGTTTTCAACCTTTGTAAAAATGTGTGGTTTGTAAAAATGTATTTTCTTTGTGTGAAATAAAATATTTCAAAAATGATTTGCAAATGGTTTGAAAAATGGTTGCAAAAATAATTTGAAAAATCTATCTATATTGTTTTGAAAAACCTTTGCAAAATGATTTTCAAATGTGTGTACATGTTTGTAAAAATGTTTGTAAAAAAATTATTTTGGACTATAGTTTCAAAAATTGTTTGAAAAACTTGTGTCAAATAAGTTTGAGGAATAGATACATCTAATAATAATAATAATAATAAATAAAAAAATTAATTAACAAAATTCTTTAATAAATGTACATATATACCTATAAATAAAAACTAAATTGTAAATTCTTAATTCTTGTAAAATAAAGCGGCACACCCGTATAAATAGTTGTACATATTTTATACGTTGAGTGCCAAAATTATTTTATTTGCAAAAATTCTTTGTGTAAAATTCTTCTCTTTGTTTTCAAATTCTTTGAAAAAAAATTGCATTATTCGTTGCATATTTGTAAATAGCATTTGCATTGCATTCATCTTCTTTGATTGAGCTTGATAATTGAACTAGTCCAATAAAGTCGAAGATTGGAGCTTGGTTGGACCTTACTGCACCTAACTTCTCTGGAACCTTACGGAAACTAGGCTTAGGGTACTTCAGGTCTATTCAGACTTAATTCTTTGAGAAATCAGGGCAGGGTTCAAGTCACCTCAGTGGGCTAACTAGAACTTTTCGAAACACGCATATGACTCTTGCCGACCGTGACCTAACTTGGACACTTGCACCTTTCACTTGGCTCAACTCAGTTGGAGTGGTGAGGGGGTTGGATTTTCCAGTCTGAGACATACACGGGTGGAAACATTCGTCCTCGTCTAGGGAGGGAAGTGCACCCCAACTTGGTCCAATAGCCATGAGGTCTAAAGACAGGAAATTGTCGGTTACAATAAAGCTTCAAAAGAGGGATAGTCTTCTGGCTCAAGAGGAAAAACTCCTTATGTAAATGCTGTGTAAATAGTATGTTGGAAAAAAAAGAAAAAAATGAAACTCCAAAAAAGTGCACAGGCTTGTAAAAAAAATGCTTGCCGGAGTATGTGTATATGTTGTAAAGAAAATAAGCAAGCTTGAGCATCAAAGTTATACCATGTGAGCCTGCAGCTGGATGACTTGACTACACTGGTCAGGCATCCCAGGATAGGTAGTTACACTGGCTACCGTCCATTCTTTTCTCTACCCCCTCTTCTTGAGTTGGATGCCACTTGAACTTAGAAGGGAATACCCTGCTCCTCGCGGAAAGAGCTGTTGGATTGGGGAATCATTGGGTTGTCATTCTGGAGAAGTCAGTTCCTTTATCATTTCAGTTGGGGAGAGCCACTACCAGTTACACTGTACAAGTCAGCTTCATAGTTATAAGGGTTTGCGTATGATGTAGACCAGTTCTGACCAGGCTATTGAGGTGGGATGAACCGAGTTCTGTGACTATCGAAGGCTGTTGTATTTTAGATCTGGTTCCCGACTAGATTCCACACACATCTACACCCAAGGTCTGACAGGAGCTCCAAATTCAGATTTCGTAAAGACATGCATTGAACTGAAAGCACCCCTATTCACTCTATCTTTCTCTAATTCTCCTTTTTCTTTTCTTTATTCTTTTTGTACTTATTGCATAAGTGTTTGCTAGGGACTAGCAAAGGCAAGTATAGGGGGATGATGAATCTACATTTCATCACCTTTATTCTATCATTTTGGCCTTAAAAACCCCAGCAAATGCATGTAAATAGCATCAATTTGTACATAATAGCATCCATTCGTTATTGTTTTTATTGTACATAAAATAAGGTTTTTAATGCCAAAATTATAGAATAAAGAGAAGAAAAGAAAAAGTAATAAAATATTGCAAATATTTTATGACCCAAACCCCGAGACCAAGGCCAGCATGGAATTGGTCGACAAGGAATAAAGTAGGGGGAGATAAGGGCCAATTATACAATAAATACCTCATTTATTCATGCATTTATTTATGCATTTTTGACACCTATTTTATACATAATTATTTATTCATCAAATAAAGAAACTTTGTTCATGAAAGTTGTAGATAATAATTTAAATAAAATTACAAAATTGAGTTTGTGCAAAAATAATACTCAGTGCACATTTTATACACAAAATAAAAAGCAAGAATCTCAAATTCACAGACCCATATCTTGCAAATAAAAACTCCAAATCACCCAAACTCACCTTTAATTGTATATAGCATTCCAAGAACTATTTTATAAAATTGATTTCATAATTTTTGGAGTCCATCTGTGGAAGATAGGTTTTTGGCCCACCTTGTATATAGGACTGATTAAAGTATTCATTTTATTCAATATTCATTATTTTTATAAATTTATATTTTTAGAATCTTGTTAATAATGTATATAATACATGTACATATTAAAAGTTCAAGAAAACCAAAAAGAATTTGTAAAATAAAATAAGTCTATGAGCCACATAGACAAAATACCTATGATACCTATATGTATATAAATAAAAAGGGATTTTATTCTTTTATTCTTTATTCATCTATATTTTTATCATAATGTATATAGTATGTATAAGTTATTAAAAATACAAATTCAAAATAAAAACAAATAAAATTCATTAAATAAATAAAATGTATATAATATATAGGTTAAATACCTATAAGTATACCTACATATACATATACCTATTTATTTAAAAATGTAAATAAACTCATAAAAATCTAATAAAAATATATTTATACTCACAAAAATAAGTTATAAATTTATTAAATAAGAAAATAAAATGATAAAATAAAATAAACAAAAATAAATAAATATATATAAATATACTTATAAAAACAATATTTTAATAAAACCGTAATAAAATACTTCAAAAAAATAAAAATCATAAATAAATACTACATTAATTTAGAAACATTTTTTATTTTATACAAAAAATCTAATTAATTCATTTATTATGTTAAATAAATGGGTCAAGATTGGTCCGATGTGGACCAATCAGGGGCCTGGGAAAGTTGACCTCCGGTCAACTCCCCCCTGCGCCTCTGACTCCTGTCAGGCCCATCTTGTCCCCGATTTTCATCCTTTTTTCATGGACGTCTCGTCCACCCATCGCACTCGAATCCTTCATGAAAGATCTTCCCTGTTCATCCTAGATTCTCGCCGAGAGCTCGGATCCCTTGTACATAGCATGGATTTCTTAATTTTAGCCAGTCACTAAAGGTCTCCAGGGATGTCTATAAATAAGTTCTTCTTCCTCCTTGGCCGAATTTGGCCAATTTTATTCCTCCCAATAAGCTTGAATCAGCTCCTGGTGTAGCCCTTGTGATAGGAGGCGCTTCCCAGCACCTCGATTCGGCCCATGGAGGAGGAAAGTTTTGTCGCGGCGGCGCCCCGGCAGTCGCCCTGCTCCCTAGTGGCCCCCAGGTATAAGAGCTGTGTCTTTTACATTTCTTAGTTAGATTTCATTCCTGCATTTCGTTTCTGCATTTTAAATAGTGTTTAGTTGTTAGGATTAGCGTAGATTTGGTAACCCGTAGTTCGCCGGAGCTACGCTCCAGCGAACGAATTCACAATGCCCTCCACGTGTTCCGACCACCCTCTCACCTCCATCTTCTTCCCCTTCCATTTCCCCACGTCCCAGGCAGTCCCATTAACCCAGATCCTCCTCAGATCTAGAGATCTGATCTCTTCCTCCGTCGTTCGCTGGAGATCGCCGCCCCGCACCCCCTTTAGCTCATTTTGACCCAAATAAGGCCCCCAACCCCTTGTCTTTGTGCCCTGAGTGTTCTTGCAGGTGCTGGAGGCCAAAGGACCCCCATTGGGGTCGATTTGATTCTTCTGCAGGTACCTGGGGCCCTCATCCTTCATCAACCTCGCTGGACAACTCCGGTGAGCCTCCGGCTCCCCTGAGCACTCCAGTCGACAGAGCAAGGCCCCAGGAAGCTTTTTGGAACATTAGATGCCCGAGGGAGCGCCGGACGAGCGAGCAGCACCGGATCGAAGGTCGGGAAGGGGGAGTTCTTCCCTGTTCTTTGAGCCTTCGTCTTCACCGTCCGATCGCGGTCCCAGCCCAGATCAGAAGCGAGCCGTCCGATGAAGTGAAGTTACGACCGTCAGATCACGCGAGTGATCTAATCTCAGCCCTTCATCGGCGAAGCGTCATCGGGCGAGGAGGTGGCGACGCGTGTCAAGTGAAGAAAGCCCAGCCGTTGGATCACGCGCCTTTAGGGGTAAATTTCACATGTACCCCCGCTGTTTGTTTTATTTAATTTTTGATATTGTAAATTATATAGCACGTTGTAAATAAAATGTAAATTTTGCTGAAAGGCCCCTGAGTTTATTAGAATTACAATTAGATACTTCCGCGCCTCACGTGTAGTCCCACGTGAGGTGCGTGAAATTTGCATGAATACCCTGGTGATTTTTGTATATTGTAAATCAGTCCCAAAAATATAAATAAATGTTTATTTCTGTAGAATTTTTGCACTGATGCCCCTGGAATGTATTTTATTTGCAAAAATGCCCCTACCAGGCTGTTTATTTGTGTGTCTTTTATCTATTTATTAAAAATACCTAGGATGCTTCTAAAATTCCAAAAAAATTAGGTTAAATGCTTCATGCCCTGTATTTTCACGCCTATATTTTATTTTGAATTTTTTCTCATTTTTCCTAATTATTAAAAATGAAAAAGAAGCCCTTTTTGTACTGTTTAAATTAAAAAAATACAAAAAAATTATAAAATATTTTTGAAAAATTACAAAAAAATTATATATGGTATATTAATATATAAATTGAGTTCAGAAATTGAAAAACCCTAAAAATATGAAAAAGAAAAACAAAAAAATCAGAAAGCTCCAAAATCCAACAAAAAATAGAAAAATCCTTGAAAAATCCCAAAAGTATTTTTTCTCTTCCATAATTACCTATATATTTTTATTAATGTATTAAAATTAATTTGGGTAATTTCGTAGGTTATTGTATATTTTTAAAACACAAATTATAATCGGCTATTTAATTAGTCCTATATTAGGGACATTTTTTTGAAATTAAAAATACATAAAAATTAGAAATACTCCAAAAAATAACAAAAAATTAGAAAAATATTAAAAAGCTAAAAAAATTATATCCAAAGATATTTTAAGTATTTATATATATATCTCTCTGATATTATTCCTCTCTCTCTTCTTATATATATATATATCTCTTCATATATATACATATTTATATTCTATAATTAAAAATATTAAAAGAAAATAAAAAAATATAAAAGAATATACAAAAACAAAATAAAAATTATAAAAACAAAAATAAAAAAATATAAAATCGAAAACCCACAAAAACAATAAATGGACATGAACAATGGATTGGATAAATGATACATCACACACATTCCATTCGCCTCCCAGTGTTCGACCTCTACCTGTACTTACACCTATACACATTTACATGTAGAGTTATAATAAATTTTAACTCCACATTTTTGGATATTCATTGCATATATTTATTGTTGGTTAATTGTTGATCGATTTGGGATCTGTTGAGCAGTCGACTCAACGACATTGTGATCTCGCCTTGTGTGGATTACTCTTGACCCTTGTCAGATCCCTTTCATCAGTAAATTACATAAATCATACGACTGAAAATAAAAATAACAGAGAGATACAAAGGAAACTAATATATATGTTAACACTCCCCCTCAAGATGGAGCATAGATATCAATCATGCTCAGCTTGGACGCACACTTCTAGAATGGGCCTCGTAGTAATGCCTTGGTGAATATATCTGCAGTTTGATTTTCTGAAGTAATATGAGATGTAGCAATGAACCCCTTCTGAATCATGTCACGTATGAAGTGACAGTCGACCTCAATGTGCTTGGTTCGCTCATGGAATGCTGGATTGTTTGCAATGAACATGGCTGCCTGATTGTCACATTCTAAGTTCATAGGAAGTGGTGCATCTATACATAGATCTGTAAGCACAACCTTTACCCACATCATTGCTGTGCTAGCGTGGGCCATAGCCCTATATTCATATTCAACACTAGACCTGGCTACCAATGCCAGTTTCTTGCTCCTCCACGAGATTAGAGAATCTCCATCATAGACTGCAAACCCAGGGGTGGACTTCCTGTCCTTGGGACAACCTGCATAGTCCGCATCTGCACATGCTGAGATAGAAATCCCCTTGCCTTTCTTGAATAACAAACCTGCACCTGGAGATGATTTGAGGTACCTGAGTATCATATGTATAGCATCCATATGGACCTGACATGGTTGCTCCATGAACTGGTTCACACGACTCACTGCAAAGGATATATCGGGCCTAGTGATCGTGACATACAACAGTTTGCTTACCAGTTCTCTGTATCTTCTTCCGTCCACCTCCTCTGTATCATCATCATATAGCTTCATGCTAGGGTCCATTAGTGTTGTAGTAGGCCGGCACCCAAGCATACCTATTTCACACAACATGTCCGTAACATATTTTCTCTGCGACATTACTAGCCCATACGGATTTTCGGCAAATTCAAGCCCCAGAAAATATCTAAGGACTCCAAGATCCTTAGTGACAAATTCACTACCCAGCTTTTCTTTTGCCTGCTTTATTACTTGTTCATCATCTCCTGTAATCAAGATGTCATCTACATAAACCATAATTGCAATAATACCTCTTGAAGTCTTCTGTACAAACAAGGAATGATCGGCATTAGAGAGTTTGTATCCTTGTTTTTCGAAGAGGTCTGAAATCTTCTGAAACCATGCTCTGGGGCTCTGCTTAAGGCCATAGATAGCCTTATGAAGTCTGCACACCTTAGAACACTCCCCCTCAACAACAAAACCGGGAGGCTGTTGCATGTAGACTTCCTCCTTTAGGTCTCCATATAAGAACACATTCTTCATATCCAACTGATATAACGACCACTCTCGACTAACCGCAACTGACAGCAAGATCCGTAGGGTAGAATGACGGGCTACTGGCGAGAAAGTATCAAGATAATCGACCCCGTTTGTCTGTGTAAAGCCACGTGCAACCAGGCGGGACTTGTATCTGTCAATACTGCCATCTGCATTCTGCTTGACTGTAAATACCCACTTGCAGCTCACTGGGGTCACATCTGCAGGTATAGGAACTAGAATCCAAGTTCCTCTAGATTGAAGTGTCGCCATTTCTTCCTCCATTGCTAGTAGACACTATCTAGTATCCTTCAAAGCATCTTCATAATTCCGTGGAATATCTACAGCTGACAAGGCAACCACAAAGTTCCTGAAATCCCCAGATAGTCGCTCAAATGACACAGAAGCTGCTAAAGGATATTTAGCACCGCCCCTCTTCGATTTGCGTATAGCAATAGGAACAACTAAATCGGTTGTGTCCTCATCTGGCCTCTACAACATCTCCTGCTCAGAAATATCATTAGATCCATCAAGAGTAATATCTTCAGTACATACCTTAGGAGAGCTAGGAGATGAGTCATGACCATGAGCTGGAGTAGGCATGCGGGTATAATGAAATGGTAGTGGTGAAACATGGATAGTACTTGGAGGTGCGGATGATGGTAAAGGAGCTGGTGGTGGTGGTGGTTGTACTGGTGGTGGTGGTGTCATATAGATGGCATCGGTAGGAAATGGAGGTAGATGCTGATCACCTGAAGATGAAAAATACATTACGGATTCAAAGAATGTAACAACTGCACTAACAATATACCACCTATGCAATGGATCAAAACATTTGTACCCCTTTTGAGTTCTGGAGTACCCAACAAACACACACTTGACAACCCTAGGAGAGAGCTTGTCAGTACCGAGAGACAACTGGTCGACAAAGGCAACTGAGCCAAATACACGAGGAGTAAGGGAAAACAGATCCTTACCAAGAAAGATAAGGGAGAAAGGAATCTGTTCACCCAGAACAGAGGACGGCATGCGATTAATTAGGTAGCATGCTGTGAGAACTGCGTCACCCCAGTAAGAATAAGGAGCATGACTCTGTATAAGAAGTGATCTTGTGACATCTAGTAGGTGACGATGTTTCCGTTCAACAATCCCATTTTGTTGAGAGGTATAAGCACAGGATGTTTGATGGATAATCCCTTTGGATGAGTAGTAATTGGTTAGGACATGAGTACACAATTCTAGGGCATTATCACTTCTCACAATTTTAACAGATGGGGAGAAAACATTACGAATTTCATTAAGAAAATGGATAATAACATTCCCTGCTTCAGATTTATTTTTCAAAAAAAATACCCATGACACACGAGAGAAGTCATCCACAATAACTATATAAAATATGTGTCCCTGATGATCAGGTACACGACTCGGACCCCAGATATCAATATGAAATAACTCAAACTTGGAGGTACTACTCCGACCTGGATAACTGGGAAAGGTAGACCGGTGATGCTTTCCCAACTGACATGCCTTACATTGGATGGATGTGTGAGGCAGACCCTGGGGTAACTCATGATGTAACTTCTGAAGCAGTAGATGTCCAAAGCGCAGATGCCACAGCAGAGGAGATACGGGTCTAGTAGGTAGGGATGAGGTTCCAGCAAAAGGAGTATGATTGAGGCGATAGAGGCCTCCTTGCTCATAGCCACGACCAATCACATTGCCCGTAAGGATGTCCTGAAAAACAAGAGAAGATGGATCAAAAATTGCCCTACATTGTAAATCTTTTGTAATCTGACTGATTGATAGTAAATTCATAGAAAAATCAGGCGCATGTAACGCATTTTTAAGCTGCATAGAAGATGTCAGTCTAATCTCCCCCTGACCAGTAATTGGGGAATGTGTACCATTGGCAATGACCACTGTTCGGCCTGGAGGAATATGAGAATATCCTGTAAGTAAACTCTGATCGCCAGATAGATGACGTGTAGCACCCGAGTCCATAATCAAAGGTAATGTATCTGATCTACTACTGTAAATGCACGTATGCTACCTGATGCACTGGTAGACGCAGAGGCGGATGCAACAGCATCGGATTGACTCTCGGTAGTGGGTGCTGGGCTAGATGGGGGAATAATGCCCCTTAGACGGGCAACTCTATAATCGAACCGCTGATCAAAGGTGGCAGCAGATGGAGGCTCTATCTGTTCAGCGACTCGTGCAGATGTAGGAAATCCACGCTTAGAGTAGCATGTGTCTTCATTGTGTCCGACGCGATGGCAGTAGGTACATGTTGGTCGAGTGCGACCTCCCCTGCCATGAGGTCCACGTCCACAGGTCTGTTGATGAAAACCACGACCCCTGTTGGCGGCCATGGCTGAAGCATTCTAATTCGTGGCCGTAAAGGGACGGTGATGCAGCTCAGTCTATGAAAGGCTTCCTCCATGGGAGGAATAGTCAAATCGGCCAAGATCTGGGATCGTGCCGCCTCATACTCTGGATCATGTGCAGCAAGGAAAACACCCACCATAGTCGCATTCTGATATGTATTCTGTTGCTCTGGCGTGGCTGTCAGGGGAACGAAGCTGTATAGCTTCTCGAACATCCCTCGCAGGGATGTGTAGAGTGAATGTAGAGGGCGACCATTCTGCTTTATAGTGAATATATCGTGCTGGAGTTGCAGAATCTTTGTCTCATTCTTCGCCTGAGAGTATATGGCCGCCAGAATGCCCCACATGTCTTTGGCCGTGGGCTGATGTATAATGTCATTGGCAATCTCGATCGCCAACGTTCCAGATAACCAGACTTTGGCGCATGTGTCATCGGCCTCCCATGAGGCATTGGATCCAGTCTTCTCAGCAGGCTCTCCTTCGGTAAGAATGTGCATCTAACCAGTTGACTTTATCATACTCATGAACTGAATCGCCCATAGTTCATAGTTCGTACCATCCATCTTTACAATAGGCACTGGACCACGAAAGGCGCCAATGGATGGAATATCCGCCTTGCTTTTTGACATACTGGAAATTGAAGACTAGAGCAATTGTCTGAAGATAAGATTCGTCTACACAGACATAGACGGGTTTAGTTGCATGTGTAGACCTCAAGCAACTAAACCCATTTAGTTGATGGTGTGCGCTTTAAGGCTGATTCAAGAGCACACGCTTAGGGCTCTACGGTGCCCACTGGATCACGCAGGCACGCAAGAGCACAGGAGCGCGAGGGCGGGCACTCAGTCGCGCAGCACGAGGACGAGCGTGCAGTCACGCGTAGGTGCGCAGTCGCGCATGTGCACAGTCGCGAGAGCACGCAGGTCCGTAGTCGCGCGCAAGGGCGAGAGCGCGAGGGCTAGAGCGCTAGGCGCAGGCGCGAAGGGCGGAGCGCACGTGCGGCGGAGGCGGTCGCGCGTATGCGCCGACGACGGTGAGAGAGAGAGGCACGTGGGTGGGGTAGGGATAAGGTTAGGGTTTCGAGAACTCCGGTCTAGGACCGTTGCTCTGATACCATGTTGGGAAAAACGAAAGATCTGTTTATTCCATTAACCCTAGGCTCTCTTATATAGGAGAGTAGCCTATGGGTAAATTACATAAAGCATACGACTGAAAATAAAAATAACAGAGAGATACAAAGGAAACTGATATATATATATATATATGTTAATAGGTTGGCTAGACCTATTTTCATCCTAATCACCTTTGGAGCTAAGGTGGTATCCGAACAAGTTCATTATGCGGTATGCGTGTGAGCTTGTTAGAAGATATAGTTGCGTGTAGTCACAGAAGGAAGGGCTCTTGCCTCGACAATAGAGGTGGATACCAAGCTCAAGTCAGAGATACACATTTGGCCGGTACACTGTTACGATCAGGCGGTTAACGACAGTATCTTTGGTCATGAAGGAAGTGACCAACTCTTATGAAGGTGCATATATCTTTTCTCTTGTCTCTACTTCCAACGACACTTATTACTTCTCTCTCAATGATACCAATGCTAGCTGCGAGTGATTACAAAAAGAAAGGTTTTTGCCTCGGTATTAGAGGTGGATACCGACTCAGGTCAGAGATACACATTTGGCCAGTACACTGTTGCGATCAGGCGGATAACGACAATATTATCTGACTCGATGAAGTTTCTAGCTATGATGAAGGTGCTTTCACCTTGCTGATTGTTTTTACTCCAACGTCACGATTAGTTGTGGAGGATTACCAATAGCGAACGTTCTTCTTCTACCAGAGGAGACTATTGAATTCATGTTTGATGTATACCTTTGGCCGTCACACTGTTGCGTTCAGGCGGTTAACGACATTACATCCTCCTTGAAGGAAGTAATCAATGCTGATGGAGTTGGATTCATTTTGATATTGGTCTTCTCTCGCAAAACTTCACTCGGACAACTACAAAGCCTTGTTGCGATGGTTTCACTTGGTGAGGCCCATCTATCTGACTTTGAGGTTGCTTCCAATTTCATGGTAGAGGTACACTTTTTGTCGATACACTGTTGCGATCAGGCGGTTAACGACAATACTATCTTTTATGAAGGAAGTTTCTATTTCGAAGAAGGTGGTTGAGACTTTCTGATTGTCTCCTCACGTCAACATTCTTCAATGGGAAAGATATAGTTCTGGTTTGATTTTCCCTCCCAAAATAGATACGCTCTTTATTGTTTGCCCTTTATGATGGCTTTTATTCTCCTACTTGCGGACACCTACTTTCTTGCAAATTGAAGCGAAAACAAGTTCCTCGTCTTTGGAGGAGCATTTGCATTATGAAGTGGAAAAAGCGAAAGCAAGTTTCTTAGGAATTGAGGAGCGCCTTCATAATGTAGGAAAATTTGCAGAGGTTGGGATTCTTCTAAGGAGAGAAATAGGTAGAAGAATTGAATCGTCATATTTTGGGCACTCCTCTTATGCAGCAGGCCGGCGAGGAAATTTCTTTATTTTTAGGCCATCCTACTCATTCCATTTTAGGCCATTATGGCCACAAGGTCATGTTAACCATTTCTTTATTATGTTCATCTTATGGGTCATGGTGACCATCTCTCTTTTAGCATGACAAGTTTATAGTCAGGCTAGCCACTTTACAGGTTTGAAGGACTTGTCCTTTCAAGATTCTTGTAATATCTTTTTATTTAATAAAAGGGGTTACTCGGGCCTCAAAATTCTGAGTTTTGCAAAAATAAATCCACTATCACAAGGACCATACACACAAGACACAACCATCTGAAGGGAGGAGGTCGTACATACCAGGACCACCGTCAACACGTGTCTCCCACGAATCATCGAGTCGAAGGACATGGACGAAGAACGCCACACCACCAGTAACCCACCCGAGGATCCCGCCGCATCCAACGATCTGAACTGGTCTATGCCCCCCGCCAAAAGACCTTCAAATATCATCCGACATAGATTGCAATTTCGTCTCTTGAAGCATAATGACGTCGCATCCCCACTTTAAGAATCTTGAACCCACAGTCCTCTGCTTATCCGGATCACCGAGGCCACGAACATTCCATGAGAGGATTTTCATTTGGAACCAACAAAACTCCCTTAGATTTGGGCCACACTCGTGACCTCCGCAACGCAAAACTTCAGAGGCGGGAATGGTTGCACGTACGCCCTCGAAGCTCTGGATCTGGTCCTTCTTCTGTATCTCTTCCCACTTCTCTTGTCGCTCGCCCCCACGTCGGAGACATGATCAGACTCATCAGCATCAACGGCAACCACGACAACCCGATCAAGGCCCTCCGAGATGGCCGAGGGAATCGTAAGAACCGTAAAGGAGGACGGTTGTGTCCGAGCCCTCCCCTCCGCTGTGGAAGGAGGGAAGAGGGAGAAAGAAACCATCTGGGGAGAGCCATTTAGCGTGTCACCATAACCCCAAGAAGAAAAAAACCATGTCGACGAGGCCGAAGAAGCCATGGGCGGCATGAACCTTGCAAGAGCAGAGGGCACCCGACCGTCATCCGCATCCAAGAAGCTCCTTGGATCCGCCACCTTAAAAGATACCGCACATGGACCCGCGAGAGGGTCTATGTACTCGGGTCGAGCATTCGGACCAGCGCCCACCTTTGACTCCAGCGCAGTTGGTGACGACTCCGGAAGTCCTTTGCCCACGTCACCAAGCAAAGGGAATATACTTGACGGTAGGTACAGAACCTGGGAGGAGTTCACGAAGCGCCGCGTGCATTGAACCGTTTGCGCCATTCCACTAAGGGGACCCCTCAGAAACCCAACCGTCATCACGGGAACCGAAGCGTCCCCGGACTCTCCATCGGACCCCTCGCTCGGAACCTCCAGCAGAGGCGGAGGTTCATCGATCACAAGCTCTATGGTGTAAGAGAAGCAACCCACCTCCAAATCTGTGAACGTGCTTCACCCTCCGACCTTGTCGAGGAAGCTCTTGTTGCACTCCAACAGGATCGTTGTGTCTTCCACATGTGAACCAGGCCTGAGCCCATCATCCAGCACTGCACGAACTGTTCCCGATCAGCCGCTGTCTCTGATCAGCCGATAAACCACGAACACAACACCTTCGAGCATCCAACTTCACTACATCTCCCGTGAACCGTGGGCCAAGGAACCCACACAGATGTGAAGACACCAAGTCCATCTCGAGGACGCCCCTCATCGCGTACCCAATCAGTGCATGCATTCGTGAATCTCGCGCGTCCTCCCTTACCTCTTTCGATGGCTGAGCGCCACCACGCCCTCCCAG